>WBNH01007675.1:0-22976 GCA_013401255.1 Urocolius indicus | reverse complement strand
CATCTTGTACCACCCTTAAACCTCCTGCCTGGCACCTCAAATTCCCGTCCCTAAATAGTGATCGCAGAGGCACCAGATTGGCCCAGCCAGGCCGGGGGGTGAGTCTGAACCCAGGAGTCGGGGGAGAGTCTAAAAAACTTTTACCGGGTCTTCACTGCAACCCGCTCCCCCTGTTACTAAACAAAAGCAACTCCTTGCTAAACCATGACACATAGCTACCAGGATCAGCCAACTGCATTCACACCACGCGTTGGTTCCTGCACACACTGAAATGTTTTTTGCATACAGTCTTTAGATCCATGTTTAAGTGTTAAACACAAACACAAACACTTTGAAAAGTCAAAACAGCTCCTGAAGTTGTAAGACTTTTTTTGTAAATACCTAAAAATTGTCTACTCCACGTAAGTGTAACAATTTTTAGTTGTGCAAAATTATTTCAACTTTTTTAGGAATCTAATTGAATCCTGAAACAAAAAGGAAGATTGTGATGCAGACTGAGAGCAGAAGATTGTTTAAAATACATACCAAAAGAAAGGGAGGTGATGAGAAACATAACAATATCGCTTTGCCCATTAAACTTTAAATAAAAATGTTCAGTAATGAAAACATGGGAAAAAGCAGTACAATCATGTTTTCCTTTTCAAGGTGCCAGCTCACGGAGCCACAGAGGTCGATAGAGAGGATGATGTTTTTTTTCCCTCAAAATGTGCACTTAGTTGATCTGCTCGTATAGGTCCAAACAAGCAGAAAGTATAAGATGAAATTATCTACATGGACCTGCTTTAGCAGAGAGATTGGGCTAGAAGATCTTTAGAGGTCCCTTCCAACACCTACCATTCTGTGATTTGGTGAAATTATGGTACAGCTCTCCTTTGCTTTCTGCCACATGGCTAATTTGAGGCAAGAGCCTCTATGATTGAATGAAAAATGGTGTTAATGTTCTCAAAGAAATCAAAGAACAGCATTCAAACATGCAGTCACCCAAGAAGGCTTTTGAATCTGGCATATTCATCATCAAATAATAGACAAGTTAAAGCTAGGTTACCAGATTTAACTCTGGTGCTAAAAATGCTGGTAATGTAAATTTAAAAAAAAAAAAAAAGAGAAAAATAAAAAGAAATTACTAATTTTAATGATGAAATATAACATATTAAAGCTCTCAAAGTCATTAATAACAAAAGTGTGTAATGGCAAAAAACAAGCACTAAAGGCTGTAACTTCTGATGAAGCAGCTTCTGTTAAAATAGGACCCCAAAGAGTCAGGTGGTGTCTGTGAAAAAAACTGTGCAAACTAAGGCAGAGAAGGGAAAACATATAGCTGCTTTAGGAGACAGCAGATCAGAGACTGATGATTTAAATTCTCCTTTGGAGGAGAAGAACATAAATGATAAGTTTTGGAATAAACAAGGTGCCTTTGGAGGATTTTCACACAGTTCAAAGGTGTTGAGGCATCCAAGGGAAGAAAAAAACCACAGTTTTTACTACCTCTCCTTTTTTATATATCTTTATTTGTTGGTTATTCCCTATTGATGTATTGAGATGTTTTGTATTTATGAACTCCATTATGATGCATCCCATAGAGCATCAACTGAAGGAAAACTCCCTATACCAGCTAAAGCATTAGTTTTACCACCCTTTCCTTTTGGGAATTTTCTCTTGCTCCTTCAGCAGACACTTCCAATTTCTCACCATTTAAAGGCTGATGGTTTAAAAATTTACAGGTTTGCATTTGGTGTTGTTTTTTTTTCTTGAGACTTGCAAGGTTTTCTTTCCCATCAGTCTGCTATTTCTCATCAGCCAACTGGTTGATGAGAAACAAAGATAAACCACAAAGGAATTGACTGTTAGTGTTTTTTTTTTACCATCAGCAACAAACATTCAAAGCCACTCTATCATTCTGCAGATACATAAAATCACTTAGGAATCAACCCTTCCTAGTCTTTCAACAAAGAGTCTATTGCTCTGTTCGATGGATGGGCCCTACACTCAGGAAAATGATGTAAAGATTTCATACTGTGCAAATAATTTAAAGGATGTTTGCAAAACATAATTCAGATAATCAATCTGAACAGTGATAGTGAAGTGGATATCACTTTGAAGTTTATCTTTAAGGAGTACTGGCATAATGCTAGCTGTGATTCTGTGAAATGGACATGCTCCTGTTAGTGAAGGCAAGGGAATGGTTTTCAGTGAGTAGATCTGGAAGAGTTAATAGAAAAAAAATATTCCTGGGATATCCAGATTAATAGATACAAAGTTATTTGTATGCTTCTGGCTTTGTGACAACCAGGAAAAGCTTTTTTTATGTGAACTTTGTACCAGGACATTTTGAGTACACAAAACTGGGAACTTCAAGCAGTAGTTCACTACTGTTTCTGAAGTTTTAACAAGTAAGGAAAAAAAAATGTCTTGCTGCATACAAAAGCCAAGCTTATGATCAATTAAAAATACAATTGTTTTACCCAACCTTCAAAGCTTTCAAGTACATATTGCTTAAAAGAGATTGATGGTACAATTAGGACACAATGTAAAATGGAGATAAAATTGACTATATCAAATTACTTTGTTATACTTTCTACACATTATCAAAATAGCTCAACATTAATAAATTGAAGTGTTTTGTCATTTTGTCTAAAGCCTCTAGAACAACAACAACAAAGTAATTAATAGCTATTGAATTGTGCAGCTAGCTGCTTTGTTAATTCTAAAGTTTGACTGATGTATCTAGTGACTTATATTAATAACTGTGAGAAATCAGGGTGGTAAATTTTAATATCCTAGTAATAACTCGGTAGAGAGAAATTGCCTCACTAGATGCTAAGCTTTGCCAAACATGCATTTACATATGTACATGTATAGATAGATAGATAGATAGATTTTAATTAGACATTCAACTAAAAGAGTGGGGCTTCTGCTCAAAAGCTTTTGAACACTGTTACTTATTTACACTGGTTGGCTTAATATAAAATATTGCTTTTCTGTGTAGCCTTTCCCTCTTGCCAGTCCCTCAGGCATTAGCTAGGAGGACCATAATCTCACTAAATACTTTCCAGAATTGTGCCACGTGACAAACAGTATACATTACTTTACAAGAAAAAAAGGTCTACGAAGATATTAAGAAGGAATTATTTATTTCAGGATGTATTTGGAATTGTATGAAATGTATATTTGTTGCTAATATAGGAAGACTGTTCTTCTTATAAATACTAATTCTTTAGTGACAGGCACATCTTCCATCTTCAGGTTAAAATTTGGTGTTGGCTGATATCAATATAAGTTAATAATTCTATTAATCATAAATTAACAGCTCTTTATCTGAGCACTACTAAATAGGGTTAAACTTAGCTCTCTCTTCCGGCCATTCAGCACCACTAAAGTGTAATAGAAGGAACACAGATGATAGCCAATTTTGTAGCCTCTACTGTGAGTAATACTGAACACACAAACAAGCATATTACAATGGAAAGGATGCTATTTTTGCCTTACGATGCACCGTGTTTCAAGAAGCTTTTTGAATGGCCTCAAGTTGTGTTAGCCCAGAGAGAAACAAGACAATGCAGTGAGCACAAACTCAGAGGAACTCATTAAAATACCCAGCAATTCCCACTGCATAGCACAGAATTTAATATTTGCTTTCAAGAGAATTGAATCAAAAAGTGATTTTCAGTATAATAGTGAGAAAGTCAGCTCCTTCAGTAATTTTTCCATACAAGTAGGTATGATGTGTGCTCCTTTCAGTTAGATTATGAAGGGTAAGGGTCCTAAAATGCTCAGAATCTTTGCATCATTTACAGGGAGGGTATTGCTTCTAGAAAAATAGCCATTTTCATGAGCTGACAAGTTAGAGCCAGGTGTTAAGGTAGAGTTGCTCTTTGAGAACTGGTATTAATATGCAGTTTCTGCAAGATGCCCATCATGCTTTATGAACCTCTTCTCAAAAGAACATGTTTACTGGAAGGAATGGCAATAATGCACTTACTAGAAATACACTGAAGGATCTCCTGACACAAGAAGGATTGTAGTGACCTGGTCAGACTTTCCCACTTCTGTATAGGAAAAGAAAAACCAGCCATTGGTAAGGGGTTGTTATTTTACTTCAACTTTCTCACAGAGTGGTCTTTGAGGAGTTTTTGATTCTATGTAAAAGCAGACAACACAAGGACAAGCCACACAAGTATTCCATATGATAGGAATTTGTGAAGAGTGAGGAGAGACTGACAGGCAGTCTGCAGCTCCCTGCTTTCTAAAGTAACAGCTACTGAGCTTGAGAACTGTGGCTCCTCTTCTCACAGCCACAGATCGTGATCGTAGAATCATAGGACACTGAGCGTCGGAAGAGACCTTTACAGATCATCTAGTCCAAACCCTCAATAAGCTTTATTTTGAGGGAAGGTCAGATTTCCTTTTGGGACAAGGTATGCATAAGAGCTTTGCCTTGGGAGCCACTTTCCTCACCCTTTTTAGTTCCCCAGAAGTGCAAAGCAGGTGCCAAAGGCAGGGGAAAGGTGAGGAGCTGGAACCAGCTTGTCCAAATGCACTGACACTGCCTTGTTTCAGCTGGTGTTGAAGGCTGGTTTTGTGACATGGCTAAAGAACTGAATTGGTTTTATCTGACCTCCATTCACCTTCCATAGCAAAGTTCAGATATCTGCTGCAGTTCACATCCAGATACTCTGTTCACAAACTTCCCTAGCAGCAGCAGCTGTAGCCATTATAAAATAGCGTAGGTTTGATTTGGCATTTTTCTGGAAAACGTCTTTTGTCATTCTACAAATGATCAAAGGAAGGACAGGTGTTTTAACAGAGAACCACAATAAAACACAAATTTGATTAATGAGTCGTAATCAATACAAAAGCTAATGGGGATCAGGATATTTATTGCGAGGGTCAGAGGAGTCACATGGCTCTAGAGCAGGTTTTGCATTTGTATGACTAAATCAGTCCGGACCCAAGAATTCAGGTTGTTTTCTTTCCAATTCACACAAGCCTGGGAAGCTTTCTCTGCTTTTGTAAAGATACAATGCAAATATTTTTTAAATACATCATTGTTGACTCTCAGGGTTGTGTTCTTGGATCTAATTCAGCCATTCAATATCCTCAGCATTAACATTAAGTTAATTTATATTTCTGTGCTTACTAATAGCTAACTCCTTAACATTTATGAGCATCTTTTCATCATATTTCATATGGCTATACCCAGAGGTGTAAACATGGCTACATGGAATGCAAACTGTGCTTCATGAATCCCTGTTTTCCTTCTTGTCTTCCATTCTCGCCTCTGGTTTTCACCAATTTCTTTAGTTTTCTTGTGAAACTGTCATCAAGCTGCATGCTCTGTGGAATATGTGCTTTTCTGTTTTCTGATGGTTAATTAACAATACACCAATTTTGGTTAAGGCTGTGAAATCAGTGATGAGATTCAAATATTTAACATATAACCAGGTCCTTCAAGTCTGCTTTCAAATTCCGTTTTTTAACGCAAATCATGGGCACTAGATAATTGTATAACCCTCAAGAAATCCCAGTAACCCTGCAAAATAATATGACACATCTCAGCTCTCCACCTTTAAGCTGTGCTAAGAACTGGCTTCAGCGTCAAGGCGTGAGATAAGATCCAAACTTCAAGGTGAATGTTACAGTAAATATAGGTGTTCTGAATCCATGAGAACAGTAGCATCTCTTGTGGGCTGATTATGTATTAGGTAAAGAGACTTCTCTTTTTGTCTCTATAGAGTTTCCTTCCTTTCCTTTCCATTATAGGGTATATTGTACTTTTTCTATGAGAAACAGAAATCAGCAATTTCTTATCTACCTCTTCTGTTTCATACATAACTTTAGAAAAGAAAGAACATGTTAAATTATCTCCAGTAAATAGCTCCACTTTTTCAATATTACTGTTTCAGCCCTGTATTGTTTCAGTTTCTTTCCCCTAGGGTTACTCCCTGAGAGATTTTTTTTTTCTCTTAAGATGGAGTAATCAACAATATTCTGGAACCATCCGTAATATTTCAGGTTAGGTAACACATTGATTAAATAGCTGTAGGTAAATGATCGCTGTCTTAGCATTTCTGCATTCCACACACTGGTATTTACAAGTTAAAAAAACTGAATAGAATCATAGAATAGAATCTGAATAGAATCATAGAATGGTGGGGGTTGGAAGGGACCTTTAGAGATCATCTAGTCCAACCTCCCTGCAGAAGTACGTCAACCTAGATCCAGTCACACAGAATTGCGTCCAGGTGCATTTTGAAGAACTCCAAGGAAGGAGACTCCACAGCCTCCTTGGATAGCCTGTGCCAGGGATTCCTCACCCTCACAGTAAAATAGTTTTTTGTTACAATTAAATGGAATTTTTTGTGTTCCAGCTTCATCCCATTACCTCTAGATACCATAGAAAAAAGGGATGTCCCAACCTACTCACATCCACCATTTAGATACTTATAAATATTAATGAGATCCCCCCTCAGCCTCCTCTTCTCTAGACTAAACAGCCCCAGTTCCCGCAGCCTCTCCTTGTAAGAAAATACGTGTTGACCAAAAGTTTTTAATTGAGCTATTCACAGTGGCATTCACAATAAATACAACCTTTTAAAAAAATAATACAATAAACATAAAACCCTGTAAATTTTACAAGTAATGCTTCCTCCTGGCACCTGCACACTCAGTAATCCCAGAAGAACAGTTTCCTCTGTCCGTCTCATTGACTGGAAGGCAGAATGAAAGTTTTTTTTCCCAAAGTCCGTCCAGTTTAGCTATAGTCAAACCTCATGAGAACTATGGCTCTTAAAAGCAACACTCACTTGTTCCACTTCGGATGGTTCTGGCTGCTTCCATGTCATGGAAGTTTCTTGCACCTCAAAATAAATTTACACACATTCAATTTGGCTAAACAAATTATTGTTAAGGGTTTTTTTTAAATCATGTGGTAGTTTTAAATACTGTACTTCAATTTTCTGGGATTATAAATTCAATTCTAAAGGCTTTTATCAGTGACACCCCTCAAATAGAATATAACAGTGAATAAGAACTCCAAATTTCTCAAAGGTAAGATTGTATCACGTAGACATTGATTTTCTGTATTAGATCTTGCGTCTACTTTTCATTATCTGGGAAAAGAAAAAGCCACTGTTACTTTTACTACTACCTAGTGGTGCAGTATACACCCAGTGTATGCACCACCTCCTATGATATTGCCTGCTCCATAGCTCAGTGCTCAGGAGCTAACCCAGAATAAATTTGCTTTCCATCTGCTATATGCATGAGTGTAGGAACAGCAGAAGTATATTTAAAGAAACAGACTTTATTCACTTGACTAACACTCAGTGACGACTTCAAGAAGGTGCTGAGAATCTTCCAAAATGTCTTTTCCTGACTGCTACAGCAGTCAGAAATTCTGGGGATAAGGGGGAGTGTGGATGCTATGGCAGTGAGGTGTTCATCAGTGTGCCCATGTAAATATTTCTAACAGCATGAAATGCACTGGTGAGGGGAAGCACAAAATATTACTTCTGGTTTTCTGCTAGGAAGAACAAAGAAGCTGTATCAATATCTAAAGGGATGCAAACAGGTTTTGACAAAATTCTTTACTCATGTCTATAATACTGACAAAGTCAAATACAGAGATTTTATAGCATGGCGTTGCTTTCTTTTTCAAATGATAACATACCAAATTTGAAGCATAATAAAGATTCCAAAAAAGTCACAGTGCTGGCTGAAAAGGCCAAATTTTGTTTGCAATTCTATTCTCTACCAAGTACATACACAAAGCCATAAGTAAATATTTATAAAGCCTGGCAAAATATCACCACAGACAAAGTGCTCCAAAGGCAATGTTATTGAAATCCCTTGAAACTGAATTAAAAGAGCATATGGACTTCCAGAGGCTGTGTGGATAAGCCCTAATAGAAGTCAATTCTTGACTTTAAATTCCAGTGGCCTTTGCCCTTTTGCGACAAGCAGGAGCTTCTTCCAAAAATAATTTCCTGAATGCAAATGACCTGTTATAGCACTTATTACTTGGGGTATAATGTTAGAAGCACAAGTGAACCTTAAATTAGTTGAAGAACACATATGAAACTTGGAACTTCTAATAATAGTGAAGCAAGTCTTCCATATGTTGTTATAAATTTCAGTCTGAGATGATTAATGTGGCTCACAGGCTACTCTTGTAAGATGATAGAAGAGATATTTTTGCTGCCTCTCCTGAGGGAGCTAGTGTTTCAAAATTATTTCCAAACAAGCATCTTCTAAGTGAGAAATGTTTCTCATTTTTTCCTCACCTTAATAAAAAGGTGATGAACGCTCTCTTCTTAACTGTGTCATTATATGAACATCAAACAAATATCATGACAAGATGATGTGATAACAGTGTATATGTGATATCATCAAAACAATATGTTATATTCACTAATACAAGCAATTAATTGATTGTGGTCATCATTACATTTGAAATAGAGTGCTTGTATTTTAAGTGTGCAGGGAATCTCAGAAGTAAATTCAACAGATCCGTCTTCATAGAGTAGGATCCTATCTAGCATATTTTAAATCATTTATTTCAAAAGACTTTAGGAAAAAATATTGCAAACTCCCCTAAATAAGATCACAACAGTACTTAATTAGGTAGGAAGTTGTTTACAGCCATAAACAAGTTATAGTGGCCTAGGATCATCTTTCAGCATAGAAAAACGTGACTGAGAGCTCAAAGGATAAGTTTGGACAGCAAAAAAAGGGTAACTTCTTTTCAAAATCTTAAAACTTGGGTCTTGGCTCTACTGAGATCATAGTTCTGTCACCAGCTTATGCAAACATTAATTCCTCTCTTCATTATATGAAATCTTTCCCTAAGGAGTGACTATGACAAGTTGAAGGGGCAGTTTTCTGGTTCTGTTCTCTGAGTTGCTTAGGTGACCTTGGACAAATCAATTAGTATTTCCCATCTTGAGAGCTTATTCTTTCTATCGGCGCAGGCAGCTGTGTGCCTGCCCAGTTCCCGGGCATGCCTGCACCCCGCAAAGCAATGCTGCATTAAGACACCAGAGCCAACTCCAACTGACAAATGAGAGCTCTGTAAGCATGCAGGCAGCTCACAGGAGGAGATGGTAAGTGGTACGGGGAAGTACTGAGGCCTGAGCAGCAGACCCTAAACCAAAGTTGACCTTTAGATGATCCTCCCAACCAGATGTTAAACATAATCTTTGTATCCAACCGTTAGTGAAATATATCTGATCATTAGTGAAACATGTACCTTAGATAAAATATAATCAGTAGTGAAGATCAATGTCATGAGAATGTACTTCTTTCCTTATTTAGAGGCAGACTAACAAGGCCATGAAGCTAGGTGTCTGGCCTTGTTTGGAAATAAGTGGTCAAGGCCAAATATATAGAGAAACTCCATTGGTTCCTCCTGGAACTCTCTCAAAGGAGAGTGAAACCAGATGCTTCTGCTTTTGAAGTTATGTAAGCTTGTTTATTCAACAATACAAAGCAGGACTCTTTTGCAGTGACTTTGGAGACCTCAGCCACGAGTGGACGCACTGCCTGGGAGCTCCCAGCTGCCAGGACAGGCTTTCCAAACCCTCACTGCAACGGGGATTCCCCAGCAACTGATGGTCTGAGTGATAGTAACGTTATCAATAGGGCAATTGGTGATGCATCTTTCTTAGTCACTATAGCTTTTTCCTGTATAGTAACGATTAGGTGCACTACCCTGTTTTGCTTTATTCTTGCTGCGTTATTTCACTTGTTATCTTAGTGTTTTAAATGTTAAGTAAAAATCAGCCTGTTTCCTTTTAACTTAGTGTTTGTGTTTAACTTGGTGTCTGAGTCCTTTGTGCTGACCACGGGTTGCAGACATTAAGCAGTTATTTAGTTACTGCTATTAATTACTAAATATTCCTGCTTGACTGAACCTCTTCAACCTGATTCATCCTTTCTGATTCAGAAGAACTGAGGCTTGAAATATCTGTCTATGTGAACTATTGATGCTTGCTGGAAAGAATTTGCCAGACTCTGTGTGTTTGTGAGCTCTTGGCCAAGGCACTGAACAGCTCCTTTAGTTCACTAAATACAGGCTTGTTTTGGAGATAAATGATAAAAGTTTTGCTGTGGAAATTGCATATAGTTGCTGGCTTCTCATCACAGAGTTGGTATTTGACTACATTTTTCCAGCTAGTAAGATGTCATGCCTCATACAAGTAAGATGTTCAACTCTGAAGTATGTGAGATAAAAAATGTTTAATTCGGATATTAAAAAAAAAAAAAAGCAGATTTCTGACTCGGGCAAGGGGAAGAAGGGAGAGGCAGAAAGAGTCTGCTCAAGTTAGCAGTGAAGTTGCAGTATTAAGCTGCAGAGCTTTTGGCAGACCACCTGGGATAGGATGACCTTCCTGGACATTTTGTGATCCCTTTGTGTCTCAGAGATTATATTAACTACTTCATCAAAACTTAACCATACAGCATTATGCTAAAACTCAGTATGACCTCTCTTAAGCATATGAGCTATTGGATCACAGTAATTAGTGTACTAAACCATATATATTTCTATCATAGAATCATAGAATGGCAGGGTTGGAAGGGACCTTTAGAGATAATTTAGTCCAACCCCGCTGCAGAAGTAGGTCCAGCTAGATCAGGTCACATGGGAACATGTCCAGGTGTGTCTTGAAGACCTCCAAGGAAGGAGCCTCCACAACCCCTCTGGGCAGCCTGTGCCACGGTTCCTTCATCCTCACAGTGAAATAGTTTTTTCTTATGTTTAAATGGAACTTTTTGTGTTCCAGCTTCATCCCATTACCCCTTGTCCTGTTGCTAGATACCATTGAAAAAAAGGGATGCCCCAACCTCCTCACACCCACCATTTAGATATTGGTAAATGTTAATGAGATTCCCTCCTCAGTCTCCTCTAGACTAAACAGCCCCAGTTCCCACAGCCTTTCCTCATATGAAAGATGTTCCAGTCCCCTGATCATCTTGGTGGCCCTGGGCTGGACAGTCTCCAGAAGTTCTCTGTGCATATGTTTCCTTGTCAAAATCTGGGACTACTTCCTAAACTAATATGATACATGATGTCTGATGCTTCATGACAGCCATGCCGTACAAGAGCCCAAGGCTGATACAGATAGGTTTAATTCTCATAAACTACTTTATGAAATTTTTCTCATGTACGTTTCTGTTTGTAAAATAAAAACAGCATGGGTTAATACCAACCAAGGTGTGCTCTTTTGTAAACCAAAGCTTACTGAAAAATGGACAGAGATTGGAACTACCATCATTAAACTTCCAGTGATAAATTTTATAGCTTTGGGGGGACTTTGGCAGCCCATTAGACACTTCATTTTACCTTAGAACCTGTTTTTTTTTTTTCCCAGTCTACACCCTATTTGTGGGCCAATTCTTAGGCATTACCTTTCAGTGAATTTTGGCAGTGTACTTTGGGATGTTTACTTTTGCTTTAGCACCTGACCCCTGCCAGTCCCAAACCTACAAGTGTACCCACCACCTCTCAAAGGTGAAGACTAGATCTCAGTTAACACTGACTACTGAAACCCAGATCTTAATCCTGGCTTTATCCTATCCCAAAGCTTATTCTACAAACCCTTTACTAGTTCAAACTTTATGTTAGTGGCACACTGGCTCTATATTGGTTTTATTTAGCAGTAGCTGATGTTCAATGTGTTGTTTAGAATCATGTGTATTATCAGATCAAATCTTTAGAGTCTTTTCTTTGAGTGTAGACTCCCTGGGCCATATTGTGATGTTAGGACCAGCCCACATTGTGTTCTTGTCTTGGCTACAAGTGCAGTGGGTTGGGAAAATCTGGAACTTTCTGGTCCTTTTTATGAATGCAGTGAGTTAGGGCAATTAGGCACTCCCTAACCCTCCCTGAAACACCTGCTGCCTGGATCAGTCTTCTCTGGAAGGTGCAGGGACTATCTGACAATAATTGTTACCAAAATGAACAAACCTTCTGACCAAAGTCAACCATCTCTCAGTCCTATAAATAGCAATCCCAAGTGAGACCCTTTGAGCTCCCTGGGGTGGCAGCAGGCTATGACTCTGTATTCCCCCTGGGCTGGGACACCCCTCAGGGCAGGTTTTGTGAGGATTTAGAAGAGTAGGCTTTCAGGAGGATTTCCAAGATTGTCTGCTGATAGACGCTGATGAAGAAGGGTCAAATATCACCTGCTGACAAGTGCTGACAGAGGAGAAGAATGAGTAGTCTGCCACAATTAAGCTTTGTGAGGTTTCAAAGATCATTTGGTAACAATAACTTACTACAATTTGGAGAGAAAAATCTCAGTCATAGGTTAACCTCTATCTGTGTGTGTGTGTTTGTATGTGATTTGATTTTGAAAACTTTGTTCTAAATCTTGTGTGAACTCTGCCATTTTTTAACCTTTACCTAAAGCACAGTGTAGGTTACAGCAAATTTTATTAAATCACTCTGATAACTGGCTGATTAAGTACTGTTTAAACTGCACAAACTAATCTTAAATTGCCGCTACCTCAAAGTTGTGTGAGATTCATAACCAGCCATTTCTTCCCCTTTGTAATAATGTCACTAGATGTAAACCTTTGGCCAAGTCTGAGACCACGCCTGGATCCAGCCTCACCTAGGCTTCTCTTGGAGAAGTTTAGAAAGCAAGGAGTCTATTCTGAACCTCATGATGCAGTAGGAGGTTCTCCCATACTCTTTTTGTTTCCCATCTCTGGGTAAATGGTTTTAAATCAATCCCGACTCAGTTTTCCTTTGGATGTTTCTTCCATGTAGTAAGTAATAGAGTGGACCTTGCCATCAAGCTCTGTTAAGTTGCACTTTTATACATTTATATTTAAATCGCTGTAGTGGGTCTGGGATGGTGGTGATTTTCTACAGCAGGTCTTGTAGTGCTGTGCCTTCTGTTGGTAGCTAAAAATGTGTATTGATAGCACATCAATGTTGTGGTTACTGCTTGCACAGCATCAGGACTGTTCCTCTAGCATTCCATCCTCCACCTTCACCAATAGCTGTGGGTGGGCATGATCTTGGGAGGGGCCATGGCCAGGATAGCTGACCCAAGCTGAACAAGGAGATATTCCATACCATATGACAACAGCTCAGTAATATAAACTTGGGGAGAGGAGCGGGAAGCAGAGGTGTGATTCATTTTTGGCCTTTGAAGGCAACTGTTATGCATACCACAGCTCTGCTTCTCAGGAGGTGGCCAGACGTCACTGCTGATGGGAAGTAAAAAGTAACAACTTATTTTGCTTTGCTTCACTTCTCACACGTGTGGCTTTGTGTTTTTTCCTTATTAAACTGCTTTTATCTCAACTCACGAGACTCCTACCTTATTTTGTTCCTTCCTTGGCTTGTTGAGGAGGGGGGTGATAGAGTGGTGTGGTGGGCACCTGGCATCCAGGTGGTCAAACCACCATCATCACTTTTGCTAATGACTCTGACGGCGATTCTTTAAGTAATCTAAATTACTCCTTCCACACCACTAGCTTATGCTGTCTAACTTGGTCTTCCAACTAAATATTCTCTCACTGCTATATTTAACATAGGAATGGATATCATAAAATAAACTAGAAAGATGATACCTAAAAGCAGAATGGCAGTCCATATCCTAAAAGGGCCCCTAAAATGTGTGATCGCACTCTGTTGAATCTCTGAGTAACTATTACACTGACCATCCATAACGTACATTTACGTCAACAGAATTGTTCTGTAATGCTCATGATGTCCTCAAGAAAAGTTTGGGGTTTTTGCCCAGGGTAAATTATTTGTACCATTGCTGAAACTTAAATTTTCCTCCTAAAATCAAATTGCAAAGGTAGGGATATCAAGATCTTTTTATTACCATGAATGAAATCCATTTTCTTATTTTCTTCTTTGCCATTGTGTGATCATAGATAGTATTTCTATTTATGACCTCCCAAATATTGCTGTTTGATCTGTGTCATGTCATAAATTTCACTGTGTACAAGATTTCTGATTTTAAGATGATGCAGCTGAAAAGCTCGATACAGTGGAATGGATATCTAATGTTGGATGGTAACTCAAATAAGATAATTAGATCATTGGGCATTGGATAATGTCTGTAGGCACCAAAATATTTATCATGAGGTGAACGTGATGACAGTTCTTTTTCAGTAAATTAGACTTCTGAAAATTATTTTCAATTTATCTTCTCATTTCAGTGACAGTTGAAGTAATTTTGTGATTTTATAATGAAGTTTATTCAACATTTGTGCTGCAAAAGGTGCTGTTGGCGTATAAGTGAAAGTACATGGGATTTGATCTCAGCCAGCAAGGCAAGTCTTCAGCAGCAATATTCAGTCACCCGTGAATCTCCCTGACAGATTGTCCTGGGTTTGGCCGGAATAGACTCAATTCTTCCCCAGCTGCCGATAGGGGCCGTGGCCAGGCTCTTCAATCCCGTATGACATCATCCTCGGGATATAAGGGCAACAGCCAGGCGGTTGTGCCGCCGGGCTGAGCTTAAGGTTGTCCTTATCTCAACCCAGAAAGTTGTAGAACTCTCTCTTGATTCTCCTCCCCATCCTGCTGAGTTGGGGAGGAGTAACTGGGTGGTTTGGTTATTGTTCAGTTAGAGCTAAACCACCACAGGGATGCCTTCGCTCTAATTTAGCCTCTGAGGGAGTTTGTACCCCAGCTTCTTTTAAAGGCATCTTCTGGCTCATTTCTTATTTGAAAAATCCACTTGCTCTGTGCTCAAAAGGAGCCAGTTTTTCTGCCCACTGCACAGACTAGTGTAGACTGCACCGCAGAGTGAGTCTTTGGACAGGCAGCTGAACAACAAATTAAATCAAAGACATCGCTTAAAGTGAGGGGGCTGCATGTCTGCCCTCAAGGAAAACTGAAATAAACCAGCCCAGCTCTTAAAATTGCAAGAGATGTTACAGCTGCTCTCATGGCAACAAGAGTCTATCCTTTAATGAGTTTGTCTATATGGCTTCATTTCTCAAGGTTGAGAAACTGATCTTCTAGGCAAAGGTGGTTCGAGGAGTTACTACAAGCACTAGGAAAAACTCCATTTCATACCCATTAAACATCTTTAGCCTTAAGCATAGAAACCCATGAAGACTGTGACTCAAGGAATGTATAGGTTCCCAGGGGCGGGCTGATTTAGTCTGAATGAAGCCGCAATGAAAAAATGTGGTGGGTTGACCCTGGTCAATAATCAAACACACACATGGCTGCTTACATCCTTCCCTTTACTGCTGGACAGAGGGAAGGTGGGGAGACTCGTGGACTGAAGTAAAGACAGTTTGCCACGTGAAGCCCAAACTAGGTATGCAAGCAAAGCAGAGCCTCCCATTGATGTTTAGCTGCTTCCCAGGAAGCAGGCTTCAGTACACACAGCCAATGTTTACTTGGGAAGATAAGCACCATAAACACAGATGTTCCCCATTCCTCCTCCTCCTTTCGCCAAGCTTGTATTGCTGAGCACATCATAGTGTATGGGATAGCCCTTTGGCCAGTTCAGGTCAGCTCTCCTGGTCATGTGCCTCCAAACCTCCTCACTGCAGGGGCAGAGTGGGAGAGAGAGAGCCTTGATGCTGTACGAGCTCTGCTCATCAATGGCTGAAGTGTTGGTGAGTTATCAGCACTGTCCTAGCTACAAATCCAAACTGCAGCATCCTACGGGTCACTGCAGGGGAAGTTAATTCCACCCCTGCCAGATCCAGGGCAAACACAAAGCCTGTTACTCTCATTTCATATTAGTTTCAATCTTCTTCAGTTGCATAATAAAGTTGATCTCGGTGTGAAAATTAGAAGGTATAGATGTTGGTACAACATTCCTCTGTAACACTTCTTCACATTAAGTACATCAACGTCCATCGGTTGTACAAGTCTGGGAGTAGCAGGTGTCTGGCGTATCACCAATCTGCTAATCCACGGCTTCATCTGCAGCCACCTGTGTCTTTACCTCTGCTGAGAGGTATTTAATATTTTATTTTAGTATCTTTTTGGTTTGGGAACCCTGAGAGCAATGTTTTATTTGGGAGAAGCAAAGATTAGGTCCTCCAATTCCTTGTATCTCTCAGTATTATTTCCCCTTGTGTGGCAATTTTTTGTTCTGCTGTTTTGTGGCTGTCCTCGAGGCTCTGTGGTTTTGCCATGTGAATGACCATATTCTGAGTGATTTTGCTTTTTTTGCCAGACAATATTTGACTATGACAAAGCTGTAATTTCAGCTCTAGGAAGATGGCATTGTTTGCATCTCATGTTGCAGTGAAGTGTGACGCGATGTATTGCAGCGCACATCCCAAAGTCTGAGTTTATTCTAGGAGAGAGATGAACTTTAAAGCTTTACCGGCTTTCTGTCCAGCTTCCCAGCTGACTGGAATTCTGGTGGATGGCTTTTCAGTCGCAAATCTCTTTTGATCCTCTTTGCAATATTCTAATGCCTCATGTTTGGTTAATCCCCTCGCTCTGCTGCTGCCTGGTGATTTCAGGGCTGCGGGTGGTGTGTCCTTCCATGCTTCGTGTTTTACTGCTGTCAGATATTGATATAAATATTTTTAAAGTCTTGCATATAAATTAGCAATATATTGACTTATTAGCAAAAAAATGTAAATAATATTTGCTATTTGCTGTTTTTCCTGCTTTTTATTTTGCAATACTGCAAAATATATACTATGTATAATGTATATTGATATGTATTTATAGTCATTTCTTATATATAATGTATCTATATAAAGTATTATATATAATATAGATCAATACATATATTATGTATATAATATAAGGTAAGGATAGTCTATGTTCACAGAGAGGCAGGTGTCTGGCTGTGCAGGCTGCCTGCAAACCGCAGCTGAGCTGGTGCCAGGCAGTGAGATGGCTGGAGCCATGTGTCCATGCTGCCTCTCATGGACAGCTTATGTTTCAATCACTGATAGCTTTATGCCAAACAAGATCTCCAGTTTCATATATAGACAGAAGCAAAAAGTATAGATGCATCTTTCCCCAAAGCTCCTGGGCAGCATTTATTGCTGCTGTTTCCATTTCCCTTCATGATGAATGTGCAGTGCTGCTTTGGTGATATATGTCACAGAAAGAGCCATCATTTAATAAGGCTTCTTAGAAAAAAAAAAACAAAACCCACAACCTACTCTAGTCATTGCTATGGCACCAAGATAAGCCATAGCCTTGAGGCCAGTTTTTGCAGTTCCCTGGGGAACACAGTTCTCATCTGTTAGCACCAAGCCCAGGTTAGGGGCACTACCAACCAGTCAACCTTCTCCATCTGGAAGAAAGGCCCCTACGCTGGAAAATCGTAATTTCAAATGAGAATTAATACTCAGAATAATTTTTAAAGATTTCTTGTCTGCTTCTGAATTTCTCAGGTGTCTGCTCTGCCTTTACTTGATTCAAAGAATCATTACGGTTGCAAAAAGACCTTTAAGGTCATCAAGTCCAACCACTAACCTCACACTGCCAGGCCCATCACTATACAAAACCATATCCCTCAGCACCTCATCTATGCATCTTTTCAATATCTCCAGGGATGGTGACTCCACCTGGGTAGCCCGTTCCAATGCCCAATAACCCTCTTGATGAAAAAATTCTTCCTAATATCTAATCCCTGGTGCAACTTGAGCCCATTTTGTCCTGTCCTATCATTCATTACTGGAGAGAAGAGATCAGCCCCCACCTCACTAAACCCCCTTCCAAGTAGCTGTAGAGAGTGATCATGTCTCCTCTCAGCCCCTTTCTGCAGCCTAAACACCCCCAGCTCCCTCAGCCACTCCTCATCACACCTGTGCTCCAGACCCTTCACCAGCTTCGTTACCCATCACTGCACAGACCCCAGCACCTCAATGTCCTTGTTGTGAGGGGCCCAAAACTGAACACAATACTCAAGGTGCAGCCTCACCAGTGCCGAGTACAGGGGGACAACCGCTTCCTCAGTCCTGCTGGTCACACCATGCCTGATACAAGCCAGGATGCCTTTGGCCTTCTTGGCCACCTGGGCACACTGCTGGCTCATGTTCAGAGGGCTGTCAATTAATACTCCCAGGCCCTTTTCTACAGGACAGCTTTCCAGCCACTCTGCCCCAAGCTTATAGCACTGCGTGGGGTTGTTGTGAAGACACTGACCACACTGCCTCTGGGGAGTGGGGGTAATTTAGAGTCCCAGAGAGCTGGCACCATTCCTTGTTGGAGTACACAAGATCCAAAAAGCCCCAAGAGCATCAGGTTTCTGACTGAAAAAGCAGAAACAAGGAAAGCATTTTAAGGCCCTTACCTTGCAGAAAACAGAGGTCAAAACTTTTCATAGGCTTTCTCTGACTTAATGTTCTCTTGTAAGCTTTGTTTTCTCTGCTGTACAAACAAGGCCCAATGCATTTTCTTAATGTGATCCTTTCAACAGTATTGTATGATGTAAGTTCTTGGAAACGTTACCAGTTTTATTCAAACAACCAAGAGGCATTTTGTGAATTAACTTTGTTTTAAAGATTCGTTAACAGCAAAGGGTTAAACATTATATGTTAAAAATTCAAGGTGTCTTCGTACAAGAAAGTGGAATGAGGGTTTACATTTATGTTCAAAACTTAAAAAACATCAAGCCCTTTTTTGAGAGCAGGAGGATGACATGTTCCAAAAATAATTTTGATCTAGAAATCAATGTTGTGCCCTAAGGTTTGGAGCAAATGTGCAACCGTCACTGCAATGTACTTTTGTAGTAAGAGAGTTGAAAACTCGGCAGCACTGAGTGATTCCTGTGGCCTGTGCTTGGGCATACTCTTCTCATTTGTGCTCTTCCTTTTAATTAGCATGGCTGCAAACATCAAGGACATATTTTAAGAAAATATGAGCTCTGAGAATAGGCTCTGGGACATCTCAGTTGTGCACAGAATATGAGAGCAATGAATAACAAACCAGGAATTAGGTAAAAGAGGAAAAAAGCCATGGTGGAGGAAAGGAACATCTTTCCCATCAGCAGTGTTTTGGAAAATAGAACACTTATTCAAAAGGTGGTTACTTAGCCTACAAAGTTTGCTGTTGCAGTGGAGTAGATCTTGAGTTTGATTCTGAAACTGTACCAAAGTACCTTATTGTAAGTCAGGTAAAACTTTAAGGCTCCTGGATTGTTAGGAGATTTTATTCAATGAGAAAACCTGGGTTGTTTTTTTTTTAGCTTTTGAGACTCTATATTGATTGTTTTCAGACTGCGTAACATTTTCCAACCCCTACAGTTGGTAGATTACTGCACATCTAAATAGATTTTGTAAAGCCACCACGTGACTGTGGGCATGCTAGGGGGGAGCTACTGAGAGCTATTTGTCCTCGCTTCCCTTCTGTAACCCTTCACCTGGATTAGAAATATGTCCCTCAACGAAGCCCTTCCTAATACAGGTGTGTGCACATGTGTTAAAAAAAGCAAATAATTGAAAGTGAGAAACAGAGCAAGTATGAAGAGGTTCTACCTGCAACTTATAACTAGGGACTGAGTTGGCAGTTATATTTGCATGGATCCAGCCCTCCTTCATGGAGTTTTGTAGCCTTTTTTGAACGCCACATCCCAGATCAATGAGATCTTAAATTAACTGAAACACTGCATGGGAAAATGATTTTTGTTCTTTCTCTCTGCTGTATGAAAGAAAGGCAAGGAGCAATCTGGCCCAGCATTCCCAGGTGTGCAGGACTGGCAGGCTGTCCGACTGGGCAGCACCTAGTCACAACCAGAGCATGTGCTGCTCTTTGCCCACCTGGCCAACTACACAGCACAGGTGGAAGAAAGCTGGAGTTATTGAAAACTGGGCACAGGTGAAATGGGAGGGAGCTGAGAAATTGCCAAGCAGAAAAGTACATGAGTAGTATAGAAATGAGTGTAAGATGTGAGTTTATAGGACATAGAGAAAGAATTGAAAGCTTGGAGGAAAGAGGGTTTGCAGACTTGAAGAAGCTGTGACAGGTAACAGATGGAAGGATGAGGATAGGAACTGTGAAACTGAATCGGAAGGATAGAGAAAACAGATTTAACCAGACTTAATTTATTGTGTTATCCTTGGACAAACTCATTAAAGTTTGCCATCTGATAACAGAGATTGGTAAGTGACAAATTTTACTCCAAAAGCAGTAGGTTAGTGATTTCTTACCAAAGTTGCTCTGAAATTTCAGCATAGTCTGGCATCCAGTTACCATCCCAGCAATGCCATTACTAGCACCATTCAGTAACTTCCTTAGCTCAGTTTGCACCATTGTCCTGTTACAAATGTATTTATGCTACACCTTACTATTGGAAAGTGCTTTATCACTCTGGTGACATCCAAGTGGTTGTCCCACGACCACAGTGAACTCAGGCGTACAGAGCAGGGCATGCCAAGCATTTGGACAATCTTATGACAACAGAAACATCAAACTTGGTTCAAGTGCCTTCCTCACCCCATTAGCAAAGTGCTTTCTGTCATTCAAATTGAGGAGAAATGTGCAAAAGGCAGCATCATCTGAGAAACTTGGTTCCCGGGAGAAGCTTTGGTGCCTGCGTCTTCCAAATCAGTCCGTGCACGGCATGGGCTCCTGCGCCCTGACAGGGGTACCCTGGGGACCCTGCAGCCTCACTCTCTGGCCAACTGCTGCAGCTCTGAGGCCTCTGTGATGGGGTACCTCAGATTTGGGCATTGTGACTTGAACCATCCCAGCATTTTTGTCTGGTCTCAGCCTTCCGCACTGAATTGCCTTACAAACTAAATATTTCATCGACTGCCTGGTCTGTGTCTGGTGTTAGTCATTTCAAATGGATGCTCCCCATTTAAAAACACTGACTGCTTTGCTTGAGCTGAACATAATAAGCTATCTTGCACACTCCACAGCTAATAAAATATTAAATACGTTTTGGCACCCAGAAATAAACACCAGCTTGAATTTTCCCCTGTCCTTAACTCCCTGTCCCTCCGCCTCAGCTTCACACCAAAGTGCTGCTGTTCAGACTAAAAGGTTTGTTGCTGGGTGTGACAAGGGCAGGCAAGAGGTGCACAAGTGCTGTATGATCATTATCTGTTGGCGTGAAACAAAGTGATCATATTGGATGCCAGTGATGTGCCATGCAGGGGAGGACAGCCTGTGAATTGTCTGCCCCATGTCTCAAAGTTGCTTCGTGAGAACTACACTCCTTTAAAAGCAGAGCCTTGTGGTAGAAAACAAGCCAGAACAAAAAAGAGCACAGTAGCCATAAACTGCCACAAAGATATTCACCATTTCTTACTTTCTTGTTTTAATACTTTGTATATAGTTTAAAAATCGCTGTAGTAATCATACCACTGTGTTAATGCAAGGCAACCATGCCTTTCCAGTACTCTGTCTTGTTTTAATTTTCAAGGCTACTCTTTTGTTCGATTTTTTCCACCACCCACTCAGAGGAGAACTAAAACAGTAGTAGAAACGTCTGATGGAAATCCACCCAGGGCAGTAGGTCCTGAGGCAAAGCTCCTTGAAATCAAGGGATATAGTTCTGCCAGCTTTAATAGGCTTTGGGTCAAGCTCCTAAAACCTGCCTCTGCAAACACTTGCATCCACGCGCTTATCTCCCAAGGGGTTTGCTCCTGGCTGCGGAACTCATCACACACGTGAGGAACTGGAGCTGATGTTGGTACCAGAGACTGCTCGCCCTGGGAACTGCTGCTGTGGGGAGGCTGACAGAGAGAGTTGAGCTTTGCCCCCATTTGCCACTCAGCCCCAGAAACGATCCCTTTGGTTTCAAAGAGCAGCACGGTTCCTGTTACAGCTGGATGAAATGCTGCAGCAAATGCAGCACATACAAGCCCCCTCTGCCCCGCATAGAATTTGCCAAGTGAATGCTTTCTCCGAGCCCTAAAGACAGTCATTAGTAAAATCTTTGGGGTTTTTTTTATTCACTGACGGATAACTTACAAGTAATGATTAGAATATGGTGTGCTATTGTCAAATAGTCACAGTCATCCGTTCACCTACTCAACTGCTGGACTTTGTAGAGGTGTGCAGGTGGCTGCCTGCTGCCTGTCCACCATCTCTCCAGGCTGGGGAGGAGAGCTTGGGGTTTGCCACTCCCAGAGCAGGCAGTGGATACTGGAGGGATGCAGTGTGCTGTTTTGGTGCCTACCTAGCCCCTTGGTCTCCCAGCCCTGTGCAGCTCCCCCAGGACCTGGTAACAGCAATGCAATGGACCAACTGTGACCCAGCAGCTACACGTATAATAGGGGGTTTTTTTGACTAGTATCACCAGCGTAGGGTTTTCTTTGATAATTTCGCAATAAATTCTTTGGCTGGCTGATGCCTAATTGGAAATACTTTAGAAACCTACTAGACAATAAAACTCTTGCCTAAATACATAGAAGATGTAGCCACCGGTCAGCACAGTACAGGCAGTTAAACTGAGTGCTGCCTACTCCCAGGGCATATGAGAGGAGGGCCGGACCATGCAGCACCCCAGCCAAAATTTTAGTCTGTTGCTGCCGAAGAAACCAGGGCCCAGGGTGAAGCTCATGTCCCAAAGCACGGAGCCTGTCACCACTAGCACCAGGAGACCACTGCCTTTCTCTAGCTATAGCCAGGCACGAGCTGCCCGGCAGCTTCAGAGGCGATACCCGAACACGTGTGCTTGTGTGCTTTGCAGTGTCACTGATGTCAGGACCTCTCAGAGGCAGGAACGCTTCGCCCCAGATGTCCGTTCAGCCTCTGTTAGAGAAACACTTTTCAGTTTTAGCATCATTTTCATTTTAGGCAAAGTAAACTAAACGTCACTTTAGTTTTCTCCAGCCCCTGCATTCAGGGCGGTTTCTGTTGGGGTGGCGGCGTTTTCAAAAAAAAAAAAGCTTTTGGTAAAATTAGCACACGACTCGGTGCCTCCCGGCAGGGTGAAACAGGAGAAGCATCACCCTGGCGCCAAGCCTTCCCCACGGCTTTCTTCACTGGAACATTCACCAGTGCTTCACCGCTCCCGGGGGCGGCGCGGCAGGTGCCGCTGCGGAGCGGCGGCCGGGCG
>WBNH01007674.1:157815-559257 GCA_013401255.1 Urocolius indicus | reverse complement strand
ACCATTCCCTGATTCTATGATACAATGCACATATGTAATATTTCTCTATAAACATTATGCAAGACTGATAGCCTGAGGCTGCACCCATTTCAGTGCTGTTAGAATGTGAGGTATGTAGGTACCAAGAAAGAAATCAGGGAGGTGAAGATGTTGTAGGAGTCAACAACTGATCCAGAAGGCAAAGCTGAAAGGTCTGTTCCAGTGCAAAACTTCTTCCTAGATGCACAGTTGTATTTTCTTACAACATACTTTTTTTTTTTCCAAGCTGAAAAGTGAAGTAACCATTATGCTCTTTACATTTTTTTCCTCATTATATTGTGCCACAAAGAATGTTTCTTCATAGTTATGAGAGCCATAATAGAGAAAAGAAAATGTTTGCAGCTGAGTTTTCATCAAATAGGCATAATTGTGTTGTATGTAAAGAATGAAAAAGCATTATTCTTTGAAATCTGTTAAGTTTTGGCAGCACATGTCCAACTTAGAAACCTTACATACCACTGGAAAAAACGTCATTCTCATAATTTCTTACAACCTGTATGTCAAAGTGAAACAGAAAACACCTGCCCATTCTGACACGCCTTTTCAAAGACCAGGAGTGCCTCTATATGGCAGGAGAAAATAGCGTGTCAGAGTTAAATCTTCACGTAGTGCACCCCAAATGGGATTAAACATCAGCAAATTTGTACTGAAAAGATCTCTGCATTTGTAATTTCTTGCATAGGAATTATGACACTTTATAGAAAAGAAACTAATAGCAAGTGTTGGCTGTGATGTGAACACAAGTTGATGCTGTGGCTTCTTCAGATGGAATTATCTTCTCTCCACTGCAAACATACCCATGTTTATCAAACCCGTGTAGGGACTCACATCTGTGTTTTTAATGCTCCTAGAAAGATTGTTATTATTTGACCTTTACACACTGTGATAGACTAGAATGAAATGTAATAACAAAACAATAAACTATTCATTTTGTAAAGCTTCTTCAGAATTTATGTCCCTACTGTCCACTCAGTAAATATTCCGTAACAGGCAGCTCTTGGGGAAGGTTGGCATTGAAGGCAGGTCCTTGGAAAGCCCTGTAGGCTCAGTAGCTATTGCCTTGGCAGGGTATATATTTATATGAGAATGCCCTTGGAAGAGGATCCTTCTGGTTGGTACTTGTCACATGTTGGAGTCCTTCCCCTTTATTGCAGCTCTATACCTCTACTGTGATAGACTTAGTTTTGTGGTGGAATTACTGGTTTCATCTTCTGATGCTATGATTTCATCCATCATTCAACCTTCTCCAACAGCTACAGGTCCACCCCAAGAAGTTCCAAAGAAATACAAGGAAGAATTTCTTCACTTTGAGGGTGACAGAACACTGGAAAGGGCTGCCCAGATGGGTTGTGAGGTTGTGGAGTCGCCTTCTCTGGAGACATTCAAAATCCATCTGGATGAGTTTCTGTGTGACGTACTCTAGGTGGTCCTGCTCTGGCAGAGGAGTTGGACTGGATAAGCTTTCAAAGTGCTTTCCAGCAGCTGAGATTCTGTGACAGTACCAAAACTATTCCAGAAGTATCACATTTTCTGTAGTCTTGCTAGAGAGCATTAACAGGTCTTTTTTTCCTATACTCTAGACACTTATTCATTAACAGAATAAATATCTATTAGATGCCTACAAGGACAGTAGAAGAATAAATTTTTCCAAGTGTAGATTTGTTGCCTTATGTACCTGAAAATTCCTTTGGCAATTATGTAATTTTCATGTTGGGCTATGAGATTTAATTTTCCTGTATAAATGCTAGTATGAAATTAAACTAGCATAAATGCTAGTATGATTAACTAAGGCAGTTTGAACCTTTTTGGGATTTTGAAAACAAGTAAACTATATTCTATTATAATGACAGATTTGATTCCTACAATCCTAAGAAAAAATCCATATCTTTTGTTTTCATTACTAGCAGGAGTGGAAGATTCTCTCAGGTTTTAATACTGCACTTAAGAAAAAAAATATAGTGTATGTTCTCCATGAAAACATGGAAGTGTCACAAATTGTTAATTACCTTTGAAACTAGAAACATGGAAGATGGAAGGTAGCCTTGTAGTTTTTTGTTTGACATGGACATGTGTTAGAGGATGGCCGCTTCCCCGTAGCTCAGTGCTGAATGAAGGAGGGGGAATGTCTCCTAGGTGATAAATTTGTACTCTGCAGACTGAAATTTATTTTAAGCTGTGGAAGTCAAGATATTGACCATAGGGTCAGTTCAGGAAAGTGCTGCCAGCAGAACAGTTATCTGGAGCTGGTACTACCAGCATGATAGAATTAAACATGTTGTTTGGCTCATAGATCAGAGTGGGAGCAGGAATCAGGGTTATGAGAGTGGAGCTAGCACAACCAAACAGGCTGTCAGAGCAGCCCTTCTATTTGCATTCTTCCTTGTTTTTGTTTTAGTTTTTTTAAAAAAGGAGTTAGATTTGTCCATGTTGTCTCTTGAAAGAGGGTCCAAGAAACCGTGACACTTAGAGGAGAAAGCAGGAGGGCAAGGCAGGGCGGAATGGCAAGGCAAGATTGATCCTTGAGAGGCTCAGGGAGTGGGGGGAAACACGTTACAAATGGTAATAAGGCAAGTTAAGAAAAATGATACCAGATGTGGCTGTAATGCCAACAATCAGCGAAAAATGTAAACATATATAAAGCTGTAGTAATAAAGCTGTTACAGCTGTAATGTTCAGGATGGAAAGAAAAATGAGATCTCTCTTTTTAACTTCATCTATATCAGGCTCTGGCCTCTACTTATATTTATTTTTCCCCTTGTCCATTTCATCCTTTCAAAAGAGTGATCCATCTTCTCTACAATTTCTTAGAGATCGTTCCCAACGTTTTTTATAAAAATAAAATACAATACTGCCAACATCTTTCACAATAAAGGGTTTTATTTACATCAAAGAACACTTTTGAAGTCTTCGGTGTATTTCACAACCAATTACATTTCTAAGTACATGGAAGCATTTGAAAATGCGTGCCATTCAGTTAAATGTAAAGCTTAAGACTAGATGTGTGCAACTCTGCAAACACATGTGCATGCAGGTGCTGTCTCTACTATATGACAGTTTCTTGGGCTGCAGTGTCCACCAATGCTGGTAAAGCAGATGTAGGCCACCCAGGAGGCCATAAGTCTGCCAGGGAATCTTCTTACGGTGGATCTGTGCCTCCCATGATTTACCTGGCCAAAATTTTCAATCCCTTGTTTTCTGTTCCAACTCTGTAGTGCTAAGACAACGGTGTAAAATCTGTTGACAATAGGATCACCATTTTAAGGGCAAACATTATTTTCTCATCAAATGTAGGCCCAGAGAATCCTTAGGTTTTGTTGTTGTTGTTGTTGTTTTTTATATCCAAGTCTACCTTACAAATATAATAATAATAATTTTTCAGAGGGCCATTGAATTGTGTATTTTTGTAGTGCATGGAGTAATCCATATCTGCAGAAAGCTTTGTTTTCCACTAGTTTAGGAATGAACGAATGATTCAGGATTTGATACTTAGGGTTCCTTTTCTATTGATCCCATGACTCGTCCTAGCTTTAATAATTTAAAATGCATTGGGATCATTTGTTATTAATGATGACAATTTTCAGAACGAAAAATTTGTTTCCTGGCCAATAGCTTTTTGGGAGTCCCTAACAATTACAACACATCCTAATGAGTTAGTGCAGTCCTAATACATCCTGGGTGTGAATGTTGAAAAAGTCATCTGGCTGTTGTAAGAGCTGTAAATTTTACATGTAACTGTGCAAAAAAAGTACACCTTTTTATGGTTTGTGGGGTTGAGTCACTAACTTCGCACCACACTTCTCTCACTTTATGGGCTTTTGCATATATGATTAAAGGGAAATATTTTTAATAAGCTGGTTTATAAAGCTATAGTGTCAACTTATAAGGGGTGGATACATTGTAATAGTGTTTGGAATTTCCAGTCCTGCATTAGACAGTATTGTTCAGTCCTTTCCTTATTTAGTAAGGAAGCTCTTAAGATTGTTACCTGACAGATACTGTTCCACTCAGCTTCAGCATTTCATTCTTGCATTCTTCCAATCCTTATCACAGCATAAATACTTACTATCTTTTTTTTTTGTTCTTGCTTGTTGACTGTATCGTTTATTTGCATTCAAGTGTGGAATATCCTGATTTACAGGGAGAATATGATTGTTTCTATCAGGAAGGATTCAGCTTTGTTTTTAGCTGTATTCGCTGAGATGGCTGTGTACTATTAGCAAGATTTCAGCAGGATTTCATTCTTGCCATATGTGAAAAGTGTTGCTGTCAAGAAGAGATGCAGAGAGCAGTGAGATTGTCTGCTTGTTTCTCTGTGTGTTTACTTTAGGTGTTGGTTTTGCCTACAACAGTTTGATTTGACAGTCACCAGTTCTGAGACATACTCTTCTAAGATGAAATGAGATTTGAACTGTGTGATTTCTACAGGTATATCAATGCACTAGTTAAAGTAGATGTCCGTTTTCTATCTCCTCTATGTTGATTACACGAAACATGTTAGTAATTCAAATTTTTGAGTCACGCTTTGCAAACAGTCAATTTTCTTATTAGTGATCTGAGATTCCTTGCAATTAGTGCTTCAAGCAAAACAAAATCACTGACTCTATTGGGGAAACTTTTTAACTACCTACATTGGTTTCTGCTTCCTACATGAAAGTGTGTCATATTTAATGCTATGCCATGGCCAGTCCTTTCACCAAGCCATGTGTGCCACAAGCATCTGTGGTCAGGCTCATGTCCCCTCTGTGCCTGGCTCACATGGAGGTGAAGAATAGCTGCAGCACTGTCTGGTAGCTGTGGTTGTTGCTCTTGGAGGGATGCTCTGCTCAAATTGCCTCTGATGTCCTGTAAAGCAACCAAAACAGCCCCTTAAACCTGCCTTGAAGTGTTGATCTCATGAGTTTGTCTACAAAGATTCAGTGGTCTGGACTTGCAGAGTAGAGAGAGAGTAGCAGAACAGTCATTATAAGGGAGAGGAAATAGGTGTTGGAGCAGAAAAAAAAATTATTCCAGGATTGTATTTAAGCCACTTCTCACAAGTACTTGTACCAAAATAGTCTCCAGAGGAGTCTGAGTTGGAAAAGTAATGGCTCCTGAGAGCCATTTGCTATTCACTTGAAAATTGAAAAAAAATTGAAATGCCGTATGTAAAACCCCAAAAGCAACATAGCTGTGAGCTATGGACAGCAAATGAAGTCAGAGAGAATGGAACTGCTATTGTTGAGTTAACTTACTCTACTGAGCAGTTCACTATGAATTTTGTTAATGAGATTTATAGTGACTCAGGATAAACATTCAAGGTGGTGATGTGTTATCACAGGTACCTCTGCAGTTCATTGGAATGCTGAAATAGCTGTTCCAAATCTGCAGTTTATTTTCAGAGAATTAGAGCTTATCATTGGGGCCACCCACAGAGTGAAACAACTCCAGTGACTAACTGGAACTGCTCATTCACTGTCTTATATCTAATTTGTACGAGGCTGCAGGAGCTGCCACTGTCCCAAGAGCCTGCACCAACCACACTGAGTGGATGCTGCTGAGATTCCCATCTCCAAGTTCACTGAAGTCACGTTTCTTCCTCCATCACAGTGGAGGAAAGTGAGAGAGATAATTCAGTGCAGGCAGGAACTCTCTCCAGCCCTTTGCCCTGAAGATAAGAATGAATAAATAAATAATGACACTGTGGTCAGGGAGGCAAGTTTTTCAGGAGGGAGGCAAGAAGTCAAGTGTGGGAGTTGAGAAGCTGGTGCAGATTGGGAGGAGGGAAGAAGAAAGTGCAGGGGGTCATTTATTCCTTTGAGTGCACCATTAAGTTTATGTTCTCACTCTGTAGTTAACAAACTACAGTTTTAAGTTAAAAAAACAAAACACAACAAAACCCTTTTTAAAAATACCATTCTTTGTAAAATACTGTTTTAGTCCAAAGTGATACTGTAATTCCTCTTGTGGCTCCTGATTTCCCTTTAAGGAAATGTAAATGTTTTTGTAAAAGAATTAGTATGCAAAATTTAAAATTTGCATTACCAGTCACAAGAATACAGATATCTGTGTGCTTGTCTTGTTTTGGGTGTGAAACACTGCTTGATGACCTCACTGGCTCCTCACAGCAAGCCAACGCTACTCTGCAATTGCACGGAAGATGCTGATATCTACTGGCAATAAATGGATAGCCAGAGCATTTAAAAATTTAGTTACTTTTAAAAAATGGATTAGAATTCATCAAGAGATGAAACTCTGGTGTGTAGGGTGAAGGGCTGGTTACAGATGATGTGCTAAGGAGTCTGCTCTGCTCATCCCACCTCGCTCTCCCCCAGGTGTCACTGTCGGTCCACATGCGTGAGGATCAGACACCACTGTCTGCCATTATCACCTCTGCTGTTATCACCTCTGCGGTGCCTCTGCATGGGGGGTTGAGGCAGGTGTGGGTCAAGAACTGAGGCAAGGCACTTGGTCTATTAACATTTTGGTCAGTGTTAGGTGATACCTATGGGAATACTGCAGGCTATTTTATTATACATTTGAAACAACACTCTTCTGCTCAGTAGATGTGCTTTTCATTCCTAATCACTCTTATGGTCCATCTACCTCAAGCACTGATAAAACTGGAGGAAGATTGAGGATGAGTATCTGTGCCTGAGGCGAGACCTCACATACCAGACTGTGCCCAGGCCATCTCTGATCTCCTCAAAAGGCTGAGTGGCAATACTTCAGAGGGCAGCATGCTTCCCTTTCTCAGCACAGCCTGGGTGGTGCAGAATAGGGCCCAAAGGCTAGGTTTTGGCTCTCGTGGCTGTCATATCCTGGTGCAGAGCTTTTCTCCCTGGGGAGGCCCCCCTGTCACTCCATTGCCAGGTCTGTCATTGTGCCAGCTCTCAGCTAAGGAACAAAAAGTAGGAGAGATGAACTGCAAAGTCCCAGGGCTGCTGAGGAATCAGAGCTGGGAGACATGAGGGACAGACAAGTCTCTTGGGGTATTGTGTAGCATCCTGAAGCTGGTAAGGTAAGCTACTTGGCTGGTAGTTAACAAAAACGTAATGAAAATTAGATTTGCCCTAAATATGGTTTTAATTTCTGTGAGGCCGCTGGTGTGATTGTGCCGGTTGCCCTCAGGAGTGTGGGCAGGTTGCGGCCAAGGGCTGCCATCAGTGCTGGTGGGCGTCCCCTGCTTTAAACAGTGTCTGCTGCCATAATGAAATAATTACAGAATCTCAGGCTGTTATCCAATTACTCTGACATTTCGCCATTCTTTGCCGTTAACTGGATTAAGTTCATTGTAAAAAGATTAGCTGTGGAATAGAGCTGAGCGTAACGGAGCGAGGCGCCTGCGCCACACAGGCCTGGCAGAGAGGACACACAGCCTCTGTGGGCTTGGGGCGATGGGGATGCACGCAGCCGTGGCCCTCGAGGAATTCCTTACACTGAATAACACCAGGTATTGAAAACCTGTGACAGTGTTGTGGAAATGGTTTGTGTCCTTGAGATGGATACAGGGTACTGGAGAGAAGTGTTTCTCTGAGTATTGTTGCTGCTTGTTGCTATCTAGGTTGCCACAGTAGTTAATGTCTGTTTTCTAGAGGAATAAAACGTGTTAAGTCTATCTGTATTTGAAAAATCTGAATTGATTTTACATATAACAGCTGATGTGATGCTATGCCTTCTATTTGATCTATTTGGAAGAAAAAAAAAACCATTCCATTTGACTGATTAGTAATCATTCCAGTTATTTACTCCAGCAGGTTTTATACTTCCATAACACAGCTTTTTGCTTGCATTTTTTTCCCCTTTGTTTCTCTCTAGCTTTCCAATTTGGATCCACATAAACATTATGAGTGATGGTTGTTATTAACCAGTCAGACTGTGCAGATTTCCATTTCCAGGCTTATACTTCACTCCCATTACCACGCTGTCACAAAATACATTTTTACTTTGATTATTACGATCTTCCATGCATGATGGGTCTTGGTGTGTTTTCTCTGCACAAAATATAGCATTTCAGAGGCTGGTGAAGAATTTTCTCTATTCAAGTACAGGAACTGAAACAACAGTAAAAACAGGGAAGGGGAGAAGAAAAAAAAGGAAAGGAAATGGACTTGTAAGAGTAAAGAAAGGGAAACAGTGTATTAAAATTGTTTTGAAACTATTTAATTCTGCTTGTCTCTTTCCTGCCAAATCATGCTCTCATTGAAGTCAATGGGATCTTTGCCACGGAATCGAATAAGGGCGTAATGGAACATGGCTAACGTCACTGCACTGGCTTTTCCCCTCCCCTTCCTAAAATGATTTACTTCCTTTCATTCATTTTTTTGTTGTTGTTTCAATGAAAGCTGGCTTAATAGTAATTGTCTGAAGCCACATTTAGTGAGTGTAATTATAGTATCTTTATATATATTACTCTAAAACATTGAATGTGATTTGTTTCAATTCCAGATAAGATTTACAGTTTTGTAGGCAGTACTAGATGATTTTAAAATGACAATTATTTCTGTGTCTTATAAAGTAAGTATTATGCTCTGTAAAAAAAGGTTAATAGCTGTGAATGAGATGTTTGTGCATGTGTCAGGGCGAGCAGAGCCTGCCCACAACCTTCCTTCCCAGACCTGTGCTGTAACTGGCTTCAGTTAAAAATAATGTTACTTGAAGTCTGGCTGGGGAAAAAAATATAATTATCTTAGAGATTTCCTTGGTGGTAGGGTTTGGATTCGATTTACTAGCCCAAATTATTTGTGAGCTTTCTTTTCTGTGAAATTTAGAGATTTCCAAATCTCTCATTCTGTATAATTTTTTTTAAACCAATTATAAGCAGGTTCAAAAATGCTTCAACACTTTGTTGTTTGACTAAAAAGTGTTCCAAAATGAAGCCATTCCTGTTGTTTCTGTTTTAGTTGTTTTTACTTTTTTCTTTTTTAAATAAATTAGGAGCTTACCCTATTAGGCAGATCTCAGATGTATCACATTACAGTTCTCCAGTTTCTGCTGTGGAGACAGGTTTCAAGCTTAACTAAGCGTAACCTTTTAGTCTTTCTAAATTGGGCTGTGGTTCAGAAGTTCAGATTTTGGAATTTATAAAATTTACTGTGAAAACTGCAGCTCTTGCTAATGCTTTATTAAAGCAAATTTCTTTCCTGATCAAAGCCAATCAGCACTGACTTTGTACATATTTCTTCTCTTTTACTAGGTAAGCTGCTAAAAGGACTGAAATTGTACTTCTTTTTAACTGCTGTAATAGAATAGGTGTAGGAAATAAGCTTTCTGTTGAAGGTTTCCCAGATTTAGCACCTAATTTTCTTTTAAAGTATACAGTTTAAGCTGTTCCATTTTTCCACTTCATGCAAAACAAAGCTGAAGTGAAGCAGATTTTGACACATTCCTCCTTGCCATGCCAACCAATGGCCAATAACGGTGGCCTTTCCAAGCAGGTTACACTTGACCCTTTTGTAACTTTTCTCCTACCTTTCTTTTGCTATCATCTCGTGATTTTACATTTCCTGTCTTCCCCATTTCCTAATTATGTCCGTGGAACTTGATCATTGTATGAGTAATTGGAGTTCTGATACAGGCTCGCAGCATGCATTACAATGTAATAGGAAATGTAGACACTTCTGCTCTAAGTGGAAGTGACAGATCAGAGCTTACAAATTGCATTCATTCACTTAAGAACCACCTGGGACCTCTAAATTGATCACATGTGTTGTATGGATTATGTAATATTAATTAGGGTGGTATCCAATAGTGCAGCTGTGGTCCTTTGATGGTTCTATTAAATCTGTTTTCAGGGGGCTGTAATTCAGTTCTGCAAGTCTTTTATTTCAAAGGAGGAAAACTTGAAGTATAATTCTTTCTTCACTAAAATAGAGAAGGGCTAGCATAGGTGTATGTCAATTTAAGAGTGGATCAAAGAATAACAGTATTCAGGAGGGCTCAGAACTCCAGGTACTTTGCACATATTCTCAACTTTTATATCTTGAACACTTTACATCTCAAAACTGAATGTTTTGTGGTTTAATTAAAAAGGAGAATGTACATTATTGCCCTGCTACTATGCATCATTTTTTTACATAAGCTGGTGATATTTTGGTGTTTATTGAAGTATGTTGACAAGTTTTTATTTATAGCATATATTTGTAATATGTATACCCTATTGTGATTGACATATGTGATCATTATTAGAGAAGGATTAAACTAAGGCACAGGTGGTATGTTGTTTGTCTAAGGCAACAAGTGAAATCTTTAAGAGTAAGGTCACATCTTTCTTATTCCTATGTCAATTGTCTTCAACTTTTCAGCAATATCAACTTGAATATTTTTATGGGGCTATGAACACACTGTAGTTATTTTGTGCAATATTTTTACTTGCTCCTGGGTTGGATGCTTATACTGAACCATTCATGATGTTAATATTTTGAAGTGAATTAGAATTACTCACAGACTTTGCTCTAATTTCTATTAAAACTCAGCAGCAGCATTCTAAGGCTCATTTAATTTGCAGTGTAAGTCGTCTGTCTTCTGATTTCACACCTTTAAGCTTCAGTCTTTCTAACAGAAACTAATACTTAGTCATAAAACAAAGAAATTAAAGGACTGCATTCACTTCCTACAAATTATATTAAGAATTTTTAAATTATATTAGAGCTCTGTAGGCTACTGAGCCTGACTGGGCGTTGGAGATTTCATCTGCAGTGTGACTGATACTAGTAAATTCATGAATGATCCCTTTTTCCCTTGTAACTCTCAATTCACAACAGCAAACCATATCAGGCATGGTGCTCACAGCACTTGCTAGGCTACTGCAGTATCAAGACTAAGGCAGTATAGTGTTATAACATGATTGATTCATGTTATAACACGATATACACAACATGATATACATAATATGATAACATATTTCTCCCCAGACACGTGCATACAACCCTTAGTGTATAAAGCCAGCATAAATGCTTTTTTTATACATTAAGAAGTTTCCTATTTTAGTGATAAAACTCTGTCATTACAAAGCTATTTGAGATTCCCTGATTTTTCTCTCAAAACATACAAGAATGTTCATGTTGACATTGCATGCTACAAGGACCCTCTTTTTGTACCCTCTTTTGAAGGAACAGTGGCCCACATTCTTTTTCTTGTCCTTTTGTATTCTTATTCCATGCTATGCTTGCTCTGAAGGTTTTATGGTAACTTTTCATAAAGCACTTCTTTTCCTTCTTGTTACTTTCAGTATCTTTCAACCCTGAAGAGCTGCACTGCAGAGTCTAAGCCCATGTGCACATTTCATTTCTCCCATCTGCAGCATTAGTTATTTCCTCAAAGCATCGATGCTTTTAAAGCTTGCAAAAACATTGCAAAGCAGGGTTCAAAGCTGTCTGTATCAAGCTTGCTCTAGTGGCATGAAAATATTATATATTTGTCCTGTTTTTATGCCACTTTAGTTTTCATTATATACTACACAGTGTCAGCATGTACAATAGCATGGCAAATGGTGTTTATTTTTAGCTTTTAAAATGCACGAGAAAACTTTGGAATGATCCCCTAGAGTGAGAGAAAGGTAAAAGTTTTCCCCTGGGATCACTTAGTTTTCATCATGTTCGGTGATATGTGAACACAAGACATCAGAGATGTTACATAATGGTATAGCTGGTTAATAATCAGATTTCTTGTTAGCTGCAAAAGGAAACAACACATGAATACATATGCCTCTTGTTGTTGTTGCTGTTATGAGATCTGGATTTATCCATTGATGCACATATTTGTATTGTCAGTCTTTGCTGTAGATACAGAAAACTAATTCTGTTTTAATCTTTAGCTGAATCTTTAGCTGAATGCAAAAGGTTATCCTTGTGTTAAAGGAATCTCCTTGAATCTGAAGTGCAAATCCTAGCACCTGCTGTATCAGTAAAAGTAATATAAGTTCTTAATGTCATTTAGTCTTCATCTTTTTTACTGCATTTATTTTGGCCTAGTTATATTTGAAATATGAACTGATACCAGCTTTGGTGTTTAGAAAATAAGTATTAAAAAACCCACTCTCTTTGAAAATGCTTTAAGAGAAAAGAATTCAAATTCTGCAGTAGCATTGTTGCCAAAAGGAAAAAATCACTTCGGCATGCAAACACAAAGTGTTACCTTATACTTATTCACCAGAGCAGCATTTCCAGCAGTGTTTTTTTTTTCAGGATGTACTTAATGGATTTTATTTGATGGAGTCACCACAGCTTGCTGCTTACCCAGCCAGCTGAAAGTCTGAATTCTATTTGTTATGTCCTGAATATAAAATGTGATTTTATTTTTTTTTTTATAATCCTCTCATCTGAAAGACAGATAGTAGCTTTTATTATTCCTAAAATCAATTACAACATGCTGTCTTGGAGAACAGTCTCCGTGTCACTCAAGACTGTGGATTACAAAGCAGTCAAAGCAGGATTTCTTCACCTTAATAGTAGCACATAGTTTTGTGCTGGCTTGAAAAATAGGTGGTTTTCTGGTGATAGGATGACTTTCCCTCCTGCTCCTGGGCCAGGTGCTTGATCAAGGCCCACACCATCCCCACTCAAGTCATATAATTGTCTGTCTATTTTGTACTGTGTAATCTTACTGCTATCACCTGGTAAATGTGTTAGAAGATAGTCAAGAGGACCATAGCAGCTCTGCAGCTGGGGTGAGGAGGAGTTGGGCAAACATTTAAGCCTGGAGAGAAACTTGCTGTGCTTCTCAATGGCTCATCCCAGGCTAGCAATAAGGAAGAGGTAGTCATCCTTAGATACTGGTGCAGAATTTCTATATTTTCTATATATACTTTTATGTATAGGTTAATTTCTCCTCTACTTTTGAATAAACTTTCCATCTCCATGAGGAATTTTCATTGTTATGAGAAACCAGCCTTTATTTATTTATCTTTTTATTTATTTATCTAAATTATTAGATGGAGAAGCTGGATGGCAGCACATTGCAGCTATTGATATATTGTATGATCTGCACATGTGGGAAAACCTTTTCCTACTGGCAAAGTAAGCCTTTAGTGAGCAGATCCTCCTACTTAACATGATACTGGACATCACAGGTTCCCATAACAATATTACACCAGTGTTTTGCATTACTGTGTACTCTTTTGCTGTAACTTTTCCTTCAACTTATGTGTAGCTGAAATAGGTAGAACTGTGTGCACTTGAAATCTTTGTCTTTTTTTTTTCCTCTTTCTTCTTTTCATTAGTGAAGTAATATAATATTCACCTCCTTCCCTAAGTTTCAAAGTAATATCCTAAATTTATAAGTAACAATTGAGTAGGCAATATGCCTGTTTCCAGAACAGGTATCGCTGTCTCTTGCTTCACTGTTACCCAGCGCCAAAGCCCTGGCATAAGGTATTCTCTCAGGCTGCCCAACCTCAGACAGTTACAGGGAGAAGGTTACTTTCTGGGGAGTCATTAAAACATGTTCTTAAACTGTCCCATCTCCCTCCATTGCTGGTTTTGCTGCAAGGACTTAAAGCAGCTTTGCCTTAAAGTCTTGTGGATACTTATATGTTTTAATTATTTGACTCAATAGAGTGGTTCTTGTATTAAATATGCTGTATGCTTGAATGTTTGAACCATACTGTACTGCTGGAAAAATCCATCTCTAATGAGATTTCACTTGTAGTTAAGAGAGTGATATAAAGAAATGAAGTTGAAGGGCAGTTTAACAATCTACTTTTTATATGAAATTAAAACTTTCTGGAAGACTAAAGACTTTTAACTCAAAATTCTGAAATCCAAGAAATGAAGCAAGTGACCTTTTATTAGAGAGAGTTTTACTTAATCTTGATTATCTCAACAGTTTCATTTTCATAGTATTTTTCCATTATTGCTAAGCACTGAATTAAGGCATTCTATGATTTTTCTATATGGGGGACTTCTGAGGTATTTTTGGAAGTGGAAATATGTTAATTGTGAAGTGTTAATGGGATTTACAGTCTATTTAGCTGGTTTGTAAACATTTTCCTTCAGATCCTTTGTAGGATCCCAGAAGCATCTAAATAATTTAAGAGATTCATCTTTATTTTACTTAAAATAACAAAGAAAACTTGATAGCTTTGATCAAGACAAGACTTCTTTGAGAGATTCAGTTTTTTATATACTAGCAGCTTTCATTCATTATAGTTTTAAAATTTGCATATAGAGAGGATAATATTCTATTATCCAGCAGATTTAATACCATGGTTTTGGTTCTGTAGCTACAGACAATTTTTAGAGACTGATATAAATTACAAAGTAATTTTTCGTGTCCCTTCCTGAAGACAGTTAAATGAAGGAAAAACAAACGATGTTATACGTGACAAACAGGTGAAGCAATACTATTATATAACTAGACCACAGGAAGTTAATGTGCAAGGTACAGTGGGTTTTAATATCATACAGCAAGCTATTAATATTTATTTGATTTTCTCACTGTACGAGTCTGAGGTTTTTAATCCAGGAGTTCATGTTTTACTACGTGCAGTTATACCTTTTGTTGTGCTGTCCCATATTCCAGGTCAGTTCAAATGTTGGCAAGTTTATCAACCTATTCCTGTACCTTCGGCTCAATGTCTGACACTATTGTTATTTACTTCTGTTTTCTTGTTAAACATGCTGGAAATGTGGTACAAGTGATTCAGTGATGAATATCAAATTAGTTCCATTACAGGAATAAATCCTCTTTTTTTTTGATGATGATTTTTATAAGCCAGTTATGGTCTTAAGCCTTTTTCTGTGACAATCTCTTGATTTTCTGTAGCTCATGTATATTAGGCAGCTAGTACAGTCAGTGCTGTATCAATGCTAAACCTCCTTGCTCGTGCTAATCTTTCTCAGGTCAGGATTATTCAGATGAATACTGAAAAAAAAGAGACCAACAGGGATATTTCCAATGTTATTACTTGACTCACTGATAGAATTTATCTTTTTACCATAATCCTCCTGGCATTTAGTGTTACCCTTTGTCTTTTCCCTCAAATTAGAGTACTTCAGCCCAGTGTTGTTCCAAGGTGAGCTGGATTCCCTCACTGACATATCCCACCTGTTCCAAACAGTACTAAGTTCTATTTATCAGATGGATTCGTAGTATCCAGTCTGCTGAAAACCATCTGAGATAGTGGGAAGTACTAAACTTCATGTGTCCTCTGCTTGACCAGAGTCCTTAGTATTGTGTAAACTAATTATTCAGATGCTATAGATGAAAACTAAAGAGATCGCATAACCTTGTAGCAGAACAGCTAATTTGTGTAGCTGCTAAATTATGTGATTACAATATTAAGAGAAACTCAAGTTTCTCTTAAATGTGTCAGTAATATATGGTCATGTCATCCTGTCAACAGCTTTATGGCAAAAATAAAATCTCTGTAAGCTGAATGTCATTCACCTTCGAAAGCTGGTAACTGATCAATGATACATGACTTCCTTGCATTAGCTCCAACTCTTTCTTGTGTACACTTGTGTCAACAAATGTCAGTAGATTACCAAAGTCACTTTTAGTCATTGGCTTTATTTTCAGGCATTTGAAACAACTTGAGAATTCAGCTTCACTTTAGCTGATTTTTTTCAGACTAGTTCTTCCTTTCAGGCAAAAGTCAATTGGCACACAAAGATGTGCAGATTCTGAACTCTTCTTTCAATCTCCAATTGTCCAGTTTAAGGAATATTAAAAGTACTGCATGGATTCCCATGAAATACATGTGTGTGGTTGGACTAAGTAGTTTTTTGCTTCTTTTGAGAGCTTTTCTGAGCACCACAGGCTGTTTCAAGTAACAAAAATGATGGCGAAGGGCGGGATATTAGTCAATATATTACAACTGAAAGAATTGCTTTTGCAAACTGATTATTTTGCAAGATAGTTTCTATATCTTTAAAAATATGTCTTTTCTTCTTTAACAAACCATCAAATGCCTTTTAATATGAGAAGAACAAGGAGGAATTTGAGCAGATCGGAGGTTTATTCATTGCTTGGTAGCTAAAAAGTATCCTTGCTGTGTCTGGGAGAGGTTGTAACTCAGTAGGTTTCTAGAAAGTGTCATGAGTGGAGAGATCACAGAAAGGTGTGGAGGCATTAAGCAAGAGTTTTAGTTAATAAATGGGGAGTTAATTTTGAAACCTTGTTATGTGTAAACTGTCTGTGTATGTGAATGCTAACACTATAATAGTAGTGTTATTTTATCTGATTGCTCATCATGGGAAGTGACTTGTGTGTGTGGCACATAATAGCATGTTATGTGTGTGATGTTAGCAGCCGAAGGGCTTTCACATGAGCAAAAATAGTAGGTAACATATATGCTGGCTCCATGTCTTCTTTCAAGTGGGTAAATAAGCAGAAGACAAAGAGAAATATTTTTTTCCTAGAGCACACAGAGCAGTGTTTGTGTTTTCAAGAGAGACAGATTAAGATTCTCACTGAAGAGTTTGGGAGTGTTTTCACAGATACATTATAGAAAGCATGTTTTGCCATGTAAGATTTATAATAACCAACTAAGTGTTTTGTATGATTTGAGCCTGTTGGATTTCAACAGCAAATCCCAGCTATAGCAGTGACAGGCAGAGTGCTTCTCTGCTCTGAGGGTTATGTTATCGTATCCAGAAGGCAGGAGATGACACTTAGTGTGTAGAACTGGTCAAAGAGCTCTTAGTATCAGAACATCCATGAAATGCATTTATTCATTGCATTCATTGTATCTCCCAGGCAACCCCCCAGGCATGCCCCACATGAGGAAGCCTGCCTGCCATGTGTTTTAGAGAGCCCTTGGGGAGCTGCTTGTCATCTCTCAAAGTGAGCATAGATATGGAACACCTTCGATTTTACCCTCTTCACCAAGGACAGAAAGCAGGGCTCTTCTTTTATTTTAACTAAGCATTCATGTTCTTTTGATCTCTGAGGAAACAGAGAGTGGAGATGTAGGTTTTCTTTTTTTTTTTTACAAAGTCTCCTCCATTATATGTGACAGTGAAGGAAAGAAATTAAGTAGTAAAGTCAAGTGATGATGACTGAACAAATTGTTGGGCTCTGTATTTTGTCTTCTCATCTTCAGGCTATTACAAAGTCAATTTAACTGGAAAAGTAAACTCATAGCCAACTATTATGTATATTGAGAGAAAATTGTGTGCATAAGAGAATTATGTGCATACAATACACATCAGTACAACAGTGCTTCCCAATTTATGGGGCTTTCAGGAGAGGGATGAATCTAGCTTTGCCTAGGTTTCTGGTGAGAGCTGTAAAAGTGCATGTCCTTGGTCAGTAAACAACCATGTAACTGTACTTTTGTGTGCTGCTTTTGTGCTTACAAGCTGTTTTTGTTCTCTTTGCCATGGTATAGTGGTATTTCAGGGAGAGAGGTGTTTTCAAGGCTGTGGTGGGTGTTTAGGTTAAACTACTTTTCCAGCATTTAACTCACTCTTTGAATTACATAGCAAGTTGAGATTTTCTATCCTATTATAATTCTTTGTTGTAAGGCTGTACTGATTTGTAAGAAAAACCTATATTATAACACAAAAGGGATATTTCATTTAATGTATGGAGATGTTTTTTTTGCCTGATATTCCTGTCTTATGGGAGCAATTCACAGCAAAATCTGCACTTAGTAGCTCAGAAGACTAAGCTGTGTTGGTAGCTGTACATACTTACATGGACTCCTTAGCAGAGATCTTCCAATGCAGGCATTATTTTTTAATTAATGCAAGGGAGGGAAAATATTTGAGAAAATCAGTGTCGAATCTTTAGGAGCCAATACTCCAATATGCTTTACCTTCCTCTTGCTGTCACTGATAATTTAATGTTTGTGTCCATGATATGTGAAGAACAATTCCCATGAATGTCATGAAGTCTGTTTTCACATTATTCTAATATTCAAATGCCTTATCTTAGGTGCCTAGGAATGCAAGGTATTATAACTATGATATTTTGATTCTTGCGTGTCCATACATTGGAGAAATCCCTATTAGCAGGCACAGTGTTGTAGTAAATAGCACTGGAGAATTGCTGAGAAAGTAGATGTGCAATAGCAGGAGTGCCAATGTAATTATATTTTATTCTTTGATATGATTACTCCTAGGGGAGAAGAAAGTTGGTAATTGAAATTATTAGGTACCAGTATTATTGTGGTATTAGCTGGCACACAGGCAGTACTCAAAGCTTTGTCACTTTATAGTGGAGTTTTGTATAAGATTCACTCAAGGTAGAAGTATTTATAATAATTAAGGGAAATAAAAGCTTAGCTGCATAGGGATAATAATGACTATAGAAGTAGCAAGAGTAAAGATAATTTCAGATACCTGGTGACAATCTATCCTTCTTTTTATTTCTGCAAGGGTATAGTTAGAGCCTGGAGTAGTTTGGAGAGCAACTGTATTACTTCTTGAACTGTCAGATTTTATGCAGTAAAGTGCCTTATACTCTGGTTGTATTTGCCCTTGTTTTTTCCCCTAACCTTGAGTAAATGATTGTCATTTTATGTTCTAGCCAAAGTCCTTGAAATGTTCCTCTCCAGAAAAGGACTCAATATCGCTTTTCTGTTCCCAGAAGATTGCTGGGTACTGTGAGGGTGGAAACCATTTGCTATTACTTAATGAAAAAATGTTCTCCATAAATCACCTCTTCAAGTGGAGCCCACAGTGAAACAGCATGAGTCTTTAGCACTGCCAGCACTCTAATAGACTTATATATCCTGGGTACTCATTATTTGCTGGTTGTTAATTATAGAGTGTGTTTAAGACAGGAAATCTGGTGTGCTTCTTAAGGAAAAAGCAGCATGCCCTATCCTACTCTTTAAAGGGAGAGGGAACAGGCAAAAGAGGGGAAGGAAATGTCCTTTGTTGTAATTTAAAGGAATGGAGTATGTGCTTCACCTACAATGAAATGCATCTGATGTTTTAGTACATGTCATTGGCTGGGATTTTTTTTACTTTTTAACCCTGGATATTGCTGCTAAAGGATTTTAAGACAGCTAGAGAGGTTATGGATGAGAGGTGATCTGGGTACAACCTTGGTAGAAATTTGTTTGTCATTATAGTAAAAAGTCCCTTTGGGTATATGTGTGTAAAGGATGTCCGTGGGGGAGGAAAACTGGAGCTTTAAGATCTTTGTGCAGCTCCCTGCTTATTAGATCAGTTAATCTAATTAAGTGGTTTACTCTGACTTCACGCAGACATGAATCAGAAGCAATTCATCTTGAAGTCAGTTGTATGAAATCATGGTAGTGGGAAGATGAGAGCTAAATCCAGTGCCTGTCAAACCCCTGGCTTTCTACTCTGCTCCAAGAGATCGCTTTCACCTCTTACTTTTGCCTACATGTCACTGGATAAAGTATATAAATAGCTTTACAGCAGAGATTGGCAGCACAGGTTTTCCTTCCTCCGGGCAACTCTGAACTGCTGTGCTCTAGTCCTTCTGTTTTCTAATTCTGTCTTTCTGAGAAGTTTATTTTAACATCTATCAATGACCCAACTTCAATAGGAAGGCTAGAAGAGACTGCTCTCTTCGGCATAGCCATTAGTTTGATGTTAATGACCTCCTCTTCTGATGGGGAAAGACGAGTTTGGAGCTCACTCAAACAGAAAAGAATGTCTGATGTTAGTTGCCTGCTTTCCAAGCTGTCTTACAGAGAGGAAGAGTGGAAAGCTTCATTTTCTTCCTTCCTTGGCTGAAAGAGTGTTTGCTCCTGTTTGAAAGGGAAGACATGGAGGGTAAATGTGAAAGGAAAAAGACAAGGGAAGGTGATGTGCAATTGGAATTTCTAACCTGGCTTTGTTGTTCATCTCTTTTTATTTCAATGTTATCTGTAACAATAAAAAGCCATAAATAAGCTCACAGATGATCTTGGAAATAGTGTTATATTTAGATATCAGGGAATGGAAAAACTGACTGCTGTGTTTGAGATGTCCTGTGTGAAGCCGTCATACCCATGAGACCAAAGAAAAGAATTGTAACAACAGAGGTTTCTCTTGATTTCTTGCTAGCTAATGATCCTCATTTGTCAAAATGTGGGAAGGAGAGACAGCATTCCTTCCCTCATGAAAAATCTATTCCTATCTTGATTTCTAATAATGTATACATACATTGTTCAGCATGCATTAGCCCTCAGTTTTATTCTATGTGTTCTTGGCTCCTCTCAGATATCATTGAGAATGGAAGGTACTTAAAAGCTCACTTTATTCAGTTAGAGTAGTCTCTGCATCCTGTCCAATACATGTGTTTGCCTTGCAGCAGAAAGGAGCTGATATAAAACTGATGACAGACTGTCTCTATGGACAGACGTGTATTCCTGCAAGATGAGGACTACACATAGTCAGATATTTGCATCAGGCTATGAGTTTTGCCTTAAAAGTTCTGAAGACAACATAGTGAGTTTCTTCACATAAAAGTTTTACTGTAGCATAGCTTTTAATAAAGCTAATGACATGCATTTTATATCACTGATTTGTCAGGCTGTAAGACCAATGTTATTAGAGAACTTGTATTAGAAGGTTCTATTTCCTTAAGAATAATTGACAGCTTTGTAGACATTCTTGGTTTGAGTTAATTGATGTAACTTTAGTCATTATATACATTTTATTGATGTATAAATGTGTATTTATATTGATAGGCTATAAACTTTATTAATCATTTTGCAGGAGGTGACTGACGTTCATAAGTCATTTTGGCAGAGGCACTGGCATAGTTGGGGATTAAAGTTGAGACGTGCCTCCACCAGAAGTGGTAAAAGACAGACTTTTAAAATTACTAAGGAAAAAATCTAAGTAGAATGAAGACTCTGACCAGGAATGTTTCCTGGAACATTCATCAGTGTCTCTGAATTACAGTACATGTTTATATATTTATATGGAGCAGTACCCCAGGAGTTATTACGGGATCTAGTACTGCTTAACATCTCCATTAATGGCCTGGGAGGTGGGACAGTGCACCCTCAGCAGCATACAGGTGGTGCAAGGACTGGTGTGATACAGCAGGAATGCTGGACCTGATTCTTGGTGACCCTGTACAAGAGAGACATGGACTTAGTGGAGAGAGTCCAGCAAGGGGCTAAAAAGATGATGAACTGGAACACCTAGCTAAAGAGGAAAGGCTGAGAGCTGGGGCTGTTCAGCCTGGACCAGAAGGCTCAGAGGGGGATTTTATCAGTATGCATAGATAATCCACGGAGAGGAGTAAAGATGAGGGAGCTAGATTCTTCTTGATGGTGCCCAGTGCAAGAGGCTGAAATGAAATACAGGTAATACAGGAGTTTAAAAACTGAGCAATTCATTCTATTTGACCCTATTTGACAAGAATTTCAACTGGATGATCTCCAGATGTCCCTTCCAAACTCACCTGTGGCTGAGATGATTCTCAACTCTGTGATGGTGTATCCAGCTCTTGGTAATGATATTCAGTAATATCTTTTATGTTCCCTCTACACCTGTCTGTTTCTTCACCTTTTAGTGCTATTTTTAGACACATACACACACACAAAAAAAAAAGCTGCCTAACCCTAAAACTGTAGTAACATGCTGCTAATCAGAGTTCATCCCCATCTTCTGCCTCAAAGGCTTTTCTAAGGGGTCCTTTTCTAAATATTTTTATTGCTCTGTGGCCTTGATGAAGAGTGAGAAGCTTTGCTTGCCAGTTCAAGAATAGTCCTGCTGTGTTCAGCCAGCCAGCAGCTGTTTGACTTCTGCTGACTGCATTAGACTTCTGTAAAAAAAGAAAAGAAAATCCAACTTTTGTTGCAATTTTATGACTCGCTTCAAAGTCTGTTTCCAGATGTGCATTACAGTGCATTGGGACCCACTGGTTAAGGTGTTCATGGAGTGTGGCTGTTGCCTTATCCAGCACCGTTAGCTTAACCTGTATGGATAGTGGTAGTGCTAATGTGGTTCAATTCAGTGGGCACGGGTCTGGGAGAGGTCACCTGAACTACCCTGAGGGCATTGCAGTAGGAGCAAGAATGTCTGATAGGATGCTGCTGTTGTTGAAAAAGTGAGCCTCACTATGTGTGCATCTTCACCACAGCAGGAATCACGGAAGAAAAACATCTTACCTGTGTCATGACATGAGTGCAGTGCTCATGGAAATTTATGGAGGTCAGAATTGTCATTAAGCAAGTAAGAAGTTTTGACAAACCACAAAGGAAAGATGCTTAATGCAGATGTTGGCAGTAAGCTGCGTTGTGAACACTATTAATTAGTACCTCTGCATTTGTTAAAGTTTCAGTGGGAATTGCTCAGACCTATGCCTTTGCAGTGATCCTTCATAGTATTAAAAGGCATTGCTCTAAAAAAAGCATCACTGCAGTTACTGTGGGACATCATTATGGTGTGCAAAGGCGGCTGCTTAAACCCGTGAACTCCAGCTGTGACTTCAGCACATTAGTTACTGCCAGGAGGTGGTGACAGCCCTGCAAGGCTGTTTTGTGGTCAGGACTGTGAGGGTCAGGGGCCACCCTTGTTTGGAAAGCTATGTCTAATAGTTGGCAATCCATTACAGTCTCGTAAAGCAATCCTTGCGGTGTTTGTGAAGGGATTGTTATTTGCAGGCTGATTTCCTGAAGGCATGGAGATAAGGAGACCTGAATAATCAGATGGCATAGGGAACAGCACAGAATAAATTCCTTTGCTCTGAATGTAAAATATGGAAAGGACAGAGCAAGTCAGGACTTGAAAATATGCTGCAGGGAGAGAAGGCAGAGAGGAGCCCTGTGGCCTGCAAACCCCACTGGAGGAAAATCTGCTGGTTTACATCAAGCGTGGCTCTGCTCCACTTCCATCCTATCAACCAGAGAGGAGTTTGCTTACTGTCCCAAAGCAGTATGTAACCGAGTAGAAGAGTTTAGATGAAAAGTATTTGGTTTTCAATTTATTTTCTTTCTACAAAAATAGCACCTATGTAAGGATTTACATAGATAACATAGTCCACCTTCTTCCATTTGTCCCCTCCACAAAAGAGATGAAATAGTCAGAATCCAGGCAGTGAAATGCTTTGTTATCACCAGCAGGAGGCTGAGGGTCCTTTCATTTTCCTATGTGCTTTGTATTTGTCCCAGCCTTTGGCTAAGGAGCAGATATCGGAATGTCTGGTGTGGCCTCTGCTTTCTTTAGAAAAGAACCTGTTTGTCATGTCCTGGCAAACTCCCAACAAGCAAATAAGAAATGCATATTTTTCTAACTAAAAACATACTCAACCTCAGGTAAAGTCCAGCAGGCTCAAGTACTGATTCTCCCTTTTTAAATGTTCCTGAGAACAAAAAGATATCATGAATAATAACTTTTTCTGTCTCCAGTGAGGCAGAGATCAGAAGAAATAGACGAATCTTTCTTTTTCCATGAACTCTTCCTGAAACACACATGAAGCACTGGAAAAATTAGTAGGCATAAGATAAATTGGCCAGAAGCCCCAGATGCAGTCATCTTGTGCCTTTCTAAAATAACTGTCTTAAGGGGAACTTTTATGTCGTTATTTCTTAGCTACTCTGGTTATCAGAATGGCTTTGCACAGTGGCATATATCATGCTTTTATTTTAATTAAACATATCTCAAAGAAGAGCTTGTAAAAATGTAGCTAGAGGTACTTTATAGGACTTGAACTTGAGGTCATTTTGTTCTATCCATCTCATTTGCATTCAGTAGCTTCTTCTCGTTCTTTGTGAGCAAAGGGTACTAGGGCAAAGGGTGTCAGTGTGGGTAAAGATCATGGCTTTTGCATGGTAGCAGTTTCTACTTTGGTAGAATTCTTTGTAGTATAGCTTCTGTATGATACTTACAACATCTTTTACTGTGGAAGAGTAGCCATTTATTTTAGGAACTTTACCCCTTCATTTTCCACCACAGGTTCATGCATTTCCTCACACGTCTTTGGTCTACAACCTGTGTCTGTATTTTCCTTCATGACATGCCCAGGCAGCCTTCTCAAACACTAAAGGGTACGATTTTGATTATGTTTAAAACCTTAATATTTTTATAATTACCTTTTAAAAATGTGTCCTGTTTTATTCCTAAGTAGAAAAGATGCAGATGAGCAAAGAGCTCAGATCCTAAGAACTATCAGGAAGGCAGAGCTCAGAGCAGTAGTTTCAGTGTGAGATAGTATTCAAGTAGATCAGCACTATGGAATTTTAGTGAAAAGAGCATGCATAGAGAGATATGTGAGAGGTATATTAAATGCATGTGTCAGGATGAATTTGTTACATTTACTAGGGATTCACCTGCTTGCTACACAAGTACCCTTTGTTACTGTATTGAACTTAAACGTATTCCACTCCTTGGGAAGAGATCTTTTTTTCCTTTTGTGTGCTGCAATTTACTTTTTATTATCTTTCATCTAATATCAAAAGCATGAATGATATACTTCATTATCAGCGTTGAGGTAGTGCAAATAAAGAAGGTATTTGAGTGCAGTGACTCCTGCACAATGCATAGTTAGTTCATCTACCTGCCTCAGAACAAATCAGGTAACGTTTTACAGTAGAATTGTTGGCTGACTTCTGTGGTATGAATTTGATACAATAGAAAAGAGTGATTTTATTGAAATTTTCAAATGGATTTTCTAAACCATTTATACAGTGCCATTATGCAGGACAAGAAGGCGATTTTATGTAATCTTTAAGAGAGAAACTTTGTGCAGACCTTTTATTAGCTTTTCAAACAACTCTTGCAAAAGGCACCAAGTGATTAGAGCTGCTCTGTGGAAAAGAAAGCTCATTGTTGAAAATGTATTTGAGTTGATACCTAAGTTTGCAAGTTACAAGATATGTATCCACTTTAAAAGCCTTTTACGTATAAGTTGTACAGTGCATAAGCCAATATATTTTTGCTCCACTGCAACCACAGATATCCTTCCAACTTATATTATTGTAGTTGCTTAGCATTATAAATGTGAAATAAATCTGGAAAAACCTGAATTATTCTTCTGCATGAAACCTGCTTACAAAAGGGATGATTCTAGAGTCAAAACTCTCAATAACCTTGTGGTTCCAGTGTAGCAGAGCTGAATTTCTACGCAGGCATAGCTGTATCTATTCTGATATCTTACAATAATGTGATATAATTATTCTTGATTTTAAAAGTTATTCTCTGATGATAGTAATGGTTTGAACTTTTATAGCATCTTAACCTGACATCTGCAAAGTTAGCAATTCTAAATAATGATTGCTCCTTCATGAAATGTAGCTCTTCCATGTTTATTTTGAATGCATTGTAGGTCTATTTTAGGTCTTCTGCAACTAAATCAAACGTGGTCTGTGTTTCAGTGGTAGCATTTGTAATATATATAGTTTATGTATGCAATCTAATAGTTTGCTTATGCATGCTCATACATGCATGTGTAAGTTACAAGTGAAGAGGAAAGATGTGGGAGCTAGCGTTTGTGAGCTGATCCAATCCTGACTTGAATTTTTATTGTCTTATCACCATCTAATAATAATGTTGTAATGTACAGTGGAGGGCTCATATTATTGAGTTTTGGTGATTCTGGGGCCATTTAAATTCTGCTTGCATCTTGTAAGCAGGAAGAAGTTAAATGTTAATGGTATCATCTAACCTGCTGCTGAACTTTCCATTCTAAGCATTGGTTACCATGGTGGTACTGATGGTCCCACTTAGTTTTGCTACATTAGCAGTGGGGGTGTTGATTCTCGAAAGCCCATATTGAGTCACCCTTAGCTGGTGGAATACATCAATGTCACATTCAGCAGAGCCACCTCTCTTCATGTGAAGAGAAGCATGACTGTGCAGTCCATGTTTGAAAAGCTGTTACTGCTCCTTACAATATAGACAATATATATTGTTTCACTGGTTACTTTCTTTAAGGTACTGACTCACTTCTATCTAATCTGTATGAAAAAGGATTGAAAATGCAAATGATTTGTGATAGCTCAAGCTGAAAGAGTAGTGAGTTTTTCTGAAGTGTTAATAATTTTCTTGATAGAGACTTATCTTACACTGGGTTAATAATGCATATCACAAAACTCCGATCGTTTTGTGGTTCATTTAGTTTCTGTTAGCAACCTGGTTGGACTCCTATGTCACTTCTACCTTGTTTAAAATGAAATTAAAATTGATCATTAAACTGTATTAGCATCTGAAGTGAGCCCAGGCATCTCCTTTCTGCTCTTTTCTTGCCTGTATTCAAGAAGCCTCTGTAGGCCTATTAGATGTGAGCATCAACCACGCAGCCATGTAGTTACATGCAACATTTTAAGAAATGGTATGATAAAATTTTAATTGATCTAGTCACTTGCTCTGATCCTTCAACAGAAAGTGAATCCTTTCTCTGAAATATTTCCTGGTGTATGGGTTTATTTATTTATTTAGTCCCGGTTCTTCCATAGTAAAAGACACATCTTTTTACTTATTAGAGTAAAATGCATAGATATGATAAAGGCAGCAGCAGTATGGCAGTCCTCATGTTTAGAATCTGTCTATAACCTGAATGTTGGATGTTTCCAACTTATTTTAATGTACTGTGATTTTTCTTTCCTGTCATTACCTGTTTTCACATGAAAATTTCTTGATGTGGTTCTCCTTCTTAATTCATTAGATTTGGCGTGGCTGTTTCTTGTATCAGCTTGGCATCTGGCTAATGTAGCTCGTTTGAAACAAACAATATGCTTGAACAAACCCCTGTGAGATTAACCCTTACGGTCTAAACAGACTGGCATATATACATTATGACTGTAGTATGTTCATGCAGAAGTATTCATACCTACAATCAGTGGCCAAGTAGCACAAATGTGCTAGGGCATCTGATTCTCAGTTGCTGTGTGTTGGGGAACTGAGCCTTTGTTATTCTCTTTGAAGCAATTTACCTTCAGGTAAATAAGTAGTGAAAATAATTACTAGGAAAAATTTGCTTTCCTTGATTAAAGCTTCAATCAGAAGGGCTGGAATTTGACAAACATTCAGGAACTGTCCAAGATTATATTTAATTCAATATGCTTTTACAACTTTCCACTTCTATGTTTTCAGCTAGTACCACTGTTTTAAGGCATTCTCACACCCAGCAGTATCTTTGACCTATGGTCAGAGCACAGCAAGTTCTACAACTGTAATCTTATGCCTTTCTTATACACACATAATACAGTGTGGCAGTACAAGAAGGAGCTACAGCTGAACTGAGCATCTCATCAGAAGTGCAGCTAGCATTGTGTTTTTCCCTAGGATGTGCCTTTTTTTGTAGGGGCTTTTTTGTTTTGTTTTTTGTAATTTTGTCTTTTGTTTTGAGATTTTTTTCATAATCTTATGTTCTGATGTTGCTAAGATATCCCTTCTTCATTTGTTTCCAAACTGGCTGGCTGCTGTTATGCTCTCATGCTCCATCAGATGGACTCTTACCTAGTGCTGTGCTACTCCTCTGCTTCTCCAGAGTTTAAAGACAATTTGTTATTAAAAGGTCCTTCCTTTTGAAGGGAAGATCTGATAGCTACTCAATATCACTTTCTGTGATTTTCATATTACTTATTTTCAGTAAAGTGATGAAAACCAACAGATACTTCTGTCTTGGCAACCTGTGACTTCAGTCTGACCCTTCCTTCTTTTTCTTCTTTCAGAAAAACAGTTCTTGTCTACAATAACAAAAAGTTATGCAATATTTGAGACAGCAGTTCATTTTGAATGTCATCAAAAGCAGTGCTTGCTGGGACCTTGGGCTGAATTTCCATGTTGCTTAGCACAGAGAACTGATTGCTTTATCACTGCTGATGCTCTGAGTCTATCCAGTCAGGGGGCTTCCTGAGCAGAAAGGGAAGGTGGATTTTTTATTGTTTGCTTGTGGGGCTTTTTTGTTGGTTGGGTGGGTTTTTTTTCTTTCTCTGTCAGATCATCTTCTTTTTTTCTGCTTTATCTATGAATTTAGACATGTTACTTATCCTTTCCAATGAGGATTTTAGTGTTAGCCTTAATGACTAACAGCTGCTCTGTGAGACAAGGGAAAGACATGCAAACTAAAAATACAAAAGATAATTTTTTTTTTTAATAACAAAATGCCAAAGAGTGTTACAGCACTGTTATAATACCAGTATTCCCACCAGAGGCCTCATACATATGCATGATAGGAGACCACCACGTGGGAGAAATACTATGAGCATGGGGAAAGAAAATGAATATTGATAAAACATGTCACAAACTATGACTAGCCCATAGGAAATAGATAATCTCAATGAGTACACTTAATCAAAACAGATTAAAATCTAAATCCTTGCAGCTGATAGTGTTTTTTTATCTTGAAAGGTCAGCTGGGTTTTTGACGCTCTTAGTCTCACCAGAAACCTCTGCAAAAGATATTGGGCAGGGTGTCTTCAATACATTTTATTTAGAATGGACATTTATGACTGGTCATTGACCTTGAGATTCCATTAGCAGTAATGAAGGACAGTCAGTAATGCTTTGTGCAAAGTACAGTAAATGATGCATATACACAGATGAGAACACATCCCATGTTCCATGCTGTGTTGGGATGTGCCATGCCACTGTCTCTGCATTCGGGCTTCCAGTCATATAAAAAGAAGCAGTGATACTAACAAGAGCAAGACCACTTTGGAAATCGTTTAAGTTTACAGTGTGTTGGAGTTCCACTTCTTTCATTTCCCTTCTTCCCTCCTCTCTCTCTTTTCTCCCTCTTCTCATTGGTAAAACATATGCCAAGATTTACCTAATTGCATAAGGAGTTCAGTTGGCTATTGTCATATAGAGATATTACCAAGAAGTAACATGCAATAAAATGTTTCTGGAGCACACTTACATAAACATGTTTTAAGCTCCAGTTAATCAAGAAGTTTCATACTGACTCTGTGTACCAGAAGCACAATGTGTTGATCCAAGGATTGCCTTCTTCAGTCTCAACTAGTGCAACCCAATATGCAGGAACTCAAGCAAAGGTGGCAGGAGGAACAAGGAGTCCCTGACAAAATTGAAATACAAAGAGTATGCAAGAGGTAGAAGCAGGGAAAGGTGACCAGAGAGAAATATGTAGATACTGTCTGACTATGTGGGATGGGACTAAGAGAATCATGCCTGTGGCTCTCTGTTACTAATATTGTTCCTCTGTGGTGGAATTTGAGGCTGGCTAGAAACCAGAGAACTCTAGAAGCAAACTAAATAATCTTCTTCATTCTATGACTTCCTCAGCCCTTATTAGGTTGTTTAGTTACTTAAAATAAGAAGACTCAGTGTCTGAAGTTAAAAGTTGTATTGGCAATGGCTCGTGCATGGCAAAAGCATACGATAAAAAAAAACCCAACATATTCTAGGCTGCAGACATTCAATCTATGATAGTGCTCATTGAGAATAATATATTGCACTTATCATAGTTGGATTCAGGCTGATTCAATACTTCCTTGAAATGTAAGAACTTAAGCATGAGAGTGTAAGCTGCTCTTAAATTATGGAGAACAAACGAAGCTGTAAGTTCCACATTGGAATGACTTTTATTCGTTATTTGTCTGCACTTAGATAATATTTACCTAGAGAAAATACCTTCAGCAGAAATTTGTTTAGCCTGAAATACTAGGTAAATGCATAGTCCTAAGAAATTCATCTAAAAATATTGGATATTCTCTTCTTCCTTTCCATCTTTGGTATGTGATAGTCATTTAGAATGAAATTGTAGGGGTTTTTTTTCATAAAACACTAGAAAACTAAAACAATCAGCACCATCAGCAATTGAAAACCATACAAATGGTAGGCATTCAGACTTCAGGAAGTACAGTGTTTTCTTAATAGAACAGGTTGCAAATAAAACCAACAGGGGTTGACTGCTGAGATTTTCACCGAGCCGTGGCAATGTTGGCAAAAGGATGCAGCTTTTGAAGGTTATTTTGGATAAATCATACTTTAAATGTGAAGTCACCTGAAAATCATCCATTTCCTTGAGGAAATAAAGTTTGCTTTTGGAAATGAGGCTTGCCAGCCTTTGTCATTATGCCAAGTTGAAAAAGCAAACATAACCCCCCTACGGCCTCATATTTGTCACTTTCAAAAGAAAAGGGAGAGAGAACAGAAAATCTGCCACCACCAAAGCAGGAAACTTCACCTGTCCTCTGAATATTCTGTTCTCCAGAAGATCCCACCAAAAAGATCTTTTCCAGGCATGTGGGGATCATTTCCTCTTTCGTTTTCAGGCTTTGTAGCATTCCTGACATGATGTGCTGCTGCTTAAAGCAGACTGTTGGTATGCAGTAGAGCTGGATGAAGCTGCCTAATCCATAAAACAACCAAGTCCAGGACCTTGAATAACACTGTCTTTTGACTAGATCTGGAGCATGTGGAGGTTTCTAGTGTTGTGACCACAGTGTGAGATTCAGCCTTGCCCTTAGGAAACATTCAGCCTGCTTCAGCATTGGTTGATTTATAAGCAGTATGTAAGAAAAGGTGAAGAGACGGAAAAAAATCACAAATACTAATGTCTTCCCCATCAAAGTGGAATGTGACAGGTCAGCCTGCTGTAAGCACCTTTGCAAAAAAATTAGGTGCACTTTTTTTATGCCTTCACTCATGGAAGGAGGTGAACTTTTTAAATTTAGGTCTGCTGAAGGAATCTAAGGAAATCTTTTCTGCTCCTAACAAGGAGATCACGAAAAAAGGGACTTTTGTCTAGAATTTTGTAACATCTTATTGCACGTTGAAAAAAAATGACCTGCTGAATATTAAGGTACTCTGCTATATACTGCTCTGATGCAAGCTGACCTGCACTGAGCTTGCAAATTCTGCCTCTGATGTAAATGTTAAAAGTTCACATTTGAAGGAGAAAATAAGAAATGCTGTTTCAGATGCACTATGCTGCCGTTGTGATGATAAGACAGACTGGACTGACACTTGTGTTACACAGGGAGAAAGTCTTTGACATGTACTGTGACCAGACCCACCAACAAGGTAGAGCACGTTGAGTAATCTTCTTCCTTTATACATTAGTAAGCATTCAGTCGATCCTTGATCTTGATAGACGTTGATTGTGTACATCCTTGGCTTGTTTAATCTTAGCTATTTCATTTGTTTTTTAAAAGGTATTTAGTGTTACTGTTACACATTATAAATATTTTCTTTGTTTTAGACACTATTGGTAATACAGTGTCCAAAAATATGTAATTTAGACACTATTTGTAACATAGTGTCTATTTCAGCCTATAGAACATTAGGTAAGTAAAAGAATAACAGCATTATATGCTAAGAACCTATGTAATGCTGCAACTCTTTTCTCTGTAATAGCACAATTAGATTTGATGAAACATCTTTATTATTCTATATCTAAATATATTCACAAGACACATTCTCTAGCTATACTCCCTTGGCAAATATGTTTTTAATAATAATTTGACATTTAAGTAAAATATACCTTTTCATCTCATAAAACTTACAATAAAAACTAATTAAATCAGTACTGTTTTATTTGAAAAGCAGTGATTTCTTTTGGAATGTGTTATAAGCCTAGTTTTAAAGTAAATTAACTGCATTCTTTGTTTATAAAACTGCTGCATTCTAAGGTCTTTTAAGTTTACTGCAGCAAAGTTGTTGAGTGGTATAAGTGATGGTGCACTGGGAAGCCAGGGGGGCCAGTGAGAGCTGGGGAGGCAGCCTGCAAGCCCAGTATTTCTTTCCTTTTGAAGATATGTTTTAACAGAGGTGGATTAGTATGTTTTTAATACATTGCTGATGCTTGCAATTGTGAGTTAGAACACCGTGAAGTATCAAAGGACTAGAAGAATGTCCCTAGAAAATACACCTCTGCAACAAGGACAGTGTATTTTGTTGTTACTGCAAAACTGGGTTTCCTGCAAGCATTCATTTGCAGACAATACAGCCTTTGAGATACTGACACAAAATATGTCAGTAAAAGTAGTTGAGGGTCATATTTAAGTCATGTCTGCTATCTGAATTGTAAAAAAAAAAAAAAAAAGCCTGTAACTTATTTTATTTAAAAGAAAAAATAAGTATTTGAGCAACTTCTTTAGTAATGAGACAATCTGCTCATTAGGACATTCCAGCTTTGATTCTGTAGTTTCTGTGATTTGGAGTCGGCTACCCAAATCTTCAGTCTCATTAACACTGAGGAAAAAAACAATCTTTCTCTTAAATGATTAGGCATAATCAGTGAAACACTGAAATAGTCTAATAGGACTTTCCTGTTAAGGATGATTGATGTTTTGATTCTGCATAAGGTCTTTTGGTTAGATGTTTTCCTTTAAATCCACGTACCTCTCTGTGCGTCATTTTCCATGAAGAACACGGAACGTTTTATAACCAACTTGTGTCATAGACTTAGAGCAAATACCATGAAGAAAAATTAAATTTACTCTCTCCTAACCAGTCAAATCCCCCCATTATTCATAAATGTGGAACACTTCAGTATTTATTAGGGGTGGGGTCAGCTTTGCTTTGTAGTATTGCTTAAGCCAAAACTAGTGCTGCTTTTCATTTTTAGTGGATGAAAATCGAGGGAAATAGAGGCCTGTTTAAAAGTTACATATAACCTGTCAATGTATTTATTCTTTTTATAGTTTCTTAATGTCTGTCATTCCCTAGGAAAGCTAAAAATTAAAGCTCTGACGATTGTGTAGATACTGCTATCTCCTCACAGCAATACATTGAGATCTCATACCTGTGAGCTATTTTTACATGAAGTTTATTCTTAAATGAAGTCAAAACTCTTATAGTTTTTATTTAAGTTAAAAATATTACTCTTTTGTCTACAGTTTCACAAATGACTGTGGATGAAATCTAGGCATTGACAAAGAGGAGGTATTTTGAGAATGTACTATGACAAATCAAACCAAATTCATGCCATCGGTACAGATAAAGAGAAAAAAAAAACCCACACTGGTGAATATTGAGAAAAGAACATTTTTATCAGAGTCTGTATTTTGGAAGCATTATTTAAAATAGTATATTAAAGTCCAACATTAAAGAGAAGAATGATCCTTTTTTCTTTATAAAGCATAAATTGCTTTATATACAAATAGTTTGAGTGTTGTCATGTTTTTTATTCCCTAGCACCAGTATATCCAGCACCAGTATAGCACATCAACCATTGCTGCTATTGACAAATCTGATGTCAACTTTGCTCATCTGTCAAATCTTGCACTTAACTAGGCCAGTACACTGTCACAAAGCTGCTCTTCCTTTGCAGAGAGAGGAGATTCACCTTGAAAGGAAGCAACGATGGAAGACACTGATTGTAACACACTGGTCTCTGATTTCTCGTCAGGTGTAAATGGATTGCAGTTAGAGGCATGTTCACATACATATTGTAATGAACAGACTTCTGATGGACACACTGTAGCAGATAAATCAAGTGGAAAATCCTTGGCATTTTTGTATTGTAATGTCTTATTTGGGCTATCAGCTGACTGGGGTAGTATCTTTTTTCCTGGAACAGTTGATTAGATAGAAATTTAGAAATGTATGATAAATTAGTGTTTGGTATTTCTTTAGCCTTACCTGTCAACTACCACAGTAAAAGGATTAAAAGCTACACTGAAATGATTAGCTTTGATGTTCAGAGTATAACTGAACAGTGCAATAATGCCATTTCAACTGAAAACAATTGGTTGTGGTTCAACTATATAAAGAAAACATTGAATAATCGTTTTAGATCATTTTCTGGTTTATTTAAATAATAGTACTTCAACGTGGGGGAAATGTTACTACAAAGACAGCAAATTCTGCTTGAGTTAACCAGTTGAAAATCAGTTCAGATTTAAATATTTGTAAGAATAGTGGACAAAGAAAAGAAGCAGCTGATACAAATTATTCCTTCTCTTCTTTCCTGACACTTCAGCCATCATTCTGTGTTTTTCTTTTTTTTTTTCTTTAACCTAACCTAACAAACTGATTTATATCAAGGAGTTTATCCTTCATTGTCACAGAAGATGGTGCCATGGAATTCAGATAAAGAAATTGATGAAATGTTTTGACAAAGGGAAAAAAAATTAGGTTGGCATTCTAGAGAAACATTTAATAAGGATAAAAAATGAAGTCAAAGCACGATGAGTGACTCTTACTGTTGTTCAAGTGTATAATTTAAAATTCTATTGGTAACTTTGAAGTGGGGAAAATCTGGGGAAGCTGACTAGAAGAAAGACGTTGATTGACCTGAACAAGTAGATAGTTGCTACGTTTCCTAGTTCTGAAAGACCATTGTCAAGTCATACTTGGCTTTTAATTACAGTTTAGTAAAGGTTTTTACAAAACCCAGTATAGATTATAGAATCAAAAACCTTTTTCATTAATCTGTTTTTCTCAAAGCAAAAGGTGCTTTGGACTGTCTGGTCACCTGCTAACAAGTCCAGGAAAGGCATTTTTGTAACACTTCTCACTTGACAACAGGGGTTTTTTTACGTGAGACGAGTATTTCCCACCTGTAAATGCACGTGTTCCTTGTTAGATACTAGAGAACTGAGTGACTGAAAGACATGATGACTTTGTCAAGGTTGCAAAAGTCTATTTAAGGTGAATCCAGGAATTGTGCCAAGAAATGCAGCATCCAATGCTTTTTCTTTAACCCCTAGATGATAATTGTCCATGACAATGGACAAGGGACATTTGTTTTGGTTCTGTCTTTTACTAAGGCTACATTGTATGATTTTATACTTCTGAGCTGCTAACATACAAAATTAGGATTCATTTTTCCAGAGTTTCCAGTACAGCAGGTGTTTCTCATCAATGTTGCTTAGATTTGCCTTTAACTGGGAAGCCAGTGAGTGCAGCCACACCTGGGGTGGCAACCTGCAAACGAAAAATCTTTTTTGGGGGATATATATGTTTTAAAAATAGTGGGTTAATAATTTTTCTATTAATTTATTGATGCTTGCAATATCAAAGGACTGGAAAAGCTTCTTCACCAAAATATGTTTGCTGACAATTTTTCAGGCATGATCTATTAGGAAGTTATTTTTGTCCAGAGGTGATGGATACAAAACAGAAGCAAGACCAGCAAAGGAATAGAGGTCCACATTGCCACTGGGGCTGGATCCATGCAGTTTAAGGCATTCATGAGACTATGGTCTGATACAGTAGGCTTTATAGGAACTGCTCGTCCTGATAGAAAAATTTTGTTTCCTTTTTACTTGGAGGAAATGCAAAATAGCAAGCAACAAAGACGGGGAAAAAAAAGCCTATAATCATTTAGGTTGAAGTGCCTCTTAATTCAAGTGGTGTGCTGCTTAGAGAATTTGATAAGAAGGATTAGAGCTGGAAAAGAAAGACATTTTTAAAAGCAAAGCTATTACAGGGTTCATTACTTTATTTATATGTTCTCCAAAATCACATGAATGAAGGGAAAAAATGAGAGAAAAAAATACTGGCCTCAGTTCAGAATGTCAATTACTACTTTTTTAATCCTCTTTCCACAATTTATTTGACATCTTGAACAGTAGCCAAAAAAGCTATTATAACTATAAAACATATTCATTGGTATAAATCTCATTAGGTTGAGCAATTTAATTAAGGTATTGACATGCTTAATTGATACGTGCAAGGAGAGACCATTTTCATATCTCATTTCCATACGCTTTCTGCTTTTAAAAAAAGTAGCTCCGTAAAAATGTTATAGATTCAGCTAAGCCCTGTCATCCCAAAGGAGCACTTGCTACCATTTACCTTGATTTAGAGCCAACTACTCTTCTAAGTGGAGCTCCATTAAATGGATCTGATGTATGCCTGACTCAAACATGCGTCAGCTTCTCTTATGATCAATAGTGGAATATTTATATTAATAAAGGACCGAGTTAATTAAATAAAATAGTCTTCTGGGTAAACTTAAGATACTAGGGGATGGGCAGAGAATCAATATATTCTGCCATTTGAACATTAACTATGTGCTCTGAAATTTTATGTTAGCTTAGCAAAGATGCTTGCGGTGTGGAAGTCTCAGATGCACAGAAATTCCCAGTGCAGAAAGTTCCTAAGCACCCTGTGCAGGATTTTGCTTATGGAGTTTCAGAAACAAACATACAAAAAAAAACTTGGGCTTGTTTGGCTTCTGTGACTTCATTTCTACAAAAGCATTTGAATTCCTTTTGTTCAGGTTGGGACTGGACACAGTCAAGTAGGTATTTTCCCAGTTGCCTGAACTATTCCAGCCTTGCCAGAGAAGAAGTATTCATGGGAAGCTTGCCAAGTAAGGGTTTGACAGTGATAGTGAAGGATCAGAGGTCACCTTTTTTGTTTTTGAAGAAAATACTTTATTGAAAAAGTTTAAATGCATTTGAAATCAGTTGGCCACTTGTGAATGTGTCTAGTCCTAGTGTGTTGTATGTTTCAGCCAAAAGAAATATTGTTCCTCTGCTTTTTCCAGCATCGTGGCTTTCAGCCACTCCCATGGGTCCAGGGCCTGTGCTGCCCTGGCCCTGCTGAAACTCTCTCTCAGAAAGAGCTGGGAGAGAGATTTCTACATGAGTGGGTGACTTTTGACCACTACAGAAACCTACCTCTGTTAGAAATGTAATCATAAGTCTCAATCACAGATTCACATTGTTGTGGTGCTCTGATAAACACATTCTGCTGTCTTTGTTGCATCGAAGTTATTTCTAAAACATGCAGATGGCCTTTAAAGGAAGCAGGTTCCCTCAGGTACCATTGTGCCACATTGATATCACTTCATCCTACCTCTTATCTGCATTTTAAGGCTTCAGCACAATGAAGTGAAAAATGTTTATGTAAATAGTACAGCAGCTTTAAAAGAAGCAAGGTAAAACAGAATCTTAATATTAATAATTCAGTCAGTTTAGAACTTGTTCTGTGTAAACATGTTACCATCTGTTTAGTCAGAGGCACCGTGGCATTGCTAAAACCACCAACACCTTTGGTCCAGAGGCAAGCAATTGCGTGCCAAAAGCCCTCGATGAAGGTGGAGAGCTGAGCATTCCCGCTCACAGACTTCACTGACTGGCCCCAGGCTTCTTCCTACTGTGCTACTGTGCTTCTCAGAGCTGGTTCAAAGGTGATGAGTTAACTCTGAGAGGACTGGAGCACTTTGATTTGGACTTTCTAATGTTAAAAAAGCTCAGATGTACCAGGCTGAGCAGCAGCGAGCATACAAGGGCATCACTTTTTTCTGTTATATCCAGTGACAGGACGAGAGATAATGGAAAGAAACTGAAACATAAAAAGTTCCATTTAAACACAAGGAAATACTATTTCACTGTGGGAGTGATGAAGCCCTGTCCCAGGCTGCCCAGGGAGGGTGTGGAGGCTCCTTCTCAGGAGGTCTTCTAAACCCACCTGGACACATTCCTGTGTGACTTGATCTAAATGAACCTGCTTTGGAAGGGGGAGCTGAACTAGATGTCTCTAAAGGTCTCTTTCAACCCCTACCATTCTGTAATTAAAGGTCTTGGGTCCATAACCTGAAAGATTTTAATGAGACTGTTCTTTGCTGACTTCACTGTGAGTGATGCTGTCTACCATATGAATCTAACAAAGTCATCATGTAAGCCCACAGGGAGGTAGCATATGTATTAATGTATAAAACTTAATGAATTGATCAGTACTAATAGTGCTGGGCTATTGCAGGAAAGTGACACTGATATTTTCCTCTGATGTATGACTTTGACCTGGTTAAAATACTTCTAATTAACTAGACAGAGTGGAAAAACTGAAGGAATAATTTCCTCTGCCTTATAGTGAATTCTGTCTTTCAGTAGCTAATAGAAACACTTCAGAATTTACTGAAAATATTTGATTTTGTTTCTAGTTTTGTGTTAATATGGAACTTTCTGAAGAAGACAGAAATGTGTGATGTGTTTAATACTTTCAAATAGCTTCATATGTGGAGAAATACGCTTTGGTTTTTGTGTGATATTACTAACCAAAGCACGTACATTACGTGTGAGAATTCAAACTATTTAATGGATGGAAAACTACACTTCTGCTGTATTCTTGTCTTTGGTTAAGTGTTGGTAATGCATCCCAACCCTAGCATTTAGTATTTATTTTGCCTTTCTTCTTTTAAATCATGCTGATGTTCTATGATTTGAAAAGACTGAACAAAGAGTGCAAGCTAGAAGCAACATTGGAAACATGTGTGTTGTAGTTGTACATAATCTATATCATAATCATATAAATTTCACAGGGTGGAAGAGGTTTAGTTAGAAAACCACTTTCTGGGTTAGACATAGTTTCCCGTTATTTAGAGTTGTCTTTCCAGAAATTAACTGTTCAAAGAAAAGGAAAGTGATTGCATCTGAGCTGGGATAAAAACAGATTCTATCATGAATGACTTTCTGTAACCAACCAAAAACCCTTGAGTATGGAATTGCGATGCAGAAATTGTTGGGGTTACTTTTTGACTGACTCTTAGTTTCTGCCTCTTCATTGTTGGGTTTCTGTATGTACAGCTGGAAGTAATGATGTGAATAAATAACTTCAGAATGTAAACTTTCTAAGTTTTATAATGAAGTTAAATTTGCTTTATTGATAAGGTGGAGCTTTTTGTGTCATATGACACGTGACACCCCTTAAGCTGATTATGTTTTTTAAAAGCTTGCTCAAGTAGCTGAACAGAGGTAGCTCAAATTGAAGAAGCTTTTGGGATAATTGAAAGTCAAGTGTTTAGTGTCAGGCATACTTTCTGCTGGAGACTCACAAAACTGTAGTGTGCTTTAGAGAAAGTCATCATCATTCCCAGCAGTGATGAAATCGAATGACTCTGGAATTTGATGTTCTTCGATTTGAGAGTGATTCAACAGTGAAACAGCAACGTGTAGGCTTCTCATTGCTTTCCTTTGGAGTCTGTTGTGCAGGAGGCCCTCCTCCCTCTCCCCAGCCAGCTTTTTTACATTTAATTTAATTTTCTGAGCTGACATTGTCAATCTGATATTCAGCAACATGCTTGACAGTGAGTCGGAGGAAAGCCGAGTTCATTTTTGGAAGTGGCTTTATGCAAATAAATCCTTGTGCAGATCGCTGAAGGAAGGCATTTGCTGATGAATCAGAGTGGTGCCCTTGTTTCCTTCTCATCTGCAGCAGTAAAGCTCAAAATGTGCCATAAGAATCTTTTAGACTTACTGTAAACTATTTACATATGCTTATATCTCTCTATGAGTATTTTGGCTGTTTGGGGATTAAAAAATGAATTTGTTTTTGAAGTGGAATGTGGAGGTTTTCATAATATGAAGTTTAGTTGGCTTCAGGGAGCTTAACTCAGCTTGCAGCTTATGCTGGCCAGATTTGTTTGTAAGTGGCAATGAAGTCCTTAATTCTTGTGAATTTTCTCAGTTTCGGCTTAATCTTCAATAAAGTTTTAGCTCTGGTGTAGATGATCTACCGAAGCATTAAAATAACCAGTCAGTAGGCTGAGTTGGATGATTACAAGTTTAGCATCACTTTTTGGAGGAGTATATAATTTAGTGTGCACATTAGCTGAAAGATAATTTAGCTTTAGGCCTATTATGTTAGCTGGCACACTTGTTCTACTAGTATGCTTTGTATCGATTTTCTAAGTTTAAACCACTTTTATTTTGTTTAGTTGCCTTTTTCTGAAGCATAACACTATGAAATGATAAACTTTCTGTGCATGACATAGGACACTTCAAAGTTCTTTGCCTGCCTTGGATAGTCATTGAAAAAAAATATATCATTTTCTTGTACATGTGGATGAAGAAGCAGAATGAAGTTTGTAGGCGTCATGCAGCTGTAATGGCCAGGGTAGACCTCCTCTAAAATACTTGAATAGCTTGCTGGATTGTGGAGCCTACTGTAAGAAGAAGCTAGTATTACTTGAACAAATGCATCTTGCATGAATATCCCCAGTAGAGTTAAGCACTTTGTGGTATTACATCTTGGTCTAATCTAGATGTCATATCCACACATAAAAATGAATTAAGGCTACAAACCAGTCTAAAGTGTATCTTCTTATATCTGCAGTGTTTCAGGGAGGCTTTTGGTGACTTACACAATGCATAGCAGGAAAGATATATAAAGGTGAAGTTGTGGAAGAAGAAAAGAAGCAAAACTATGAAAGAAAGATAGGACAAGATGCATAAAAGTTTTGTCTTTTGTCTATGGCTTCAGTACCTGTCAATGGAGTACAGACTGATGACTACTACTGTAATACATATTGCTGGACTGATTGTGTCATTCATTTTTTTCACTTCTATTACAGCTGAAGCAATAATGTCCAACCCTTACACTGACACACTTTTTTTTTGTATCAGAGAATAAGAGCCTCTTGATAACCAGGGCGTAGCTATAGACAGAGCGATGCTTTTCTCATTGCAGTGCATTCAAATCATTTGCAGTTCATTTCTGACTCACTGGAATAAATGGAATGTCACTGTAGCTGGTTTTACTATCCATGGATTCTGTGTGACTTTTATTACTTTTCTATAGCCACAGAAACCCCTACGGTGATCATGGAGACAAATGGAATAATTGGTCTCTTTCAGAAGAACTTCATAAAAATAAAGCCTAGATCTTTACATGTGCAATTACTACTTGCTGCTATGAAAACAGGCTGTTTGCCTTGCTAAATCACAGCATCACAGCCTCAATTATATAAATACTGTTATGATCATCATTTTTGTTCTGCTCTGTGATGGTTAGGTGCACAAGAATCCAACTGGTCAGGGGGGGTATATTTTCCAAATACATAGGCAAAGTGCAAAAAAATTCCTTACTATAGAAGTTCACATCATTAACAAAGGCAGAATTAGGTCAAGAAAGATCATTAAAGAGTGAAACTGCATCCAGATGTTGATCAGTTATCCAGTGGTGGTGCAGATTACTGGCTCTTGTTTTGTACTTCATGATTTTACATGTTTAATCTCCTAAAATGCAAACTCACCATTTTCATAAAATGTCTAACCCATAAACTGGAATTGTCGATTTGCTTAGTGATCAGGCTGGACTTAAACTGAGGATTAGTTTGGCCTGTGGAAATCAAAGGAGGATAATACCGATATTTAGAATTTGCCAATATGTAGGGTTTCTTTTCAATACCACTCAACAGACAAAAATATAAACCAGAAAATGGTCAACGATGTAAAACTTGGGTTCTTATAAACTAGCTTAAAATAAAGGAGCCTCCATAAAGATGAGTTTCTATTTTGGAAAGCACTGACATTCCTAAGCAGTGAGAGAGCTTTTTGAATTCTATTATTAGGCAACTTATAAGATGGTCTGAGTGTCTCTGTGTTGCGGTCTCACCTGGTTGAGGGAAAGTGTAATAGAAATACATTAGTAGAATTTGGTATCACTTCAGAACAACATCACATTGGAATCCCTTTGTTTTGTCAGGGATCCAGTTGCAAATATATAGTAGTACTGCATAATTCCACAGTACAAGATTTTTCTATCAATGTGAATCTCTCTTAAATGCATTGTCAGAATTGTGCATGCTGTTTCTCTGCTGGCAGGCCAATCTCACCACATAGGGTGAAACAGTGTATAAATTGCATAAAATAGAATATCTAATGCATAGGACTTTACAGGGGAGGTTTTTTGGTCTTTTCCCTCACCCTACTAGAGTACCTTGCTCTAGTCACGTACTGCCACTCATTGTGTCTTATTTGCCCCTTGATAAGAAGGATGAATTATATTGATACCATTGTGTAAAGTACTCAAGTCTTACATTAAATGTGACTAATAAGAAAGACTTACTGACAGTTATAAGTCAGGAGCTTTCTCTTATTTCTAGAGGAGTGCTTCTCTTCAAGTGTTTCTTCTGATTCTATTGTCACTTAGTTTCTAATTCCTGCTCCTGGACATATCCAAAGTTCAAATTCAATGTTTGTGCATATGTTACAAAAGACAAACCAGATGCTTCTTTCTGAAATGAAAACTCTGATCTCTCTTAAGATGGGTAGTTTTAAAATAAGAGTCTCCAAAATGCTGTCTGATCGCTGTTCGCTCAGCATTTTGGAAATGGCAGGCAGAGGGAGGAGGAATTGTACAAATCACAAATGTTGCCTTTGAATTGGGCATTGACACATAGATTATTTTTATAGTTAACTTAAAATAATTTAAAAATATTTACTAATGTTGCAGGAGAGATTCTGGTGGATTTGATTTTCTGGTTTTGTGTTAAGTGCTTTGACAAACAAATATTGTAACACTGTGTCTAATTTAGTGAAACAGAGGGAGATATTTTTTGTTTATTTGAAGTGACTAAGGAATGTTTAAAAACCTCTTGCAAAACATGCACAAATGTGTATCCTCTGTTCTCTGAGACGTTTAGAAAAACTTCGCCATGTACTGAGTGATCTCTGTAGTAGTGTCAGGACAGAAGTCATGAACTGTTAAAGTCCATGCAGCTCGGATCCCTAGAAGGGTCAGTTGTTTTTTTATTTTGGCCTTGGAGAAGGTAGAAGTTGATGCTAAAATAATTATCTACTGCTGAGAATTTTTTCCTGAGATGGTGATTGCTTAGTGAATACCCTTCCCCAACCTTTAGCTCAGCCTCTGTTTAGTGTCCTGTTCTTCAGAATGAAACCATGTATATGTGACTTGGGTTAATTGAAGCTTTGAGTGAATGTTGAAGTATAGAAGTACAGAGTTTGCATTTATCACTTCACAGTAAAACCAGATCAACAAATAAAATGCAGTGTTTATCCTCTGGAAGCTTAGCAGTAGTACTTTGGGCAGTAGTGCGTGACAGTGTGAAAGCAGTGAGGACTGGTTTAAATGGAATGTTTGAGCTAAATTCCCTCCCTTAAAACAAACAAACAAAGAAGTAGAGTTTTCCAGAGCTTCCCAGAGCCTGAATTGGTAACCAGCTGTATTATATTTAGCAAATACACAATCACCTTGCATTGTTCAGGGTGCAAAACATCTGTAGGACCTGCTCTTGTTTTGCAGAACTCAGGTGCTGTCAACATCTAGACTTTTATTGCAGTAGTAGCAGCAAGAATTTGTTTTCCTTTTAGAAAATCAGCAGCAATGCCAAGTTTCCAGAGAGTAATGCTATACAAGTTCTTAAGCTCTTGTCTTGTAGCCTGTTGGCAACAAGACTTACCCATTTTTCCTTTTACACAGAGAGCTATGACTGCTACTTTGTAGTAAATACCATCTTTTACACTGAACATTCAGAAAGGGAAAAGCTGCTCCTTTACTGGTGTAAGACCACTCCTGAGTATCAAGGTGCTGATGTGTCAGACTCGCCACAGCTTGTTCTTATTGCTATTGTGAGATGATTTAGTCAGTACTTTTCCCACCTGGAAGATGATAAACATCTTGAATTTATCTTGTGTATTTACAAGGCTGAAAGTTACCAAATTGTCCTCAACAGCTACCCTTGTTATTTGTTAATGCATTTATAGGACAAGAAAACCTCCAATACTGAGCAGTTTTGGAAGTACTAGGATAACAGTTTCTGGATGAGAATAGTATTTAGCTGTTGAAAATGTTAAATGCTAATTTTAACCATTAAAAAACTACTCTGTAATTTTGGCAGAGGAGGAAAAGGTCTTTGTTGTAAATGAAATGCAAGCTTAACATGGTACATAGTCATTGTAACAAATGTAGTTAAGTGTATTTGCAGAATCTGCACGTCTGCATCCTTGAGTTTGTGTGTACTGGCAGTTATACCTCCAGATACATTTACCACATGAGTAATTCGGATCCATTTCTTGCATACCTTGCATGGTGATTACTCTCTTAACTCAGTCTTCTTTACAGACTTGTAAGGCACAGCAGCCTTTGCTAAGTGCGTGGCTTATTGCAAAGGAGGCAGATCTGTATCCTTCTGCACAGTTTCCTGAGAATAAGTGGCTGGAGCTGGGTGGGAGGACGAGACCAGGTTAACTGTAATGTTGCTCACTTTGAAAGGGCATTGTATTGATGGGCAAGAAGAAATTATAGCTTTTGGAAGGGAATCTGTGCTGTACACATTCTGCTCCTGGTTTTAGGATTCTAGTTATGCCAAGCTTGAGGTTAAGCAGGATTTGAGGCATTACAAGTTGTTCTGCATTGTGATAGAGACAAAAAAACTTTCTTGGGACTGTCAAACCTGTAGTTAAAAGAAAAAGACATTGTAAACATAAATATTTTGCAATGGAATTGTTACACATACAATTGAGAACTCTTTTCCCTTCCTATGGATTTCCTTGGTCTTTCTGCCTCTTTGTGTGTTACTCTATTTTGTCTTGCAAGCCCTTCCCTTAATAAACAATGATTCCTTTGCCCTCTCTCTTCACTGGCTGTAGAAGTTGCCTTCCTTCCAGCTCGTGCTCTGTGAAAACCTGAGTTGTATCATTCACCACTTCACTGACTTGCTTATCTTTTATTATGTTTTACTTAAAGATACCTATTCTCTTTGGATTATACTCTAATTTTCCCCTATCTCTTACTCTTTAACCCCTTAATTGTGTTCTTTAATTCAATAAAACATTGTAGGAGAGGGTTTATGTGTAACATGCTGTACAAATTAAAACTACTTCTAATGAGACAAATTGCAATGTTAAGTATGTGACCTTTTGCAAAGTACTTCAGTCTGATTCTAGTCCGGCTGTAAAGAAATGTAGTCACTAAACTTTAATAGTGCAGAAAACCTCAAGAACTTTACATTTCATTTTGATAAATGCATAAGACTGAAAGATTTTTAACCTAGAAATCCTATTTGCTACAGGAATGTAAGTACCAACATGGATTAATTAACTGGGTTGCACATTCTGTGGCTGCAGTGAAGCCAGGAGACTAAGTATTTCTTTCATAGTAATGGTAGCAGCTGAATCTTTCTTAAAATCAGCATTTATACTTTTCCTTTAGTTTTATTTTGCAAAACAAGCAAACAGCTTCAATTTTCCAGCATTACTGTGTTAGGAAGATGTGATGGGAAACAATTGGTTATTTGCACTCTCAAGCCTCATGCACAGTTGAGTTGACTGGTGTTGTTATGGGTTTGTATCAGCTACTACAGAGGGAGTTGTCAGGGAGCTCTTCTTTCTTAGTCGAAGAAGTAATTGAATGGTGAATAATCTAAAAGGGTCTTGAAGGAATTAAGTTAATGATTCTGGATTTTTACTTCATTTTAGCAGAACATTGGTTTCATGTGTTGATTAACTCTATCTGTTTTATTATGGGATCAACCTACAATAACATAATGGGAAAGATGTTTGCCTGTGAAGCGTTTGCTCTTGGTGACTTTTCTTAAGTCTTTACATTGCACTTCTTAGACATTAAAGGCAGGTCTAGTTCTTTATTGGATAACACTGGATGATGATCTCTCTTTTGGCCCATATGAGAGGGAGAAATAATAAGAGCGGTGTGCAACCACAATACTTTTTAATCAAAACTAGTCTTTTTAAAGTTTAGACTCTGTATGCTAGAAGATATCTGTAAAATAACTGATAAATGCTTAAAAGGAGTTGTGTACTTGCTTGGTTTTGGAAAAGGAGATAACCTAAGCATTATGCTATCAGTGTTGAGCTTTACATTTTCGTATGGTAGATCTAATATTCAGTACCACTGTAGCTTTGCAAGTTGTATTAAAGTAATTATTTTCACGTTTGAGATCTGTAGTTCTGACTCTTATTTTATGAATGTTCATAGAGTCTGTGTTGCAATTAACTGATTTATGTTCTGTCACTGGCAAAATAAAAAACCCAAGTCTTGATGTATTTTATTGCTAAGTTAAATAGCTGAAATTTCACTTAGGATGCAATAACCAATGCTAAAGCAGGAAGCTAAAAAGAAGCTAAAATCAGCATTATAGCAAAGAGTGAGGCACTTAGAAAACGTCAGCACTTTCGGGTGGATTTTTTTTTTCCCTTTGCAATCCTTTTATCAGAAAGGCTTTTACAATTCACATTTGAAGATTGGGAAAACAATATTAGACTTGCAGAGGGAGTTAATCTGTGTCCAAAGCATTTTAGTTAAATTAAAATATAAACTAAAACAAATCTATTGACTTGTGCCTACTCTTGTCTGACTCTGGGTGAGACTAACATGTGGTCTGTTGTGCTGTGAGGGTATGTGAGCCACAGCCGCTGGATTATGTTAGCTCCTGTGTCTCTCATCTATGCAAACGAGAGTTTTTATTATATTGAAGTTCTTTATTATCTCTGTGACTCTGTGTCCCCATCTCTGAAATGAGACTGCTGTTTCCTTAGAGGCATTCACAGCACACTCCTGGCTGCGGAAGCTGTTGGTCAAACGTATCGTTGTGCTTTTCACCTGGTTGGTTTTTCAGTGATCTGCTGCCAGGGGCTTTTCAGGCATGTTTCTGTCAGACAAGATCCCTGTATGAAGGAGGCAGGGGGACGTTTACTGAAAGAGACTGCAATCGCTTAAGGCTGTGACTGGTGCAGAATCTCTGTGCCATTTGCACTGCTTGAAAGCTGTGTGGCAGATTGGACTGGGTGAAACTGGCCTGTGTTTTTCAAAATAGCAGAAAGAATAATGTCATCTCAAACCATTCATTCAGCCAACGTGTCAATTCTATCAGAATGCAAATGAGTGTGTTTCCATCGCTTTCTGTACAGAGGAACCTTTGGGAGGGAGGGTGCCACTGACATCCTAGCACATTTTAGTTTCTCCTTAGGTCAAGTGCTGTCAGTCAGCTCTCTGACATTGTCTGTTAGGCTGAGGATTTTTGGAAGTGTATGTTTCTCTAAGGCTGGAATCTTTCAGATTTCCTCCTCATCATACACCCAGGTCTTAGATTTGTCATCCGTGACAGAAACAGGTACCTTGAAACATCTGCCTCAGAAATAGCAAATGTATTAGTAATCATCCTTTTTTTTTTTTCCCTCAGAGTCACAGATTCATAGAATGGTAGGGATAGTTTATTTTTTCTTGAACGCCACAGTTCTTTTCTCCTGCCTGTTTTTGAGGGGTTTTGTTTCAGCCTCAAATTAGTTTATCTACTTTTCTTCAGTTACTGCTAATAACTAATATTGATTTTATGCATTGCCAGCTAGAGCTCCCTATTATGTCTGTTATGAGAAGTGGGGAATGAAAAGCTGAAGCCTTAAGAGAAACTATGTAGACAAGTTGCTTGTTACAGCATTCTCCTCCCTCAGAGATAATTTCATGGAATGCATGAGCTGAGTCTGGTTGGTATTTGCTTGCTTGTGAAAGATACTTAACAAAAGTTTGGCACAGTCTTAGGAAGCAGAGATCAACACTATTCCTAACTGCCTCAAAAAGAGATGTTTATGTTTATGAGAAAGCAGTTATGGAAAATGAAGCCTGCATTTGTGCATTTTCTTCCACACTGTGTCACTAATGCCATGCGGGCTGTCAGGTTTTCAGCCCACTAGAGATATTGGAGAAATCAGTCCAAAATCCTGGAGATTTACAGAGATGATATTGTTAGCTAGAAGAGAGTACCTAAGTGGAAAATAAAATTAATACCATTTACAAGAAGACCGTAATAGAAAATGGATGAATTTCCTACAGTCCAATGCTTTTCCCTGATTGCAAGTGAGAGCTGAGCATAAAGACAAAGCAGAAAGCAAAAACAGGAATAAGCCCTTTTAGACCACAACAATGTTAGAACAAAATACTTGTAAACCTAATTTATTTGTAAACTTTATTTGAAATAATTCACAAGGAAGTGCCAGACAAATGCAACTTGAGATGTGGTGGGTTTGGTGTGGTTTTATTTAATCACACAAAAAATTGATCTACATTCTCAAGCCCATTTTGTTCTGCTTTTCGTGTCTCTTGCTTTCAGATCTTACTAATTTCACCTTCCTAAGCCATTGTGTCACTGTTTTACCATTGACTGTAGCTCTGCTGTGCCTCACTGTCACACCAGAATGAATCCCTGCCATGAAATCAATCTTCAGTATAAGACTTCCTTCTTATAGGTCTGAAATACAGTTTACTTTTGATTCTTCTCTGTCCGGGTTGCCTGATCATTTGTCTGGGTTGAAGGTCTGTCTTTAAAGAACTAATATTTTGTTGCTGGCAAAAGAAAGAGGAGGTGAAGGAAGGGTCAGGGTGTGGATCAGTGTTAAACAAATTGTGAAGGTCACAAAGAATTTTAATCTGGCTTGAAAAAGAGACTTGTATCCAGCAGCACATTTTTGTTTGTGATGGTCTGAATGGACAATTGTGGCTACTTTGAGAATTTGGTGTAGACTGCATGACTAGTATAAATTGAATTAGTCTCATGACAAGGACATAGTCCCCTTTTTTTTTCTATCTGCCTGATGGAAAGCAGAAGAAAGCCCTGTGTGACACGTCTTGACCTGCAATGTCAATGTGGGCTTTTGTGACAGGCTCTGATTTCTGGCCTCTCATTTGATAAAGCCAATTTGGTGGAGACTAGAAAGGAGGTTTTTTGCAACACAAAATGTACTTACAGAAAAGAGTATCTGGTGGTGAGTATAGATGACTGACATTTTGTCTTAATAGTCATGAGAAAGACAGAATTTTTTTCTGAAAATGGGGTAAAGTCTTGGGCTTCTATGATACAGAGAGACAATCACACCAAATGATGCACTGTTTAATACCCTGCACTCTAGTATTACCTTTCTTTGTCCTTTCATTTAGCCATCCCTGTGCCTTCGATTTCTTTCATTTGTTTATTTACCTTCTTCTTTCTACTCTTCTGCCTTCCTTTCATCTTCTTACACTTCTCTCTTCCCCTCATTTTGTACCCTAAACTGAACTGAAATCTCTGCCTCTATGCCATGCTGATCAGGGTACCAGCAAAGAAATCATTGCGAGTGCTGCTTTTCCCTAGCCTGAAAACAGCTGATTTTGTGTCCGTTTCTCTCCCATTGCTGACGCCCTCCTTCCTGCCTGCACCAACCACTGGTAGAGGGTTGTGAACTTAGAAGCTTTCCAGCTGAACTATTTGTAGTGCATCAAAGGATAAAGCAGCTAAATGCAGGTTGTGTAACAAGGAACTGTAACCTGCAATGCTGGTTACTCTACCTTCACTCACAATGTACGTGTAATGATTTAAATGGAAACATTTTTAAATGTGTTAAGTACTAGAAAGACACGTTGAATTGCTGTTTTGTTTGGGTTACTGATTTGGGCTTCTCTTTCAACAAAGTTGCAATGCTGTCATTCCCATTGGTACAACATGCAGTGAGGGTTTTTTTGGGTTTTATTTTTAGTGCAAGTGTATCAAAATCTTTTCACTGTTAAAATTTGCAGCACTCATAAGAGAATGGTTGTCGTGTTTTCCCTGGATATGAATTTCACATAAGGGGCTGTAATCTGAGCAGAGGTAGCCAAGTGTTTTTGCAGTGGATAAACAAACTGGAGCATGGTGAGAAAATGATGATGTTTATAGGGTTGCAGTTTGAAGGCACAGGATTTGGCTGTAGGTACTCTGGACAATGGATCGTGGCATTGTGCCAGCATCATGATTCCATTTGAGTGATGTTTGCTGGAAATTCTGTCACTTGTACCATAAATTCTGGTGGGTTTTGTTGAAGAATCAGTTCAGCTCATGCCACAGACCTCTAGAGGAGATAAAGAAAATTGGAAACATAGTGTGGTGTAGCAAATCCAGAAACACCCACTTTTCCAAGCTTGAGTATGTTTCATTGTCTCACATGGATTCGAGAAATGTGTTCTCTTTGTTAATATATTTGTTAATGTGGTTTTTTTTTTTCTCTCTCTTCCTTTCTTCAGAGACCTGAGTGAAAACCAGATAAAAGGAATCCCTAGAAAGGCCTTTCGAGGAATCATTGATGTGAAAAACTTGTAAGTGACAACTTCATTAATATTTGTGGTGAGAAGCATTCTCTCTAGGTTACATCTGGCTGATGCTATTTGAGTACTGCATGGTTAGCTCTGTGCAACACAAAAGAGAACTGAGGTTATTATCAAAGGCCTCCCATGCTATTTTGGTTCATGTGTCCACTATGCAACACACCTGGGGAGGTTTTGAGCAAAACAAAAACCTGCACTTAAAAGCTTTACCCTTCCCTGTAGTATTGTCCTGCAAAATCCAGTGAAACTACAGCCCAAGGCTCCAAGTAAGGTATGCACAGGAGAAGAGCTGGTAGAGTTTAGGGGGCAAATGGAAATATTTCACCTAGATTTAATTTTCTGTCCCACCACTTGGATGGGAAGTAAATATGGTAAAATGTGGCACACAGACACAGTACTTGAGCACAAATAGCATTGAATGAAAAAAGAACGTTGGAAATAAACTGTGCGTGCTTTGACAGTTTGTATTGAACATGAAAATCATTTCTAAAAGCCATTAAAGAGAGAAAAGTGGGGTTTGCTGTTTGTGTTAATGAAGCTAGTCCATCCCAGCCATCTTCTGTAGCATACTGCCTGCAACATGTGTAAATAAAGACTTTCAGCTCTCTGTTTCCAGAACTGTTAGAGGCTTCTACATGTTACATACCAGAAGGGCATTTTCCTGTGCACCCACACGCTGACACACCGTTGGCATCACTAGAGTCAACGGAAGGTGACTTGAAAAAGGAAATAACTGCCAACAAGTTGGCAGAGAGTCAGGATTTCCTGAGAAACCTTGCAGCCACTCTCAGAATCATTTCAGAGCCATTAGTATTAGCACTGTGTTACTACACCAGTAGCTGAAATCAGATACCCCACTGTGTTATGCATAGCATAAACAGTGTGGATGTTTTGTTTTGGGTTGTTTAGTAGAAGGATCAGCTAAAGGAGGCACTTTTCTACAAGCATTCTTGCAGCATACCTGTGCTAGTTTCATTTCTTGTTCCAATGAACAGCTTTTTCAGAATCCAGGTGGATATTTTTTATAGGAAGCATTGAAACCATTAAAAGCAGTCAGCTTGAGCCAGAACATGACCACATCTGCATCCAAGGGCAGAGCACAATTCTTGTACCTTCTCTGCTGATGTTGTGTTGCAGGATGTTGCATCACCAGGGTTTGTGCAAGGGAGATGGTAATGCAAAGAGCAAAGCAAAACCTTTTCTGGAAGTTTCCAAACCTGCCTGGACATATCCTTGTGCACCCTGATCAAAGTGAACCTGTTTTAGCAGGGGATTGGACCGGATGATCTCTAGAGGTCCCTTCCAACCCCTACCTTTCTGTGGTTTTGTGAAAGCAGGACTTACCCTAAACTGCAAAACAAACACAGGAGCAACTCTGTGAGAAGCTCTCTGATTTCTCTGAGCACCATGCAAGGAACCTTTGCAGACTTTGAGATAGACAATGTGAGGACTTTTACACGTCATATGACACTTAGTTTCTGCAGGCATTCGGCATACTGAGTTTTTATTTCTTTAGTGATTTGTTTGTTACTTGTGTATATTCAATAATGACTTTAGCTTTTCAGGTATGAAGGCTTTTTTCCCCTGAATGCCAGCCTGAGTAAACAAATCCTGATGAGCTGTAATGCTCCTGATCAGTGGAGGAGCATCAGAGGGCCTGCATAAGCACTTACTGATTTTAAGACACAGGAAAAATACTGGAGAATATATAGCAGTAAGAAGCTTGTGGATTTTAGGCAGAAGAGTGGCTTTTTTTTTTGTCATGTTAGCATGAACTTTACTTAAATTAATGAATTACAGAATCACAGAATGTCAGGGGTTGGAAGGGACCTTTAGAGATCATCTATTCCAACCTCCCTGCCAAAGCAGCTCCCACCTAGATCAGGTCACACAGGAACGTGTCCAGGTGGATTTGGAAACTTCCCGAGAACGAGCCTCCTCACCCTCCCTGGGCAGCCTGGGCCAGTGCTCCCTCACCTCAGCAGTGAAACAATTTTTCTTTATGTTTAAATGAAACTTTGTGTTCCACCTTTCATCTGTTACCCTTTCTCCTGTCACTGGACACTACAGAGAGAAGTATTGCTCTATCTCTTTGACATACACCTTTCAAATACTTGTATTAACGAGGTTCTCCCTCAGTCTCTTCTCCAAACTGAACAGCCCCAGGTCCCGCAGCCTTTCCTCACAAGGGAGATGCTCCAGTCCCCTCAGCATCTTTGTAGCCCTGCACTGGGCTCTCTCCAGCAATTCCCTGTCCATGTTGAGTTGAGGAACCCAGAATGTGACACAGGACTCCAGATGAAGCCTCACCAGGGCAGAGTGGAGGGGGAGCAGAACCTCCCTCGACCTCCTGGCCACACTCTTCTTGATATATCCCAAAATGCCATTGGCCTTCTTGGCCACGAGGGCACATTGCTGGCTCATGGTTAGGTTATTATCAACCAGCACTCCCAGGACTCTCTCTGCAGAGCTGCTCTCCAGCAGGTCAATCCCCAGTCTGTCCTGGTTCATGGGGTTGTTCCTTCCAAGATGCAGGACTCTGTACTTGCCCTTGTTCAACATAATGAGCTTTTTTTTTTGCCCAAACTCTGTAATCTGGAGGAACAATAGATTTTTTTTTTTTTGCTTCAGAAAATCTAAGTTTCCCAGCTATAATTCACTTTAGTTGTCCAACTTCATTTAAAATAGCAAAGTTTGCATTCAGAGTTGATTTCACCTCAAGCAAGCTGTCAGAAATATCACGGGTGTTACTTGATTTATGCTCTCAATCTCAGCATAGAGGCAACCAGGGTCTCACCTTTCCATGAGCCAGTATCATGGACTGGATGGCTGGAATGCTTAGAGGTACTGTCTAAACATTGGAATCTAAAACTTTAACAAAAAAATCATGTCTGTCAAGTAAGGCAGTATCTATTTTGCTGTAAAAGATATAGTGATAGAAGGGCTTTCCTATAGCCATTGTTTCCGTCTTTCAGAAATAATAAAATAACTCTGATCAGAAGTGGCCTCTGGAGGTCATCTAGTCCAACCTCTGCCTCAGCAGGAGCACACAGCTTAGTGTTCTGATTTATAGATTTGCTGATGTGAGCTACTGGTAGTGATTGTTTAGATAAATAGCTGGAGAAGAGCAGACTTTTCACTCTGATCTACAGTCATTTTTTTTCTTGATAAAGAATGGATGGATTGTGTACCCTGGGTTGTTTGTTAGATCAGGTGGTTGTTGCTTCCAGACACAGGGTAGTGTGACCTGTGAGCTGCTGAGAAGAATGTGACAAAATCTTGATGCAGCTTGCTGTTGGAAATGCATTCACATTTCTGCAGCCATAAGGATGTGATGCAGATTGAACCGAGTTAATATTTAAAGCCCTTAAAGCTTCAAGCAGTGAACTTAAGTATGCCAATTCCCATTCTCAGTCTAACTTTGACGGCCAAATCACTCCCTTCCGAGTGTCAAGCATGACCATGCCAATGTGTGTTCAGGCTGCTAGAGGAAACATATGAGTGTTTGCCTTTCAGTGCCATTCAGTTACTGGAACACCTGCACTGCTCATCGCCTGGTGACTCCGACTCGTCTGAGCTACCGCAATAGCAACAGGGTTGGCTGTTTCTATGGTTATCACTTTACAGATTTATTGTGCTGTCTCTGAGTTCTTCCACCATATAAAGCATGGTTTTGAGGAATCTTGGAGACCTTTCGGAACTAGAAATAAAGTTACATATTCTCCCACGCTCACCAACCCTTTCCAATTTATCTTGAAAATTCAGATGGGGAAAGGCTGGCATGGGATTGTCTGTTTTCATGACCTGAACTTTAACATGGCCTCAAATTTTTCCAGTTTCTACATAAAGTGTCCAAATGTCATGGCAAAAAAAGTAACTGAAGAGATTGTAATAGGGATGCAGCCAGTGCTAGACCACATGAAAGTCTCCATAGTAATGCTGTCTTTAACAGCAGCTTGGAAAGCTTTCCCTCAGGAAAAAATACAGAGAATTGATCTTTTGGATACAAACTTCAAAATACACAACCTAAGGACCTAATATAAATTACAGTGGGTGCCATTTGGAAACTTGGAGTGAGAACTACCCTATCTCAGCGTGGCTGTGGCAGTAAGCTACACAAAGTGGCAGGCTGGGCCCTGTTGGAACATACCAGTGAAAAAAATGAGTAGATTCCTGAATTTAAGGAAAGAAATGATGCTGCATGTACTTAAGCTGTGAGAGTATATGGTGATATCTCTTGAGCATCAGGACTGCAGAACTGCTGTGGTATTGATATGGTTTTTTGTCATTTCAAAAAAACCTATAAGATGATAGGAAAGGATTAAAACCAAAAGTGCCTTCTGTACAGCGGAGTTTCAGGGTATTTTTCAGCATGCCTTTCTTTTACATTGTAAAAGGTTTTTATCTTTTATCATTCTTTTAGAGCAGTGAGCCCTGGAAAATGGGCTTGCATATGGGCTGTGCTAAAGAATAGTTTTTAAATATCAGAGAAGCCCACTTTTATGCATGAGACCAAGCCAAAGCAGGGGCTAGCAAGATGAGCTTTTACAGCTTCAAATTGGGGGAAATTTTGTTGTGTGAATTATTTTCCTATTAAGTGTTTTCTGTTGTTTGACTATAAAATCAAAGGAAGGATCTGTACACAAAGAATAAGCTAAAGTCTATTTCTAATTAAGACACAGAAAGAATTATACAGCTTTTAGAAAGTTACAGGAACACATAATGTCCTTTAGCAACAGTGAACTTACGTGAGAATTTGGTGTAAAGTGACATTTTGAACTTCTTGTAGAATAGAGCTAGAAATGCTGCTCAGTGGTCCTAAAAGAGCTGAACAAGAAAGGGCAAGAGAGGGGCAGCTTGCAGTGCGCACCTGTATTCAATTTCTGTTACTTATTGCCTAGAGAACAGGAAATGTTTCTTGCAGGAATCTAGCCCCAAGTAAGCACATTTATTTCAAGAATTAAAGTATATGCATTTGGGTCTTGTTGAGCTGCAGGCTAACTCAGCACTGTCAGCCATGACCTTCCATCATAAAAATATATAGAGCCGCTTCTTGGATTTCTGCACGTTTACTCTGCATGTGTCACATCTTGGCATTTAGATGAGTGCTTCTCTGGTGAGGCATTCCTGCACTTTTCATTTAAGTAGCCTGCCCACCTTATTGAAGGCAGCCAGCTCTCCAGGATAGGAATATGCAGAGGTTGACTCAAAGATCCTGTGTCAGCAGCAACCATTTTATTTTAAGGTGCTGTTTGTGGCTATTGACAGTATGCTCCCAGCTCTCCCTCTTGCTGTGCTGTTTTTCAGAACTGTGAAGCTGAATATAACCAATTGAGCTGTGCAGGGGTTGCAAAGCATTGTAGGAGTGTGATTCTTGTAGGTACAATGATACTGGAGCTTGTTGCATTGCAGTGGTCGTTTCCCCCTAGGAAATCCCCAGGACAGATTTCAAAGAGTTATTCTTCCTGGCAAGTGGCTGCCCTGGGTACTTTTGCCATCTCTTGACAAAGTTTATTCCTTTGTTTCAAATCATTGAAGTAAGGAAAATCAATAGCCCGAGACTTCCCAGCAAGCAGAGATCTGAGACTAAAGTGACAGGACTCTGGTTGTGTGTTTCCGCAAGCCTTTGCTACTTTCTTATCTCACATCTTTCAGACTGAAGGAAAAAGTACTTCTGTAAGCAGTGAGCAAACATACACCTCACGTAGCTAGAGCACACAGGCTTGGTGTCAGTGTCTAAGTCAATGCAGCCTCCATGACCCACATCAAGGAGCAAGTGCTGGTGGCAGGGCTGAGTGGTAGGACCTGATCCGTGTCCATACTATCTATAGGGCTCAGGCAGTGCTGTGCATGGTCTCTTTCACATCAACATCTCCCAGCCAAGGAAACAAAATGTTTCAATAAAAGGAAAACAAGAATACGTATGCAGTGCAGATGCATGGGGAGAATGACAGAGCAGCAGAGGGGAAGGGGAGCCAACCTGAAGGTGTAGACACCCCACTTAAACACCACATAGAGTTAGAGCTACGTTAAATCACACAGTTACTGTTTTTTCAGTGAGGGGTCACTACCATTTCTTGTTTCTCACTCAGTAGAACTCAGTTCTGTGCATATTCAGTTTCTGTCTTTTGTCTTGGAGGCTTTGGGTATAAGATAGAATTTTGTAGCATTGGGATTCAAAAAACCCACAAGCTAACAGGTTCATCTGTCAGGAAAATACAGGCTCATTGCATTCCTGTCTAAATATTTCTCAGCTGCACATAAGATAATAGCTCATATTACTAGACCTGCAAACTGCTTTCCTTGTGTCCTGGGGCGACTTAGGAAATTGTGAATAATATCCTTCTTTATAGCCTTAAAAATTCCTTTGGAGGAAGAAATTAAGTATTTAGATTTTTTCATTTCTTTTTGTTTTAAATGCAGAAATGAATCAGCACATACATAACATTTAACACTTCTGTAAGTCAGTACACGTTTGTTTTCCTGGTGCTTACATTACCTATGCAATGTAAAAAAAAAAACAAAAAACAAAAAACAGAGCTGTGTGAGTACTGGAAGATACTTTTGTGACCGTTAGTTTCAGTTTCTTATTTGTTTAAATGGCTTTTCCTGGAAGATACTTTTTCTGCATGCACCTATTATCAGCATCGATCCATGGGACTTTTGCAAAAATTAAATGTCTGGATTGCACATTCAGGCTTTTGAAAAAGCTGAACTTGCTCTTTACATTGAGAGGTGTTTTTGCATTCACTTACACAAAACATAAAATTCTTCCCATGTCATTTTTTTTTTTTTCTCCATCACAACCAGCACTGCAGAGCAGATTTGTAATTTTTGCCATTCAGGCAATAGGGTAGAAATAATTAAAGATACCTGTCAAGTTAAAATAATGAGTAAAGCCAAAGAAATAATGATTGATTTGTGTGGAGCTGTTTCACCAGCAGAAAGCAAGCGATTGCAAGTTACTTGCCATACATAAATATGCAGCCTTTCTTAATGAAATGTTACACTAGAAAACTTCACTCTTGTAGTCTGGGTTCTCAAGGGAAGCTATTATCTGGAGCTCTCTGAAATTCCTTAGTTTCTTGACATTTGTATACAGAATTTAGTGTTCCTATTGCAATTTGCACTCAAAAGAAAAGGAGGAAGAAAAACAGTTGGGCAGATTTTCCACTTGTTTCGTGTAAAATCTGGAATAAGTCTGCTGAAGTCAGTGGTTGGCCTCAAATAAAAGCAATGAAATGGCTAGAGGGGAATTGATTATCACATGTTGGCTTGTGTATTTGCTTATGTATCTTTCAATAGCCTGAACAATATGTGTCTGTGTTTGATGATGTGCATGAAAGGCACAGTATATTTTAAATATGAATACATGAAACCTTAAAGGGTAAATTCCTGTTATGGAACAGATTTCAGGTTGCTTTGGTCACAGCTGGCATGTTTTCAGTGTTTTCAGGACTGGCAAAACAAGGTGAAGGTATTGAAATAGTAAGCTATTTGAATATAGTTGCTAGAGACAAGCCTTTTGCACTTTTTAAGGAGTGAAGAGATCATGATGATTTCAACCTTTCAAAATTTGTAAACATTTGTCCTTCTCCTTATCCCTAAATTCACACTGCACTCAATGTATTCCAACAGTGTATTCCTTTTTATCTCCTGTAATTGGTATTCATTGTGATAGTGGCCGTAATGAATTCAAGAGACATCTCTGTGGCCATCACATTTGTTTTCCTAGAAATCCCGTTGTAATGCAGCATTATTACAACATTAAAATAACCCGTTACCAACTTACCACCTTCCATGGAGAAGCATCACCTGCAGCGCAAGTTAATTTTATGAATGTGTTAGTTTGAGTTTTTGCCATCTGTTCTACTCCTTATAATAAATGCAAAAAGCATATATTTCACAGTTAACTCATTAAAGAGATATGATTGATTGAAATGCACATTCATGTTCCCTGCGCAATGCGGAATGCACTGAAGGTGAGATATGCAAAACCAACCAAGCAGGGAACCTGAGTCTTAGGACTGGACTTTTTCTGAGACAGTAATCTTTATTTCTTGATGTCTTCAGCTGGCCTCATGCAAAGGGCCAGCATGCCAAGTGACACAGAAGTTGGCCCACCTTTGCAGGGACTGCCTGGCTGTGTATCACAGTTTTGCTTGGGGAACTGCTGCTGGCTATGCTGCCTGAGGACAGATTGGCATCTGTTATCCCTTTGCTTTTCTGTCTTCTGATTTATTTGATTATCAATCAGTAACCTTTAAAATCTACCTGCCCTGGTCTTTCTAAGTAATTTCTCTTGTCTAATAGTAAAAATCAGAGGGGAAAAAAGCAAGAAAACCTAAATGCAATGCAGCTTGTCAGGGAGGCGAAGGGAGGCATTGCGTTCCCGTTAGCCTCCCCGCTGAAGATGCCTTGCTGCTTGCCCTGCCTGTTTCTGTCGGGAGCATTCTAGCTCCTGCAGCCACAGCCAAGAGTAAACCTGTTAGGAATGTAGGGATAAAAACTTTAAATGTCATTCAGAAGTCACATCCTTTTAATCACAGTTTCATCTCTGCCTCAGTGAATAGGCATAGCCTTTTTTGGTCTAATCTGTGCTGCAGTGGCAAGGGTAGGCAATGCCTACAACATCTGGACTTCCTGACAGTCTGTAGATGTACAGCATCTTGGGCACTGTCAGTAGAGAAGGCTGCCCTTATACCTTTATGCCCTTTCCCTCGGAGAAGTGCCTCATGCAGGATGGCTGACGGTGGGAAAAGTGTCTTGCAGAAGGAGTTAGTTCTGCTTTTATTTGTAGAAGAGGGTACAGATGGACAGTGTGTCTCTTCTTATCACTGGATGGAGTGATCATTATTCAAAATTACCTTCCTGTGAAGAAAGTTTTATAGGATTTTTGCATTGTCCACTGATGCTAAAAGATGCCAGTGCAGCAGAAACCTTGCTCACTAGGGAGCTCATTTCAGTCTCGATAGCGTGTTTTTGCAAATGCTCGGCAACAGTGTTATGTCAGCTCCTCACATGCTGAACTGCAAGATATTCCTGTATTTTATGAGCAGAGCTCCTGAAGAGAATGGTGCTTCCTTACTTTATTCCTGAACAACCTGGGATGGTCCCAAATGCATCAGGGAGCAATGGCAGAAACATGTGCAGACTAACAACCTGAAAATTCTGCAACACACCTGATAAATACTGGAGAACTCCAGAACCATTTCATGAAGTACTTAAATGTCTGTCAAATTTGGTAGTGTGGTTAGACTATCCTTGCATTTTTCAAACACATTATGGTTTATGTAATCCCCTTTCCCATGTCCCTCGCTAATAAATAGAACACCAGGTGGACTAACCAGCACAGAATGACCCTAAATCTGTTGAATGTGCTAAACAACCACTTGTACTTCACTTGAGATTGATTTCACAGATTGAAAATGCACCACTGATTTTATTTGTGTTTTTTTTAAAAATGAAAACATCTGCATGAAGTAGAGTGGGTGTCTGCTCTGTTCTCTGTCCAGTTGCTTTTCAGCAAGTATTTGTTTCCTGGATGCCCATAGTTCTGGGCTCAACTAGCCACAAGGGATCTGTCTCCGACAACTCATTAAAAGCTGAACCATCACTCCTGAGAAACAGATTTCCTTGCTGTAAAGGTCGCTTTCCCCTGAGAAAAATGTCAGATAAAAGCTGAAATATCTCTTAAGTGTTCTCTACCTATAAAACAGAAGTACATAAGCCAGTAGTATTTAGCAGTGGAAGATGTATGTTTAGTGGCATTTAATACTTTTCAGGGTTTTTTTGTGAGATGTGAAACAAAGTTGATTGTCTCCAAAACAAGGTTATACATGATTTTGATTCACCCAAGTTCTGTATTCAGTAGATCCACTGCAATATATATTGTTTTCAATATCAATTTTTAGGCAAAGAATAGATTTTTTTAAAGACTGTTTCTTGCAGGCATAAGACAAGTTTAAATACCACTTGTGTTTTCCTTTGCAAAAAGAAAATGTATGGAAATGCATTTAAAGCATGATTTAAAGACTTCATTTCCTTGTTTGCATGGCCTAAGTCATCCTTTCTGTCTACTTCGAATTCTGTTCTGATCTTCCCTAGGCTTTGTATTTTGCATAATTGATTGCCTTCTCCTGCCTAAGAGAGCTGCTTCTGTAGCCCAGTAGAAATGCAGCTGTGTAAGGTGGTCATCAGTGGAGGTTTTGAAGAGTGACATGAGTGTGTTGTGTAAACAGCACATCTGACACGGTGCTGTGAACCTTTTGCACAAGACGGAGGAGAAGTTCAGTATTTGGGTGTGAGAATCCCAGGCTTGATGGTCATTTAAAAAATTTGTGGTGACTTTTCAGATTAATCAGGTGGAAAATAGTTTAAAAAGTGTTGAGATTCTAAAGATTTAAGTTGTGTAGAATTTGCTTCATTGCCATTGATGTCAATTTTTAATCAAGTCCAACCAGCTCTGTGTCCAGAGCTTGACAAAGGAAAACCTCACCCATAAGTTTGAGTAGCATCTGTTATCTGGGGGTTGAAATCTGCTACAAAAAGTGAGGATGACTTGATATTTCTAGAAATTATAGATCTGCTGACTTATTTCACTGTGCTCTGCTCGAAGCTTTCTGGGCTCAATATTCTTTTACTCTAATAAAGCACAGATAAATTTTCATGCAGCACCCATGCTGCTGCACTGCAGCATTACAGAGAGTAATGAATAGCAGATTTGGCCCTTTTCTGCCTTAAAAGTCTTACAAAAGTCTCTCTGATGGAAATAAACTTCAGAAAATACCATAACTTCAAAATAGGCTATGTGGTATTCTTACTGTCCTTTTGATAGAAAACTTGATTAAAATGAGATGTGACATCAGCTGAGAAAGTATGAAAATCGAATTTTCTTTATTTTGTACTTTTTTTTAGGCTAACCTATGCCTACAATTTAGCTTTGTGTAATTTAAGCTGTCTTTGTGCCATACCTTAATTTTGAATACATTTGTTGAAAATTTCCTGCAGCATTCATCTGTGATTGTCAAAAGGAGCTTTTATTCTGAAAAAAAGAAGAAGATAGTACTGGTTTTAATTATAATTCTAAATAGCTTCATAACCACTGTGAACTCTGAATTTACATCATTTTTATGATAGCCACACCATTCCAGGTTTATTGATTTTGTCATTTGCTTCATTACATTTAATGCAAACCTTTTGTATGGAATTATTCCGGTGCTGTGCTGAGCACGGAGGGGTCAGTGTATGCAGTCTCTAGCCAAAACACCATAGCAAGATCATTTTAGTGCAGACTCCATGAATAAATGTGAGTTGTAAATACTGCCCACCAGCAGAACAAAGTTTGCCTTCTCCTCTTGACCTCTCCAGCTGGACAAAGTTAAAACCATAGCTTCAGTTGTCTTAATCTTTTTCTTTTTCCTCCTTCTTCCCCCGTGTTTCAGCTCAGTTCCTCAGTCAATGCAACACACATCTTTTGGCTAGATAGAAAAAAGAGTCTTTTAGCAAAAGAGCAGGAGTGGGGCAATGCCTGCTCATACTGTGGCAGTGCCATACTTGGCTATGAGACTTGTCTGGCAGGACCAGTTCTGTGCAAAATGGAGATCGTGCCTACAGAGAAAGGATCTACAGGGAGTGTTGACCTGCCTCTCAGGATCAGGTCTGAAGCGCTGATGTGCTTTTCAGCTTTCAAGGCAGAGAGATACTGTGAGTCTTTGGAGTCTGCAGTTGTTTTACCATTTCACTGGCATTTAGTGTTGATATTTCATTTTGTTAAATAGGCAACAGTGTTCCTGGATTTGTTGTACCTTTTCAGGTGAATAAAACTTCCTCAGCTCTTAATACTGCATCACTTTTTCTGGATAACTCAGTTACTGGGTTTAATCTAATCATTAACACAAAATGTGATGAAAACACAGGTGCAAAACAGGTAAGTAAACAGATTCTTGTTTTCTCCAGAAGCCTTAAAAGTTAATTACAGTAATTGTTTGGGGGACTAGATTTCCTGCACTGCTCTTTCTTGACCACAAAATAAGATGGATGTTCCCCCTTCCTGACCCCACCTCAGCAAGGCTGCTGCTTCCTATTGTCAGTCCTCAGCTCAGCTGCAGCTTTCTATGCCAGAGCAGAAGAGTCTTTAAAACAATGATGACAAAGCCTGTATATTTCTCACCACATTTAGAGCACAGAAGGAAATGTTGATGTTTCTCATTCAGTGATTCAGTCTGTTACAGGGCCTCGCTATCTTGTAGTTGGGTGGCTCCGTTAGATAAAGTGTCTGGAGGAAAATGAAGCCACCTGCAATTCAGTTCAATCCAAAACTGTTATTCCTTGAAAGGAAGACATTTTTAAAGGGGAAAATGATGAAACTGGAATGGTGTTATTGTCTTTTCCAGTCTTTTCATCGTAAATTGGTTTTAAATGTTTGCTGAATTTGTACAGCAAGGGGTGATAGTCCTTTTAAACAGCTAAATTGCTGCATCACTTGAAAATTGCCTCAAAAGAAACTCAAATCATGTAAATCCTGCGTGGATATTGAGAAGATCCTGTGGAGAATCCTCACTTTAGTTTTTTAAACTGCATTTATACTTAAATCTACAGTATTCTCGTCCAGTGTAAAATAAGAGTCAAACTCTAAGTGAAGCACAGAGGGGGAATCCTCAGGCACTCAAATATCTGTTATGAGGTTAATAGAAGTAGTATAAAGTTGATTATCTAAGTGTAAATCTGAGAATGGCTTTAGTAAGACAGCTTTGAGGTAAGGAAGAATAAAAACTCGTTTTGTTTAAGACCAGATAACATAGGGCAAACGCGAGATGGCAACACTGGAAGGGGTTGTTAGATGATGGTCTCATTTGTACAGCTGATTCCTGCCACCAAATACCATTTTCCTTCACTTTTTTTTTTCCTACCAAAACCCTGTGGGATCTAATTTTGCTTTTGTTTACCCTTTGGTAGTCTCATAAATGTCAAAGAAACAAATGAGAGAATTTCATCTTCATGTGGAAGAAACTTCTGCTCCAGTCTTTTGTGAGTTTTTTAGAGCTCTTTTTGCAGTTATTTTTCCAAGTCATTGAACAGTAGTACTGTCATGCTATGGTAATATGCATATACAGCTTGTCCAAGGTGCTCTTTTCACTTAAAATTCCTCTTCCTTTCTCGTGTTTTATGAGGGAAAGTGAGGATTTCTTTAATTGGCTGTCTGAAGAAACAGGAGACTTTCAAGAAAGATCAAGATTATTTCCCTGTATGATTCTGCCTCAATACTCTATCAATCAAAAGTTGCCTAAAAGGCAGTCATGATGTGTTTATATTGGAAGATAGAATAATGCTTTTCTAAAAAAAAAAAATCAAAAAACCTAAAACAACCCACCAAACCCTAAATTGTAACTAATTTAAACAGATAAGCTAATGGACTACATAAAATGTGACATCGTGCACATGATTTCTTAAGGCAAATGGTTTGCATTAAGATCCCTGTAGGTAATGCTGCATTTCCAGGTGCATGATGCACAGGTCACGGCATCCAGTCTACTTCTCAGTGCAGGGAAATGCTGTTCTTTTTCATACACATTAAAAACTACTTGCCATGATGGGTGGTGGGAAATGGATGTTTCTGGTGTGAAAATTAGGTTTAGAAATGAGATTGATTTTCCTCCCCCTCCCCTTTTCTTCTTCCTTCTACTTTCTTTTGTGACCCCTCAGTAGCCCTGTAAGTGAGTCTCACCCTTGAACCTGCTTTATTTTGTATTAAATTTATATGCTCAAGCTCAGGTCATATGCACCATCAGCTATTGATTAGGCCTTGCTTTTAAAACCAGTCTTATAAGGAAGATGACTGCTGCAAGGAGGTTAAGGGGTTTGCCTGAAACGATTCACTGAATAAAGGATCTCACAATTGTCTGAACCTTTCTGGTGGGGGTTTTGGTTTTGATGGTGAGATTTACTTTGGTTTTTTAGCTCTCTGCCTTGAGCTCACATTTGTTTTTCAAAGATGTGGTGCACTCACTTGTGGAGCAGCTGGAAAGCATAATTAAGGGTTAATGTTCAGGCAAAGGGGTGGATAAGCAGCAAGCTCTTGCCAATAAGTTAGGCAAGCAACACTCTCAGGAGACTGACTGAGAAGGATGGGAGAAATGTACTGTGAAGGCAATCATGCAGGTATCCTCTTTACCTATTTATAAAAGATTTGTTGCTTTGATTGCAAGAAAGAAAACTTTGGGGCAGGGCTTTTCTCTGGCTGTTTTATTTAAGCTCTGTCACATTTCAGTATGAATTAGATGTGTAAGATTTTGTTTCAAGGGTCAGGTGAGGTAACTGGTATGTGCTTTTGATCCAAACTGGCTGCCTGATTCTGCTAGGGAGTAAAAGTTTTCCTGCACAAGACTGCCTTTTTGTTGTGCCAATCCTGGCAGAGGAAGCAGCTGTCTCTAGTGTGAATGTATTTATGGACTAATGTCAAGAAAAAAATACTAATTAAAAAACACCACCAGCAAGAAAACTTCAACAAAAATCTACTGAAGTCTGTAACTTCTAGGAAATTCTGTATATAAACCTGCCTCTACAGTGTCTTCTGTTGATGTTAGATGCAAGGCAAAAAAAAAAAATAGTTAATCATACTATAACCATATTTCTTAATAATAAACCATCTTCTATCTATATGTATTAATTTTCTTTTGTCATTAAGGATGAAGTTACTTCATAATGCTGTTCTTGCCAGTTTTAAGTGGAATAATTCACACACACACACACAGAATCACTGTTCATTAGCAGTCCTGCATTTGTAGATAAATACAGACTTTTAAGTTACCTTACTCAAGATTCCTGCAAGGTAGAATAAAGCCCTTTGCAAGTGACCTATCATCTTGTTTTTGCAGGGCCTTTTGTCTGAGAGATTATGGTTATCCCTTAGTACAAGGATTTCTAAACTGTGAAGTTTCAGATCCAGGGTCAAGTTATTGCTTGTCCAGCAGTTAATCTCTCCAAGTGAATAGTGGCACAGAAGGAAAGCTGAAAGAAAAGGCTTTAGCACCTGTTAGGCTGCTTTTATGTTCTACCCAAGCTTATGTGAAGATACTAATAGGGCTTTCGGTGGTTGTTTATATTTTCAAGTACTGCAATTCAGTTAAACATTAATGCTGTAATACATGTTTTACCTATATCTTTATACAGGTACTTTGTGGCAATAGTAATATTATCAATAAGTATCTATTGCAGTGAATGATGTTCAACAATTTTGCTCCAAACTCTCCCTGTGTGTTTTAGGTTGGTACTTTACATGTCCTGAGCCTAGGGAAGCATATTTTAATTTAGAGATGCTGTAGGTTAGGGAAGTTGGAAGTGGTGTGTTCAGTTCCTAAAATTTTGTAAAACCTCATTATGCTGCTGACAGATGTACATCTGCAGGGTGGATGGATAAATACAGAAAGGACAAGGGACTGAAATAATGCAGTAGTCACATAAATGGAGAAGAAACAGATAGATGCTATTTGCTTTTCTGAATTAAAAGAAATAGACCTATGGTTTTACACAGATGGGAATAAACAATCTCTGGTGAATATATATTTTTAAGTTGTCACCTATGTTCTGTGCCCTGTTACTATAGTGCCACATTGATTTGGTAAAACATTGTTCAGGAAGTTAAACATCTACTAAGGAAAACTGAATGTAGTGATCCAAATATATTGGATGCTTTTGGTTCATATGGCTGTTCAAACAGGAAGATTTGCTCCAGAATGCTTGCAAACGTAAATCTGCAGGATGGATTGCTGTCCTTATCCTGGGTTATAAACATTTCACAGATGACATGAGTTTGGATGGCTTGAAAACAATAAACTAAAATGGCTCTTTGTCAGCTCTGATCCAGTTTACTGTGTATTTCCAAAGTGCTTAGGAGTTACAATACAATTACCAAATCCATGGATAGTCAAGAGCAACAGTATTTTTGGTTCCCATTTAATATATCAGGACATGTATTTGCTTTCCTTTCCTAAAGTCTTTTCTGGGCTTTTTTTTTTAATTTATTTACTTTAAAGTTCTTTTTTTTTCTGTGTAGAAACTAATTATTCTCTCATAACCTTTCTTGTGCCCTGTTAAGTGTTTTGGGCTTTCATTTCTTATGTGCAGGTGTTTCCCCGACAGCATAGGTGAGTTTTGCAAGTGTTCCAGACCTGATGTAGATTTAGGCAAAGGAGTGGATGGCACAGGGAGACCACAAGTCACAGCAGCGTAGTTTGTTTGACATCTCCTTTATGAAATATGATTAAGTTGAATATGAATAACTACTGGAGGAAGAAAAATGAGTCTTGAAATTCAAATATAACTGCCCAACAAACATTTCCAAACAATGCTGCTTTCATATCACTAGTCTCCTAGTTCCCAGGTAAAGTGGCGAGCCAGTCCTGAAGGCACTCACAAACAGTCACTGTATTTTCACTGGAGGACCTTCCCTCTTTTGAAAATACTGGTTTCTTTTTTACCCTGTGTTTTCCAGGGATACCCCATTTTGTAACAGTAACAAGATAACAGATTTTAGTTCTTATTTGAAGCCTTTACCAGTCTTCTCAGAGTAACAGGAGTGTGATGTGCTTACTCATATATAAATGCATATGCAAGTACTTAAATATGAGTAAATAAATGTACTTATGTAACTACACGTGACATATATAAGCACAGAGAGTTCCCAGAGCAGTGCAGAGTACTGTTTTTTATGAGCATAGTAGAAATATAAAGAAATATGTGAAACTGCACAGCAGGAACTCACATTTCCATGAAAAGTTTTGTGGTATAAGTGGGCAATGCAGAAATGTAAACCAGGCATTATGTTAACTTATTTGGTTGAAGTCACATAGGACAACAAGAAAATTTAGGGCAATGAAGTATAGAATTGGGCCATAAGAAGTGATTCCAGTGGGAATTTGAATGTGGAACTTGAAATTATTGACTTGACTAGTGAGAATGAATTTTGACGTAAATGCCTTAAAAGCACAGATGCTTCAGGCTGATTTTTAATGTATCTGTCCCACCATTAGCAACAGCTCATCTGAATTTGCCCCTATGCTTGTCTAGTATTGATTACAAGTCAGCCACAGATCCAACTTGCAAAATGAGATGTGATGCTAAGAAATGACAAATATAAAGACTCTTAAAGACAAAGGGTCAGGATATTGCATGTGCATTGAAGCAACTACTAAGAAACATGTTTCAAATGTTTTAATAGCTGTTGCTGGCCTTGTTTTGTATCTGTAAGAGGGCAACTGCGTTAGGACAATAGTTATATGATGTACTTGGGTCTGCTGCTCTTTTTCAGTAGACTGAGAAGTCACGTACCTACAAAGCAGAGAAATGTCATCTGAATGAGGAGTCAGAATTTGGAGCTGCATGTGTGTGTGTCTGCTGTTTACAATAATTTATGTGTTAAAAACAAAATCTTTCAGGTTGATAATGCCCAGACAGATAGGCAGTGAATGATACAAAGCTACAGGTAAGCCAAATGCCTCCTTGTCTTAAAGTAATGGAACACACTTACTTTTCATTGGTCATTTTTTCATTTTTACAGCAGAAATTACTAGAGTAATTCAGATGTCATGTCTCAAAAGCAAGTTGCTCTTGCTTGATCAGTGTAAGAGAAAAGCAATAAAAACAAACAAAAAACCTAGTAGCAGTCCCCCAGACACCTTTCATCATCTGGAGTGGCACTTAGTCATCCTAAAATCAAAGCATACAGCTGTATTAAAGATGAAGTGCCCTCCTCTTTGGGACCCCATAGAAAAGCTTTTGAGCTTGTGCTAAGCAGGATCAGTACTGGAAACTCACATCAGAGCAATTTGTAAGTAATGTAGCAGCTTGAAATATGTCATGTTCATTAAATGTGTTCCAATGACTGTAAGGTTTAGTTATTATTTTAGCACTTCGTGGATGTTGAGGAACTGAATAGTCTGATAAGCCAGGATCTGATTGAAAAAATAAAACAATAGTGTGTTATACTAAGATACTGCAGCTCACAAGTCAAGGTGTTAATTGTCTGGGTATTCATTCACTAGGTACTAACATTAATGTTGTAATTGAAAAGAAAAAGATCACTGAAGTACAAGGATCTTTACTAGTTTGCCCAAATTTACCAGCCGTGTAACAAAATTAACACTCTGCTGTGACTTTACTTACAACATTGGCTGGTTTGGTTTTATTTCCTCCTAATTTTTGTCTGAAGAGCTAGAAAATGTATCTCAAGTCACTGGATGACTGCGGGTGATAGGATTAATCTAATGTAATATGTGATTTCAAAGAGGACAGATGTCTGGAGATCGAAAGTCAAGATTCCTTTTTGCTCTGTCATCTCCCTAACTGTGTAAAAGAGGTGCTTCTGGTGTCTGGCCCTTGGGCGCGTTTACCTTCGTCTAATTGCAGAGGTCTATTGCATTTGCTCCGTGCTACAGCTGCTATCTCCTCACATCATTTTCATGTTTGCTGAAAAAGTCTAAGCCTCTTAAAGGCATGAGAGCCCTAGTTTTCCTCTCAAAGCTGAATTTAGTAAATTATTAATAATAGAAATGTGCAAACAATGAAACACCAGAATGAATCCAATTTTCTCTAAGCAGCCCTGTTCAGTAACCACCTCTCTTTGCTGCAGCCCAGCCGTTCTCCTGGCAATGCCTGTGGGCACCTGTAGCCCCTTCTCCTGTGCTGCCTGGGCTCCGCTGTGGAAGCTGCCATGGGGTAGCCCCAGGGAAGCCCTTTGCTGGTGTCCTCCGGGCAGCTCCTATGTCATCTGTGTTGAGAACATCTGTCCTATGCTTTGGATAAAAACCAGCAGAGTAAGAGCCCTGCCTTGTTGCATCACTTAATAGAGTTCCTGGCACTCTTCTGGCCATTGCAGCTACAATTTAGAAATACTAGAAACTCAAAACAAATTTGTCTCTCTATGACAACTGACTGCTGATACAAATTTTGATATTAAGAGGTGAAGTATTCTGTATCTTTCTAAGTTTTGGTCCTGTAATGAATTTGTTATTACATGAAACATACCACAGAATCACTTCCAAGTTAAAAAAACCCCAGTTGCATGCTGCTCTATTGATCTACCTTAACAGCTAGCCTGTGGAGGCTTATTTGTTTTTCCTTTAAAAAGCATGACTTATGTGCTATTGGTTCCATGTAAGCAATACCATGATGGTACATAAGCCTGCGTAAACATTGCTCTTGCTCATAGTCCACAGCCTGAGCTGTGCCTCAGGCAGTAGGGACAGCCCGTGGTGCAGTTCGATGCTGCTGCTGTCCTCAGAGGGCTGCGGGCACAGGGAGCCTGGTCACTACGGGCATGTGGTGCCTGTGTCTGGAACGGCTTCTAAGTTTGATGGAAGTAATGGCCACAAATGTGTAAATAGAATTTCCAGCCATTATTGTAGGAGTGGCAAAGAACAGTTACTTAGTGATCCTATTGCACCTGCAGCAGCCAGGTGGATGCCATTCTTCTGCACCTCCTTACCTCGTGCTCTGTGTACATTGCAAATTTTCACTAAGTATTTAGATCAAATATCTTCATAGTTTTCTTTATAAGTGCCTTAGTTTCAGATTTTGCACATAGTAGCATGCATAATATTATGATTTCCTACCAGTACTCCTAACACGATTCTCTGGTATGATTTCCTATCAGTAAGGTGAACGATTAGTAACATTTTTGGAATTAGAACTTTTCTTTACATTTGGTATTTGGTACTTGTCAGATGGAAATAACAATAAATAAAGATTTAAGTAAGTGCAAACCCTTCTGAAAATAGAAACCTCACGATAGTAAATAACTTTCATATATTCTAACACCCATTTTATCTTCCTCAATTTTTTCCCCTTTTCCCCTTTGGGGCTATGGCAGAGGAGAACAACAGATGGTTATCAGTCAAGAGTAACTAGGGAAACTGCAAAACCTGCCCCAATTGCTATGGAGACAGCCATTTCTGTGCTTGGTATGCACTATTTGTTACATCAGCAACCAGAGAGAGTTAAAAAAAGGAAAAAAAAACTGTTCTAAACCCCTTGCTATTGACAGGAAACCTTGGATTTGTGTGTGTGTATCCTTGTGGGAAGAGGCAGGAGTAGTCTACATGTTCATTTGCCACTGAAGTTTTGCATTAAGCTAGTACATCTTGGTTTTTTGACAGCAACGTTTTGAATTGTAAGTTAATCTAATTAAAAAATTTAGATTACAAAAAAAAAAAAACTTTTGAATGGTCTGCAGAGTAATTATTTACAAGCAACTCCCTCCTCCAAATCAGATATCCCTCACTCCTGATTTAACAAGCTGTCTACATAGGTCGGATGTGAAAACTGAAGACAGAGAACATGACTGTGCCTAATTCTTTCATGCAGATGAGCTGTTTGTGCACAATACTTCAACCATAGCTTTTGGCAAAACCACATCTTCAGGAAACAAACAAAAAAACCCCAGAGATTTGAACACTTGTAAACATCCCAGAGGGAGATTTTTAGTGTGATCACAGCAGCTGTCATTTGTGTTTTGCACCAGCAATTTACTTGAGAATTATTGTAACGTCAAATTTAATGTATCGAGGCTTTAAATTTTCTGATACAATCAAACTCTTACAGAATGAGTTTAATAAAGTATCAACAAAGAGTAAAAATTAAACATGAAAAATGCTATAAAAGCTACGCTGAAATTTAGTGTTGCTTCAAAGGACCATCTATTACCATTTAGAGTGCTTCCTTATCAATTTAATTTGTGGATAAGGACTTTAGTGTGGTACGTGAGAAACTTTGCATAGACTTATTGGTGTCTCTTTCCTTTGAAATTTTAACATATAGACTAGTTCGGATGGTGTCTGTAATTATAGAATGTCTCTATAATTCTTTCATATTATTGAAGAGCTTCAGTACCAGGGTGTAAACATTACAGGAAAGTGATGGCATACACCCAGCAGCTTGTGTTAAGAAAAAGAGGTTTGGGAAAAATGTTGTCCAACCTGAGGTTCTTTTGATGATGTCATTGCCAACATTCATTTTATTCTGACAACAATTCTATAATAAGTTAATGTGGTTTTTACCTGCCTATGAAATGGCTATTGAAAATTCCATTAAATAGATTAGAAACACAATACCTTTAATATGGATGCTTCTGGTTAAATATGCAATTCTCTTTTTTTTTATGAACAAGGAAATGGCTCGTGCTTAATCTCAGATCTATAATGGTAGTAACTTTGAATCTGCAACAGTAGAATTTTCTTAAATATGCAACTATTTTAACAGTTTAATGCTAAGCTTGTAAAACATGAGAAACAAATTTGGAAAGTATTTATTAGAGTCCTTGTTAATACAGGCTCTTATTCAAAGATTTAACTAGCCTCTGGACAAAATATAGAAAGAGGTTATAGTAATTAAATTACCATCACAGTATAATGAAAAACCAGATTAACACTTGAGCTCTGCAGTGGCCTTGGTAGTGTTTGCAAAGGGAAAAAGAAAAATGCCTCACTGAAATAAATAAAGATTATATAAAGTTCATTTTTTGTGAAATGTTGATGCTTGAAGGACCCCTTCATGAATGTGAGTATGGCTAATTGCAGAGAAAATTGTGAAAGCTTTTATATAAGCATCAGGTTAGTTGGTGTACTATGAAAAGATATTGCTAGTAATATAAATGTAAGGTTATACATATTCACTCACTTTTGATATTGCTAAAAGATTAGATTGTTTAAAAAAGCTTAGATCTAGTAGCATGATAGAAATTATATCAACTTTTTTACTGGGGATTTTTCATTGTTGGGAGCAAAACCTCCAAACAGTTATATTTAGAGGGTTGTTTAAAATGGTAAAGAATATCAACATTGTAAAATCCCATTCCTTCCAAATGCTATTTGAAATTTAACTCTGATGTATGATAGATAATGTACAAGTCTAAATGGATAAGCTGGACTTATACTCTGTCAAGGAAATTGTATTTTAAACAGTTGAAGCGGTGTCTTGGCCAACCCATAGAGGATCCAGTGATATAAATCTGTTAGGATGCAGCATTATTTCTCATTTCACAGATAAGTGATTTATGTTTCTTTTCTTAAAAATAACAATTTTCAAGATAGACAATGATCAATCACTTGCATATCATTTAATCACATAATTTTTGTGCTTTTTGATAAAAACTGTGGTTAGCTATTCAGTCACACTAGAGTCATATGATAACAATTTGTATGGTATTGTGTACCATAACTCTAACGTATGAGAGGTACCTTTTTCTCCAACTAGATTTATAAATTCTCAAGTTGTTTATAAGCATTTGTCTGTGTCACATTTCAACTCAATCCCATATGCCTGTTCAATATTTTCCTTGCTGGAGTGTTTTGCTTCATTCTCTAAGATCTCTTTGTATCTATTTGTATTGTCGGGTCGCTAATTGCCTGTCATAGAGATCTCAGATCCCTGGAGCCTGTTAGGTGAGGTCAGAGTAGGTAATTCAATCACACACAAGCTGCTGGATTTCCCAGGCTGGGATCTCAGCTCACTGATGTTAGAGCAAGAACCCTTCTGACAACGTCACTGAGCCCAAGTCCTGTGCTCTGTGTCTAATGCAGGAGAGATTCGGCATTTGACCCGAACACTTTTACTCACATAAAATTACCTCTCTAACTTAGCAAAAACTTGGAAGTTTGAAGTGTAGTGATGTTCAATGGTTCATGCCTTGGCTTGTAGCTGTTATCATGTGCCATATGCATTGTTTGGCTATTTCACACAGCTCAGTTACTGAGGTTTCATTCATCCTGTAGCTTCTTTTAAATATCAGAGGCTTACTTATTGTGCTGAGAACCTGATTTTCTTCAGGGGCTGTTGAATTACCTGGTAGTTTTAGATAAAGTCTGTGCTTAGTGCTATATTCTTTCAAAAGACGGGGTTAAATGAAAGTCTGGAAAGTGATAGTGTCCATTTTAAGATTGTGTGTTAAATCTAGGTTTGTGTTGTCTGAACTTTTTGTCATATCATTATATGCCTAATGTCCTCTTTGTAATATTGAGGAGCAAAATATCTTCTAGAAAGGGTATAAAGACTGACAAATAGGGATGATATTTAAATCTGACTAAATACTTATGCTACCTGAGATCATTTGTTAAATTTGCCTGTTAGACTGGAGCAACTGACCCATGTCTCGGGTAGCAGTGCTCTCTGTGTGAGTCCTCCGCTCGGAAGGCGATGATGAAGAAAAGAGAGCAGTGCCACATGTTCCTCAAGGAAATGCGTGTAGAATGCTGTTCTGAAATACTAATTCTTTTTCCTTTATTTTTTTTTGAAGGTTAATTTTTACTTTCTCTTCATAGGATTAGTTTAATTCAGGTAAGATGTTCTTAACAAATGTTAGGCACGTCGATTCCGTGCATTGAAAAGCTGCATGAACAGCTTACCATTTTGAATAGGTGATCTGGCTGCCAGCTCACGTCACAGGATCCTTACTTTGTCTTCACAGATATAGAAGTATGTGTCAAACACCTGGCTTTGTAAGGCTTTAGCTGATATTTTCTCAAAATGTTAGTCTAACACATTGTCTTGGAAGGAAGGTGTCATTTAGACTTGAAACTTCTAAATCTCTGCTTAACCACACACCAGGATGCTCTACAGATACAAAGACATAGAATTTCCATCTTAACACACAGAGAAATAAACAGGGAGCTGAAGGATCTTCAAAAGAGCCATGCCTAATTTTAAGGTAAATAGTGATTCAAGCCCTTTTGAGAAGGAATTCTCATGGTTAGACACAGATGTGAATGTTGTGGCATGGTTGATATCACGAGACATGAGAAACATTAAGCATGTGTCTTTATCCCACAGGCTGTGCAGATTTAGTTTAGGCAGAATCAGAGTGAATATTTTCCCTAAGTATTGACTATCCTGCTAAGTCTGTGTCTTCTGAGCATCTGGAGGTTTCTGTCACTGTCGTCCTATGGATTAATCATGCAGACTAAACTTGGTTGTTAGCTTGGCATGACTGGGCCTATAAAAATATGATTAAGATTGTTATTAGGCTTTTTCAACAAAAATCAATCTCCGAGAGAAGTGGTTTTTAAACAAACCAACACACGGCATATGAAGCCCTTTAATCAGAAGGCTTTGTCACTAGTGTCCTGGGTTTATTTGCTTATTTTAGTGTATTTGGCAGACAAAAAAAATCAATATCCTAGTATAACTCAAAAATAGGCAATTTGTAGTACTTCCTGTAGAAGAAAAGAGAGGGGGGGATTCTCAAGTTGTGTCTGCTTTCTCTTCATCATGCTAGCATGTGCCAGCTTTATGCTTAATAAAGCCAACTGAAGTGTAAAGTACTTAGTCATGCAACCAGCGTTAAGTATAACTCATTTTAGGTTTATTCCTCCTGGTATACACAATCCTTTCTGTTTGAGCAACAAATTTTTAACAACCCACACAATCAAACAGGGATCTCAGAAAAAGCCACTCAGCCCCCACTGGTCCTCCCAGCAGTCAGAAATATATTGTTTTTAGCAACTTTGGTAGGTGGTGGAAGAAACAGAGAGAACATAAGTAAATATGTGTGTATATAGTTATAGACATATGTATGTATACTAAGCATGAACTCTTATGTTACAGAAAAATCCATCTGGGGTAAATGTACACCCCAGTATCTGTCAGTAGAGGAGACATTGCTGAAGTTTTGCCAAATTCAGCATGTTCTCCAAAGTTATGAGAAGCCTTAGCTGGGCTTTATGATTGCTAAGCTCTTTAGCAGACCTTACAGCATATATGGTTTTTCATGCATTTTAGATCCTAACAAATGTCATGTTCACCGAGCCCAGACTGCATTACAAAGTTTCCCGTAGCCTTCAAATATATATATGCACTTGAGGTGTACAATGTTAGTAGATCAATCTCAGTCTTTAAAGGGATGAATAAAGATTGTATTTGCCATTGCTTCATTTTAAACCTTTGTATTACTTTCTGCTCTTTACCCCAAAGAGACTTTGGTTTGATTGTTTTTGTTGTTTTGTAATTATAATGCAGGTTTTCTAGGTTTGTAATTCTACCATAGTGCTCTGCCTGTGCTTTATTGTTGTGTAATCAGAAAGTTGTGACAAACATCCATTTAGATCAAAAAATAAGTACAGCAAATAATTGGGAAGAAGTCAGCAAAACTCTATAGATGTTACACATGAGTGTAATGTATTTACTATCTCTGCATATGTATTTATGACTTTGTAATGACAACCAGAAACTGCAAAACAAACTCGATATCTTTGTTCGTGATATTTTATACACCGAGGACAAACGGTCCCTGTCTCACCAAACCTAAAGTATAGGCTGTGCAAAGGGCAGTGAAAATAGTCAAGAGCCTGTCTCTATTTTCTAATGAAATGCAGATATTGTACTTGCATGTGGGTAGGTACATAATTTTATTTCTCTAAGTGTAAAATTTAAGGGATCAGATGTCAGGAAATGTAATCTCTGAATTTTAAATCACAACTTATAACGTTAATTTTTGAAGCAAGAGAGACAGATGTAGCTGTACTGCTGTATCCACATTTATTGAAAAACACATTTAAATCACGTGCATGCAGGGAGACAAATGAGAGAACTCCACCATCCAAATATTAAATTACACATTTTGAAGCAAAATAGTGTTTTAAGTGTACGTGTGTATAATGCTTTCTGTCACTGGATTGCTCTCCCTGATGCAGTTAGACAGAATCTGTATTTAGGCAGAAATCTTTCAATAGAACGGGCTACCAGATGGGACCAGTAACAATGCAGAGAGGCATCGAACCACCACAGACATTTGGTGCTTAGAATAATAAAAAGACTATAAAATTAGATTAGTTGAGTCTAATTTGGAATTGGTATATTCCCTATGCACTCTCACAGCTCTTGTGCAGATAAAGCCTGGAGATTTAGTACTGTCAGGACAGAGGACTCCAACTTCCAGTAAAAGAAAAAAAAAGGCATTGTGGGAGGTCACGGAGGGCAGCACAGTGACCTCCAATGATTTACAGGCCTTTAGCTTAATGAAATTGTTTCAGTGACATGACGGTAAAAGCTCATAATGGATTGGATGCCCTAATGTAATGAAATTACTCCCTTCTGCCTTTAAAAAAAAAAAAAAAAAAAAAAGCGCAATTAATATTTACTGAGACCTGACAGGCTTCAGTGTGCGGGAGCGTGCAGCCTGTCAGGCAGCAGCCAGCACAGCCACAGCAGCGTGGCAGCCGAGCAGCCCTGCGCCGGGCAGCGAGCAGGCGCTGCGAGGGGGTGGAGGGACACCTCGGTGAAGGGGAAGCCCCCAGCCTATTGCTCCGAGGCAGCTCTGCCCGTACCGACCAGCCTTCATCCTCTCCCTTCCTTTCTGCAGGCAACTGGACAACAACCAGATCAGCTGCATCGAAGATGGAGCCTTCCGAGCCCTGCGCGACCTGGAGATCCTGTGAGTTGACTTGGTGCTGTGCTGGGGTGGCGGGGAGAAGGAGGAGGGGGGTGGCTCTCCCCGTGCTGCAGTGCTGGGTGAATCTGGAGGCTTGGTATCCTTCCTTCTCACCTCAGACTGGTGGTATCGGGTGGCAAAGTGAAATCTCACACTTCCCCCAGGCTGGGGTTACTGCTAATTAAACCACAATAGACGACTTGTCTGCTGCCGCTCGTAAAGAGCGGGGATGTTGCCGTGCTTGCTCCTGTGTGGAACAGATGGGGTTCAGCAGTATTCCAAGTGCGTCCGATGCATGTTCTGCAGCCAGAAACCTGGCCAGGTCTGCAGAATGTCGAGTGATGGTCGGCTAACACGTTGGTGGGGAAGAATATTGCGAGATAGCTGACAATCGCCCTAGACAAAAAGCTGTTTAAAAGGTGTTCGGTATCTGAGAGGGAGGAGAGACAGGCTTTTGGCAGGCTTGTTCAGTGCAGTCATTGGCTTTTGGGGAGGATCCTTCTCTGAGGGCTGAAATAACACCACGTTGTGCTCTTCATGTACCACAAACTTTACACATCGGCTGTTAAAGCTTCGGCGCAGTCCAAAAGAAAACCAAGGATTTGACAGTGAAAGATGACTCCAACAGAGAAAAAGTACACTGGGTTTAGAGCATCATCATTGTAATGTAAAATCCAATATTACCCAGAACCCAGTGTCTGAGCAGATAATTTGCTTATTACTGTTACTTGTTCACTTAGAGACCTTTTGTGGAATAGGTTTTGACTGTATGAACTGATACAAAGCTTTCCCTTTTACCTGAAAGTTAATGCTGCAGAGCTGACGGTGTTCATACTTGTGAAAGCACACTGTCGTGAGCCAAAATGGAGAGGGAGCAGGGCAGGGATGACCCCTCCAATATTCAAACCTTCCACATCTGAACTGGAGTTAATACGAGTCCAGCACTGAAGCAACATGCACTGACGTACAGCAGGGAAAGCTGCTCAGGCTGCAGAAAAGCTTGCCCCTAAATGACATGGTATGGAACAGTAAATGCTAAATGGTTAAAGTGAGGACCTGCCTCATGCAGTCCTGGCACCTGCAAGTCCAGCAGACTGGAAGACAATGCCTTTGCCTTCAGACAACAGGCAAAACAATGGCCTTTATAGGCAGTGCTGTGCCTCTCACCACAGCGGTTTCAAATGCACATGTGGTTAACACAGGGGATTCTTCCCCAAGGGCTCTACCACCAGTGTAATGATGCTCAGAGGATTTTTGCCATCAGTTTGAGTAGAAGCAAGTTCAGCTTTCTGAGGGACCTTGGAGTACTGGCCATGCATATTTTTCTGTCATGGGCAGCTGAGGTACCTTTGACCCCTCTCTCCCAGGCTGGGATACTGATCAGATACTGTGTGTTGCTCATCTGGAGCTAACAGTAGGTACCTGCAGAGTTTCTAATCTGGGAACTATGTCATCATGGGTGTTGTTTGAATTCTATATTAATAGCACTTTTCAGGAAAAGTAATGTGTTACCACTAGAAAGTTTTGCTTCTCTGTCAGACTATTTGGTGAAAGAAAGGAAGAAAAGGGAAAAAAACTATTAACTCCTGTAAAATTGACGTGGTTTTTTTTTTTGATGGACTGATTTTCCAGATCTGCAGAGAATGAATCAGTCCTCCACTGACAGCAGACTGTACTGTAACTTTTACTAAAACAGTCTAGACAATAAATGGGAGCCTCTTTTGTAGTACATCAAGTTTTGCAGGCTCTGAAAAAGTTGCTGGGAATGCATTCCTTCTCTCCATTAGGTAGTAAATATTGCATTAGTTTATTTACCTCTCTGCTTTAATTGGTTAAGTCTATGCCAGTTACTCGTGGATGGGAGGAGGATATACAAAATGCATCCTGATCAGTTCTTTAATGCATTTTTGATTTCCAGCTCAGACGTACTGCTACAGGAAGAATGAATCTTAATTCTGAAAGATGAGAAAATAGGTTGATAGTGTCTATTTCTAAAGGTATTTTACTTTCAGCCACAAAATACGGAGTTTATGCTCCCAACCTAGTCTGAGTTGGTTTTTTCCAAGTTTTTCTTCAAAGTTTGAGCATTTAATCTCTCTATCAAAATCAGTGTGCTTAATGCCCCAGAGAATACATATCTTCAGTTGTAAAACAGACATAAACTTAAAAAATTAAAGCAATTTGGATCATCAAAGAATACTGAGAAGTGAAACTGAATTTCATCATTTCAGGCCCACTATGTATTTTATGCTGATATATTTAACCTGTATTGCAAGATGTATAAAATATTTAATGCTTCTGACAAAAATTAATCTAATTATCCATTTGAACATTTGCCAAGGACACCAAATAATGTATTCCTTCTTTATCTTACTGAAATCTTTCTGATATCAAACGTTTGCATCTCTGCTTCTCTGTACACCCACCTGTCTACAGAATTCTGAGTTCTGTAGCTGACTTGGAGCAGGGGCAAAATGCTTCACATTACTCAGAAAAAGCACTTTGGTTTCTGGATTCCACTTTTCATTATACCTTGAATTCCTAACAAAATCCATGAGTGCAAGGAGCTTGATCACTTGGTAGATGTAGGAAGAGAAGGAAGTTGTGCAGTTACCCTTTAAGTGAAGAGCACTTTATGGTCCACGTTACTTATTTCTGCTTATCAATGTATTCCTATACCAACAAAAAGTACAGAAGCAGAGATTAAACTGAGACTGAAACTTGTGACTGATTTCAGTATTTGACATGGCGCAACAAGTTGCTAACTTCTGGTGAAGCTTGGATCAGGCCAAGGCACTGACTACCACTCCCAATACAAAATCTGTTGATTTCATTTATGAGCTTCTATGTCTGAATGGTCCAAAAGGTGTCTCTGATCCTATGAGATGACCATAAAACAGGCTCCAAGTGCTATTAGTGATTCCAAATTTTGGAGTAAAAGCTGAAAAATTGTTGTGTGTAAAGTGCTATGGTGCCTTATGTTGATTTTCTTTGCCTCTGCAGCAAGGTGAAAATTATGTCTGAGGAATTCCATGCAGCATGCCTACTTAAAAATCCTTTCTTGGTCCTTTTGCTTTGGGGCTAGTTTTGTTCATTTTTTGCATCAGACTTTCTGTATGGTTTCCCAAAGGTTTTGGTTTTAATTTATTGATAGAATAAGGATCTTTCTTATTGACATACTTCCTTTCCCCCTTTTCTGCAAGATAGCAAAGCATATTTCAGTGGGTTTGTTTTTTCATTCCAAGACCCAGCAAGGTGTTTGCAACCACAGAAACAGCAATAAAATATAAAAAGGGCATATATTTGTAAAGGCATGGCAAAAGTTAACTGACTTACGACCTGTTGGAATAGAAATGCACAGAAAAGTTGAAGGACGTCGGTGTGAAACTTTCATTAACTAACATGTTTTTAGTAGGGAAGAGTTTTCAGCTCTGCTTACATCCTGTGGCAATATCTGTCAATAACAGTATTATTGAGGAAAAATGTATTTGTGTAGCTGTAGGCATGTGTAAAGATTATTTAAAAACGCTCACAAAACAAAAACCACAAAGAATTTATAAAAATAATTGTCCAGCATTCCTAATGATGTGTGACAATACGTTGTTCATATCCTTTGTAGATTGCAAATTAGTCCGTAGCTTTAGTTCCAAGTATCCAATATTATGAAATATAGAAGACTCGACGCTTTCAGAGCTCAGAATTTCACCTTCACTCTCTTAGGATACATGAAGAAAAGGAGTTAATTTCACAGTGGTTCAACAGCCTCGCTCAGACTGGATTAACTAGTGATACCAAGTGAATGAACATGCGATTGTTAGTAGACTGGAAGTGCTGAACAATACTTGTGGTTTTAGGATCCAGTTTTCAGTAAGATGCAGAACTCAATTTAGCAAAAAAAAAATCCCTTTTATTTATTGTTGTTTGGCTTCACTGAGGTAGCTTGAAAAGCATGTGGTGATGTGGCAGTTGTGCCACGTAGACAAGACAGAAAGAATGGCAAGTTACTGTGGGTAACTTAGATGGAGTGGTCTTGGTTTGTATTGTTAACATGAAATATATAGAGAATATATTAAAAAAATGTATTTAAATATAATATTTTTCCTCCTACTTCATAATGATAGCCAGAGGGACTGGAGCTTGAATGTATTTTGTTCATTACAAAAAATTTCCAACCCCAAGATATTTTATCATAGCAAGAGCTATTCCTAGGAGATCTATGGATAGTTTAAGAAGGCAAATAAGTTCTTGCTATACAGAGCTAGTACGGAATGATTTGGGGTTTAGGTGGTTGTTAGTCATGTTAATATATCTTTTATATAAATCTCTGAGTCTGGAATGCTTTCCTGAGTTTCACCTGCTTTCTGAAATGAATGAGCACAGACTTTGTCATTGACTTTATGGCAACAAATTGCTGATGCAGGAATCCGCCCTACAACTCTGTGTGCTTCAGTGTAAAAAATCGTGAACGTTAACAAGTATTACTGAAAAAGAGCAACTACAGTCATTCAAATATTCAGAAGTTGTAACTTCACTTCCAAATGACTCTTAAATATTTCATCTGGAAAAAAAAAAAAAAAGTAAGCCTTTCAGATTGTAAAATACAAACATACATGAAATGACACCACCCTTGCATCCCCAAAGCCTTAAACTTGTCCTGTCAGTGTTTGTACACATAGAAACATTTCTCCCCAAGCATTTGTGCCTCACTCTATTTCCTGCTCCATGGCAAACACCCAAGAAAAGCAGACAGCCACAAGGGCCACATGCCCACTTCTTTCCAACTCCGATTCAGCACCGAGCTGTGTTCAGCAAGATGCGGTGTGATCAGTCATACCAGCTGTGGGCTCCATCCTCCCAGTCTTCTGTACATTATCAGATACATCCAGTCACTGTGAGCATTTCACAAAGTGAATTGGCTTACGCACCCTTTCCTTTTTTTCAGTCCAATGTTGCTGTTACATAGGACTTTGTTTCATCAAAATTTCAGTAATCTGTGTGATTTCTGATAGAGATGTCATGGATGAGGGTGCTTATAATACACACTGCCGTTTGTCCTAGCCAACTTTTAAGAACTTTTCCGAACATGAATCATTATTTTGTGCTACAGCCAAGACTTAATTGTTCCTAGGGTTGTCTTCTGTATGCAGAACACTCGGATATATAGTCACTTCTACTTATTTGAAAAATGCTATTCTGGGCATGTCTTAACTAGGTAGAAGATTTTTATTTGCTTTCCCAACCTGGAGAGTCAGGGAGCGAAAGTCATGACATAATTGTAAATATATGAGATGTCATTGCTTAATGAAAGCCTGAAAATGCCACACAAATGCGATTTCCTCCTCTATTTTGCTGGAAATTATGATCGGTTGAGGCAATTAGGATCAAATTGGAACTCTGTAAATTGTGTTTCTAAACACTGATACCAACACAGTTCCTTAAACTGATACCAAAACACCTGAATACAATAATGAAAATGAGATTTCTTTCTAAATGTTGTGGATATCTGGTTTACTAACTCATACTTAGGTACAGTCAAACTAAAATGATTGTGCTTTTTTAGGTTTTGATTTGTAGTTATTTTTTTTACCCAAGGATGTGTGTTAGCTCAATTGAATGTAAATGAATAAAATGAATTCAAAATCTTTAATTAGTCAGCATGTCCGTAATACACATCATAAAACCAAAACTTAAGGGAGTAACCATGGGCAGCAGAGAAGTAATTGAAGTATCTACCAGTTAAGTGAATTTGGGTGAAAAACAAGGAGTTCAGCTTTTCTTAGAGTATCCTCAGTATTCTGTGTTGTATCACAGGCAATCAAGTTATGGCAGAGGAAGAGGAACAGTCAGTTTGACAATTGATAAATGGCGCACTCAGAGAATAGAGGTATCAGTGGACAAATGATCATTTCCATTTTTCTTTACTCCATTACTTTATTAGACTCCCCTGCAGTTTATACCTTTCCTGTTCTTCCTGCCTCCTGTATCGCTGTAGGTCTTTAAGGGAAGGAGAAATGCTCCTGAAGGACCCGACTGCTGTTATTACAAGGTTTCTCTTATATAAATCAGTTAGAGATAAGATTAACTACAGAAATGCCTTTTTCTAGCCAACTTTTTAAAAGGTACTGCACCCCCAATGGACATCTGAGATTTATAATTAGCAGAAAGAATTGATGGAGGAAAGATGGGGTGTATACATGGTCTCTTGATAAGAAATGTTTTTATTTGCTGATACATGTCGGTGGGAGATCTGGTGTCATTGCTCAAGCTATGGAAATGAAATCTGAGATAACCTCTGTTCTATAACATATTATAAAATGTGAGGTTGGAAATACAGCATAGTGAAAAGAACACTGTCCAGATGGCACTGTGGTGACAGGCTTTATATCAAAGACCAGCTGAGATAAAATAAGATTGGGCAGGAGAGGCCCTCTGAAAATCACTGATGCCTGTTACAGATGTAATGTAACTCTCCCTTTATGGGGAGAATATATTTGCATAAATGCATTGATTGATGATTTTGCTAATCCTGCAGTATTCCAGGCATGTCCCAGCAAATTGATGAACATTTCTATCAGTCGTCAGTGCACATGCCTAATTATATTATATATTTAGAAAAGATGGATTTTTTTCCCCTCCTGGAGCATAAGTAGTAGTTGAATGCTGTTCTCATTCTCTTTTCCTGCTCCCATTAAGTTGGAGGTTTTTTTTTCCCCTTTAAGAATAGCCTGGAGCCATACAGGCTGCAGAACTTATCTTGATAAGAGCAGTGCCAGGTTAGAATTATTAGTTTCATGAATCACTGACCGATATGCTTTTTGAGGAAGTCCGTTCTTATGACTTGTGTAGTGTAAGCCCATTATTGGTGCTGCAGTTGCTGCTCCAAGAGACTCCAAAGTCAAAACTCCAGGAGACACAGAAATTTCTGGCAAACCTTGCCTCTCATGATATTAATTGTTTCATTTGCATGCTCTGCTCATCTCCTGACCTGCCCTCCTTCCCCTTTGACTAATATAGTTTCTTCATCGGTAATATAAAAGATGTAGAACAAGCATTTTGACTGTTGAAAGTCAAATGAATGTGAACGACTTAATCCAGAGGACACTCAACTGTCTGTTTAATGCAAACGTGCAACTCAACACCTTACCCAAAAAGCTGGGCAGAAGACTATGATGGCAATAAAATTCCTTGCAGATAAAGTTGAGGTGATGACAGAGTTCTGATGGAAAATAACAAGTTCAAGGTAGATGAGTAGTTGTTCTATGACAGGATTTGCAATTCAGTGTTTATGTGGTTCCCTAAAGCAGCTGGATGATGATACTACTGTAGCTGGATATAATGCTGTTGGCATTAATAAGACCTCTTTGGCTGCAGGAAGAGGCTGTGTACCTGCATGGTGTAGGTTTCCATGTTATATATACATACCAGGATGTCCTTAGCTCTTCAGTGACACCGTTTGACGTCCAAAACTGGTGGTGAACATGGGAACTCCTGCTTGCTCCACAACTGATCACCACAGCAGTAAAAAAAAATTACTCCAAAAAACTGTTTCAGAATGCATACTGGTTACCTTCATGGGGTTTTTTTCTGTATGCAATTAAAGGTCTTTTCTATGCCCTATAGGGATACAACTGTATTTTGCAGAGGTGGCTTTTATCCTTCTCTTGTGCTGGTTGAACAACATAGACAAAGGCTTTGCACCATAGCTAGGCTTCGTACAAGAAAGCAGTCGAAAGCTGGGTTTCTCTCAAAAGAAAGTAAAATTATAGGAGCTCTGTATACCAGAATTGTTGGTCTACCACTTCAACCATGTCATCAGATATTTAACCTTAAACTGCAACTACTAGGACCAGAGTACTGTGCATTACTTATTATTAGCATTATCCAATAGTTTTAATTGGAACAATAATACTGTATCTATAGTAAATTAGAAATCAAACCAGTAATATGTAGGTAGTTAACTTGCAAGTGAAGAAGATAACTACATCTACACCTGAAAAAGCTCTATAAGTAGAAGCTTTTTCTGATCTAAAAATTGAATGAGTGTCTTTTTTCCTGCTGTTCAGAAGGTTATGCATGCAATGTAAGTATATGCATGTGTTAAGTATATATGGTGAAAAGAACATGTATATTATGGTTAAATGAGAAAAAATAGCTTTGAAAGCTTTAGGAAGAAAGGCATATGTTTAGTGTATATTAGATTTTTATTATATAGCATATCCAGTTTTGTGGCTAAGAAAAAAGAAAACTTAAGAGCTACATTGAGGGTGGCAGTATGAAACGATTTTGAAGGAACTTAAAGCCAAATAATCATAATTTCTATGTTAATTTAGTTATCATTAACGAAGCAGTTCCATGTTAACTGGTTCAATACTTCTGAAACGGAATTACATTTCTTCGGGGTGAATAATCCAAATGCATTGTCTTGGTATGCACAAGTGATGGATGGTCATGCTTAGGGCCTCTGCAGACCCTTAGAAACACATTTCAAAATGCTGCAACCTTTGTGCAGAAACCTTTGTTGTGATATACCATGTTACTCTTGAGTATATAAGAGACACCTCAGAAATACTTCAGAAAAGAGCTTAGTCAATTGGAAGATCATCAAATGAGGTGGCTACAGAAAGCCACTGAAGCAAACAACGAACAGTAGTGTCAGTAATTCTTTAAAATTGCATGCATCCCTCTTGTCTTCAAGGTACTGCTTGGCCTGAGGTATCTGTGGTTTTCAAGTGCCAGACTGTGGCTCAGATTGGGATTTATTGGAGGATAAAGTAGAAGAGAACATTGTGAAAGTCAGGTTGATGGCTGCTGTAAGGGGATATAGGAGCATATGCTGAGCAAAGTCTTTGTTCACCAGATTGGTCATTTAGATTTGCTTTTGCATCTTTTGCCATTAGGATCTTAGATCGTGTCTGTCACCAAAGGACTTTGTTGAGAGAAGGGAGGGTGGGAAAGCAGATCTTGTTCATGGCTTTCAGCCTTGGACTTGACTACTGTGATCGATAAATTGCCGCAATGCAGCATCTCTGCGACGATGCTTGAAGGCCGCCCAGAAGCCCCCGTTGGTGCAAGAGGCGGCTGCGGGTTGGGCGGGTACTGGGGAGGGGGGTAGCCCACTCCGCGAGCACCCAAGCTTCTTACTGGCTCCTTGGGCAATTTCAGTGATGTCTTAAAAGGGTTGGGTCCATTTTATCTGAGATACACCCCGTCTTCCCAGCCACGGCTTGGGCGTTAGAAATCAGGTGAGGCGCTTCAGCTAATACTTAGGCTGCAACAGTTAGGACAGACCATCCACAGTGGCAGTTACATTTTATTTTGTATGTGTGCAGATATTACAGAGAAACAGCCATGTATGGAGAACAGTTGACTCCTTCTATTTAGCTACTTCTTGCTCTTGTAGAATATTCCTGAACAGAACACGAGTGCTTCGAATTTTTTCCTGTGTTTATTTTCTTTTGCACTTTTTCACTCTGTGGACTGAACGCAAATGAAACACTGTGAGTATTTCATATTCAAATTGTTATGGTTTCTTAGCTATATTGCATCCTCATGCATGAATATGAGCAGGTATTGCTGCTTCTCATGGGCAGGTGGTGTTTGGGAGAAGCTTAAATATTGGAAAGATACATGTTTTTTAACATAATGACCTTTTTCTTGTGTGATGCACATGAGTGCTGTCTAATATATTATTAAAAGAGAGTCCTGATAGAAAGCAGATCCCCTTCTAGCTTCACCAAGAAATGTGTAATTGCCCTTGTCTAGGAACTAAGCGTTGCCTTTGTTCCTTCAAGATGTTTATTTCTTCTGTAAATGTAACTTTTCCATAACAATTGTTCATACATGCAAGTCAAAATTCATATTCCTCTTTTTGTTCATGGGGATTTATATGTAGCCTGTATATTAATCTTAATTTCTGGCATGTATGAATTGCAGAAAGGGGCATCACATACTGTTCGAATGTAAAATAATTTTGTTGGTATGGTCTGGGTCTCTTGCATTTTGGGGAGGCAATTTTATCAGTAAAGGTGAGGTTCCCTTTTTAAAAGATTTAGTTTTTCTCATTCCTGAGCTGTCAGAAGTTGAGAACTACCTTTGCAGCTCAGTGCTGCACCGTGCCCATTGTCATGTTGCCAGAGCTATGGGAAGGTCTCTTCCTGCTGCACTGTCAGAGTGGGAATGCCCATGGCCTTGGGAGCTGAGCAGCTCCTGAAATCATGGAGGCTGTTCTGGCAAGAGGAATATAGGGCATGATTTTGCCTGCAGAAGCTCTGGTAGGTTTTCCATAGAAGGGAAGTGGAAACTAGGGGTTCTGGCAACACACTCTCTGTGGATGCCAGTTGCCCGCCTCCTAAACGGCTTTTGTGAAACCTTTTGCGCTGACACTGGGGTTAAAGTGCCGGCAGCGCTGTTTCTGTTTGCTGTGCCCCTGCAGTGGCTGCCCACCCAGCCCAGCCTTGGCCAGCACAGCCCTGCCACTGGCCTAGCGGCCAGCCCGAGACCTGCAACGCCCGCAGTGCCGCATTGCGGCAGCGGGCAAGTGGCTACAGGCTGGCACGGAGACTTAGCATTGCTACACAGCCCCTTACAATGGATGCACAAGTCTATTTTTTGTCACATACTCCAGCTCTGAAAAGACAACTAATTCTATCTGCCACTTGGAATGGCTTTTTTGTTCCTGGGTGTGTTACAGTGACAAGTATGAAAAGGATATGTTCATTAAGGTAGGGAAGGCTTTTACCGTAGAGTTGTAGCATTAAGATTGCAGTGTACTCACGACGAGACAAATGAAAACATGGTTTTGAAGAATGATACCATTCCTTTCTGATCCAAATTTAATCAGTTTCTTTAGAATTTCTTTTGGTGGAGTCCTGTAAGAAAACAGCAGCGCTCAGCTGGCTGAATGCTGAAACCTTCTGTCTCGGATATGTCCGTGATTAAATGCCGTCTCTGTGAACAAATGGCAAAAGTTGTTTGCTCCTTTCAAATTGTAGAGTTGGACTGTGTTAGTTTGAATCAAATTATGTTTATCAGACTGCTGTAGCTTCAGAAAGGACTAAACAGAAACAACAGTTCAGGCAGGAACCCAAGAAACTGTTTTATTTTGCTGAAGTACCGATGCGGCAAACTTAAGGTTTGTATGATCTCACTCTGCCTTGCTGATTCTTTTTCACCCTTTCCATAATTACACTTTGGTAGGCTTTCAGATCTCTGTATACATTGAGAACACAGTCCAATTTCCATTGATTATGGCAGGAGTGCCACAAACCACAGTACTTGACGTAGATGCAGTTGGGTAACTCCAAGAGCCGCATTTACTAAGAGATTTCTCTGTATAATGTTCCAAACAACTAAACAAACAAAAGCGTAGCTATTTAGTAATTAATTTATATTACATTAATATAATTCCATTATGAATTTAATTATATTAATTCATTGAACAAGATACTTTCAAATGAATCTTCAAAACAAAACTTAGTGGAGTTGAAATTGAATACAGTTACGGTTTTGATCACTGTGGCTCCTGTGAAAGTCTATGCCTAAATAAATAGATTGCAGTGACTAGATTCACTGCCTGCTGAATTCAGCAACATGACTGCCTTCAAGTGGACATTGATCTGGTTATTATGATAACTGGACTTGTTCCCAGTGGTTCTAGGTAACAATGTCAGCCCTGGAAACTGAGTGCCACAGAGAAACATCAAAACCACCCTGATGATGCAAAACATTTATTCAGTGTTCACAGAAATACTTTTCTTTCTCCAAGTCCAATTACTAACAGAAAATTCTGGATGTAATTGGGAGTTGGAGGCACAGCAATCATTCCCAGTATGTGTACTAAGAAGTGTGTGGCCTTTGGGCAAAACCTTGAGAAAACGATTCAAAAAAAGAAAGGAAAGGCAGTGTTTCTTGTGTAATTTCTGAGTTGAGAAAAATAACTCATGATAGAATCCTTGATTTAAGAATAAAGCAGTTGCAGAATAATTTCAGCTGATGTTCTTTTGTCTTTGCACCAATATTTTTATAACTAATTTTTCTGTTCAGGCTGGATTGAATTTTTTATTTTCTGCCTAGTCTTTGAATGTCATGTGAAAGATTGAAAAGCTGACTGAAATTTCTCTAAAAAGCTTTTTCAGCTCTCACCAGGCAAAGACATTAGAATGAACTGGGGCATGCAACTTGGTACCTGTCTTCTGTACAGCTAATAGAGGTGATTTGATTGTGTGGGAAAATAGATATGAACCTGCTTCTGCAGGGGGAGTGGACTAGATGGTCTCTAAAGGTCCCTTCCAACCTCCACCATTCTATGATTCTGTGATTCTATATAGAGAAAGAGAAGACTTCCTGAAGGGGAAGAGGTAGGACATTTCATGTAAGACCATGTGAATGACATCCTTGACTTAGGCTGTACAATTTGTAAGATGCTAAGTGAATCATGTACCCTTACTCTCTGTATAACCTTAATTATATTTTGTTGTACCTTATCTCTACTTAGCTCATGTTATTTTATTGTAGTCTATTATTCTGTTTTCTTCTTTATCTTGTTTTAGCTTTTTTTTTTATGTGTGTTGGTATGAGTAAATTCAGGCATGATTATGTACATGTGCACATATAATATAGATGCGGTGCTAAAGATAACACTGGCAAGGTTTCAGCATCAGCCACCAGACATAAGTTACCAGAATCTTTAATTTTGTTCCTGCTTGTATTCATCTGATGATGCAACCTTCAACTGTACAGGTTTGTACCATTTTTTTCTGTCCTCTTTTACACATTTACACTGATTCCTAGTCCCAGTGTCTTTACTCAGGTAGCTCGCTCCATATTTTACTGAGCTGCAGGTCCTGCCTTTCCCTGTCCATTGGTCTTCCCCTTATCTCCTGACCTCCTCAGCCCCAGAGACTCCAGCCAAGGCTCAGATACCCTCTAGCAAGAGTTAATGCAACAATTAGAGGACATAAGTTAATATGCCCTAAAATTGTCACTATAGGCCAATGTGATCACCTTGGTTCCTGCTGAGTGACAAAACAAGCATTTTAAGAGAAGAACTTGTTATTACAATAACCCAGTTTCCCCAAAGCATAGTGTTTTTGAAAGAAATCTTACTCCTTCAGAGCAAAAAAAAAAAAAAAAACAAAACCAAACCATGTGGCTTTTATAATAAGCTTAAATAGTTAAAATCTGGCAGTTATATGCAAATTAAATTCAGCCACAGAATGGGAAGAATCAGGCAGTTGTAGCAGTAAACACTGCTGGCAGTTTTGTGCATAATTCCCTGCTAAGCTTATTTATTTTATTTTTTCATACATTTCCAAAAGGACCGTTTTCTTTCCCTTGTATCCTTGAGACTGGTCACATTTCTGGTGCCAGCTTCCCAAGTTAACGGTGCTAGAGCCTCTCACGTTGCCGTGATGAGAACGTTTGTGAACACATTGGCAAAAGACTAACATGAGAACAGAAACCACAAATTGGCAACTGGTTATTTTTATTTATTTCAATCGATTTTATATGTCACCTGGAGACTATTTAGCAGATTATTTGCCTGGGCTAACATTGTGTTTAAAAATAGCACTTGTATAGTGCCAACTCATTTTAGAGTCGGGTACAAATATTGAGACAAAAACCCAGCTGTTATTGCTTTTGCTGCTAATTTGAGGTGTCAGATCAGAGCTCTACTGCTGTATGTCAGTGAATAAGGCCCCTTGTGAGATCATTATGTTTTCCAACAGTTGAGGGTAATGGATTAATCAGTGCAGCATCAGTTGCTTTCATTATATGCCCACACAATAGTTGTAGGCTTTAACTTAAACAGTCTGTAGGGCCATTTGAGTACAAGAGGCACTCAGGACTCACTAGAAACTCTGAAGAGATCCAGTTCAGTTTTGGACCTTGCCTAAGGAGCAAATCTTGGATGCCTTGGAAGTCAAAGCTGAGGACTGTGCTCAGTGCTGAGGGACAGAGTGCCAAACCCATTATTCTTTTTCATCAGAGGCCAGGAGAAGCAGTAAATATTTAATTTAATGCAAATTCCTTCTGACCTGTGTGGAAAAAGCTCTTTACAGCTATTGAAAATATAGCTCTTTTTACCCTACAGTCTACAAGTTAATTTTTAATATTAATGATGGCAGTGTATAAAATTCATGTCTTGGCTTTATTACTAAAAACGGATTAAGATTCACTTTTAGGAATTGGTAAAATCCCCTTACTGCCAGATATATTAGGTGGTATGTAAGGGCTGGAAGGAGTCTGAACTTGTCATCTGTTGTCCTACTCTAGAGCAGGACCAGAATCATCAAGTGCAGGCATCTGCTGCTGCTGGCTACATAGTCTGTAGCAGCTCTTTTCTGTATTTTTCCTATTTTTATTGTAAGAAACATTCTTCCTATATCTAATAAAAAGTCTCCTTTCTGAAATTTAAAGCTCTTGCTCCTTGCTTAACCCTTGTTCAAAACAAGGAACAAAAAATTTCTTTTCCCTTTGCAATTTTATTCAATTTGCCTCTGCTTTTTTATGTAGTTGGAGAGAAGTTTAAGAGTAAGTGAATCTGCTAACATAGATGTCTAAGGTTCTGTGACTGTTAGCACTAAATTTTGCTGCTAATGCAGTCACACAAATTTATGCTTCATCTCTAGTATTTCACACAGACCCCCAAATCCTCTGCTATATGTGTATGACTATTGATGGAGATGTCTAATGTTGCATGGATTCAGTAGTTTCAGTCCACATGCACACTGTCAAAAGATTCTCTCACAGATTTTTATTTACCAACACTTCACTCCCTGCCAAAGCTTTTGAGTCTCAGAGAAGTTGTCATTCTGTCACTGCCAGGTCTAGACTGTTGTGTTCCGTTCTGAGCTCCACTGACAACTTGGGGGGAGCTGTTCCATCTTTTTTCTTTGCATAAATCCACCCACTTCTGAACAGAAATAACGTTATTAAGAAAACTACTTACATGAGAGCCTTAATTATGCTTGGAAATGCTTTGCTAAGTCTTAATAAATTTTCCAGTTTCATTTACTAGATATGTAGTTGCACTGGGGATAGGAAGCCTGGAAACCATGGCGGTTGTGGGAGACGTAGTAATCAGGGAGTATGATAGTAATTCACTCTTGGGAATGTTACAAGCCTGCAGATGCACCATTTGTAGCTATCCCTTGCATGCACATAGATAATAATCTTGCATTAGGCCCAATTACATGGTGTTATGGACACACAACACATGGATTACATACACAGCCAACGAGCATACTGTGACAAAGCAGTGGTGTAATTGAAGGAGACAGAAGGAAATGTTAGACTTGTTAGGGCTACCAGCACTGCAGTGCCTGATATGGCTGCTCCCCACCAGCCTTGCCTGTTTGCTTTTCTGCTCCATTTCTAAGTCTCACTTTCAAAATATAGGTTTATCACAGAGTGAGGTAACTCAGCACCTTGTTAGTTCCACAGTGTGTTGAGAATTTTGAGCAGGAGAAGGAAATGAACATCAAATTAGAGTGAAGCTCACAGACACATGGACGTCTGGGCTGCTAAGTGAAGGCTGTTGCTTGCAGGATTCTTGTTGTCAAATCATGTGTGTTAAAAGCCTGTAAAGAATTTCTAGTGCCCAAATATAAAAGGCATTCAAATCTGAAAATACAATCAATGACTTGGTGCCTTTTCAGATCTCTTTTATCTACCTACCAGTAAATGGGTCTGAATATTTATTTCTGAGAATTTTGCATATGCTGCAATATCCTGTGATCAGTCAAATGTGACATGAAAGCAGCCTGATATGTATCAAAAACCTGAATGACCAGCACTGCAAACCTCTAATCACTATGCTAGATGCTCATGAAGGCTTGGGAAAAAATGTTAATAAAAAATTTAATCTACCACATAATTTCTCAGTTTGATTTGCCGTTTGTGCTAATCAGATGCAGAAATGGAATCTGAAAGAAAATCACTCTCTGTTACCATTAAAAAAACCCCAAAGGATGTCTTCAGCTTATGATGCATTCCCTGCTTTCACCTTTCATTTTGATCCATTCAGATTGTAAACAAGAAACATCACTGTGGGTACGGTACTGATGCACAGCTAGTAATCTATGTACATTATGAGAGCACTTTATACTTAGAAAAATGAACATTTGCTTAGTGGTTTTTCCTTTTGCCAAAGGTGAAATAGGATAGGATAACCATTTCTCATCTGGCATGTAGCAGGTCATATTGTCATCAACCAGTGCCGTGTGTTTAACAAAAAGCCCAACACTCCTATGTTATTTTCCCACTTAAAATGTACCTAGAAGATCTTAAGAGAGTTACTATTTTACAATGTACCTGTGGAAGTACTATTTGAAGAAATTAAATAGTATTTCAGATAATCCTGTTACATTGTGGCCCTTCTGACGCCATTGCCAAAAGATCGTTTTGGTTCGTGTCTGGTACTTAAGTGGAACCGAGTAGGTAGATGTATTGTAATGGAAGTAGGATTATTTCAGAGGAATAAGTCACCAGGCATTCTGACAAATGTTATATGCTCTTAATTATATCATTAATTGACTTCCAAGTAATAGAAACAGAAACTCTATGTACTTTTTAATCTATAGAATTAAGAGTGTTTGATTATTGATCTGACAGCCTAGGATTTCTGCTCACTGAATTAGTCCAAGGAACATGACAGGAGAATTAGAGTTCCAGAGTTTTTAAAGAAAACTACTTGTTTTATTTGTAGGGTTCAAAATTTTAATTCTTTCTCTTTTTTTCCCCAAGTGTCTTCCATACAAGCTGTGTGATTTCTTCTAACATTAGGAGTATAATTTTGTTTTCTGACTCTCATCTAGTCCTGCACATTTGTATTGCTATTTAGAGGGTGAAGAAAGGAGTGAAAAATAATCATAGTATCATAGAATGGTAGGAGTTGGAAGGGACCTTTAGAGATCATTTAGTCCAAATCCCCTGCAGAAGCAGGTTCGCCTAGATCAGGTTGCATAGGAACATGTCCAGGTGGGTCTTGAAGACCTCCAAGGAAGGAGACTCCACAACCCCTCTGGGCAGCCTGTTCTACTGCTCCCTCACTCTCACAGTGAGATAGTTTTTTCTTAGTATTATTTTTTTAAAACACACACAATTTCTACAGGTTAACAATTTTAATGTATTTACATTGAGTCTGGAATTAATAAGTCTTTGTCAGGGAACTACAGTGGTGTACATAAATCTGGAGCATGTCAGGACAGAGCAGAAATGCAACTGCCTGTAGTTAAATTTGCACAAAAAGTTTGAGGAAAGAGATAGGTAGTTGTTTTCAAAATGTGACAGGATTGCAGAGCAAGCATTCTTACCTTTAAATAAAAAAAGACAACCCTGATTAGTAGGGGCTATAAATCAGCTTTATTCTTCAAAAAGAAGAAAGCAGCTCCATGTGTGCCCCAAACTATTTTAGGCAACTGGCAGAGGAGTGAGTAGTAGAAAAGCTCCTCTGAGGTTGTAAATTGAAGTCAATGGGACTATGACATTTCATACTGGTGGAGGATGAACCACCTCAAAGATTGCTGATGCCACGTTATGCATCTTCCAAGTAGTCCTTGGAGGATCCTTAGGACTGCTGCAGTCTGCTTCTGCTTGGCTTGCAAGATCTGACAAGGATCACGGCCCAAGGTGGGAAGTTTGCTGGCATAAATAATATTGTGTATAACCTCAGTTGCCTGATTCAGCATTTTGGATGTGAATAGTTTAGAAGGAGAGGACTTTGAAATGAGAGGACAGTGCTTTTTCAAGGGACAAGGGTATATTGAGTTCTGTGAGGTATAAGACTAGGGAGAACCCAGCAGAAGGCAAGTTTGCCTGTATGATGTTGGAGAAGTCAGAAGATTCTGGAAGTTTTCTGTTTCTCACAGCTTCCTGATATTTGTATGTCTGTTTCTATAGATTTGGATCTTTGTTGGATCAAAATGAGACTAGGGCTTTAAAGCAGCTAGCAGATGACTGGAGCAGAATTTATCCCTTCATGTGTTAAAAATGCTACTGTATTGTGTGTTTACCACTGTAAGGACATGTACTATTAAAAGTCATTGCTGGGAAGACTTCACTTAAAAGACAGAAACCTTGCAGAGCGTCTCTAGAGCACAGCTCTACTTGAAAATGTCCCCATTGAAAAGCCAAAGAGTTCTTACAGCCTGAGAGCTCTGTGCTATGTGTAGCCAGAGCAGCTACAACTGAGCTGTGATGCAGACAGCTCAATGTCAATTAGTGCCCTTTGCAATGTTTGGCCTTCTTTGTTCTGAAATAATTGCTGTTATCATAGATGTTTTATTGCCTTCATTATGGTTAACATTTAAATATCAATGAAATAGGATGGTAGTACAATAGCTATCTGCACAATAGCTATCTGGTATCAGGGATGGAGTCATCCCTGAAATTTGTGTTTAAAAAGCGTATTCATTCAGCACTTACTTTGGGTTCTTAGAAGGAGGGTTATATATTTGTTGATGAATCATGGAAAACCTTTGCTTATTAGGAGCAGAACCTGAGCTCCTCTCATCTGATATTTCTGAGAGTGGAAATGCTGTGGGATTGGAATAACACTTTGTCTGTAAAACAGAAATATTTTAAGAAATGTAAAATTATTTCTGAATGATCAAGTTGGACAGCAGAGGCTGACCTTTCTGCATCCAGATGAAGAACTGCACTGGGAGACAGGGGTGTCTCTCAACCCTCACTGCAGAAGGAAGCTCACTGTCACGTTCTTTTCTGCCTGCATCCAATCCACGTCCTTTTGAAATCAATAGAAAGTCTCTCTTGAATTCCTGTGGCTTCCATTGACTCCCATAGCGCCATGTGTGACCTATTCAGACAGCAGCTATGGATGTGATTTAATTTTTTTGTGAGCTGACTTTACATGTGGCTTTTATTTATCACTGTATACATAAAATTTTCCAACCAAGTGCACAGTTCATTTTTATGTAACAGGCATATGTAACAGACAATGGATTATGTTTACAGGAAAAAAAATGGTGGTAAAATTAGAAATTGCATTTATGAGCCCTGTTTAAACTTCTTAACCTGCATATACAAATGTAAATAGTGAATAAATGCAGATATTGAGGGATGAGGGTGTTGATGTATATACACATGCACCCTTGTAAGACATTTTGTTCACTTTCTGAAATTGTTGCACATGCTTTTTTGGTGAGCTGTCTGCAAAAGGTAATCAAGCAGTAGCAGTTGTATGACAGAGAGGTTGACTTTGCAACACATAAACTGCCACAGCAGGACATTTGTGTTGTCATGCTATTAGCAGGAATTGAAATGTAGAGCTTTTCAAGCCTTACAGATGTACATCAATCACTCATGGTGTTCGCTTTCAGCACTGAAGCCACAGTAAGGCATTGGCATGTGCAGTTTGTGATGCACAGCTGAGGAAATGATATGGGTGATAGCTGTAAGAACTTACTTTCAGGTTTGTTCCTGAAGTTGACTGTATTTCCCTCTTCCACTCATACAGTAAATTTAAAATAGACTGCATTTGAGTATTTGCACATTGAGAAACACACAAGCCTGTAATTTTACACACTCATTGATCTCAATTGTTAGTTACATGTTTCATGTCTAATATTCAGCAGCATCAAGTTTTCCAAAGAATCTGGAATGGATACAATATATTATACTACAGGCAGCGATGCTCTAAGATCTACAGCTCTTACCAGTCTGCTGTATGAATGTGTGTGACTTGACTGACACAGATGTCTGGCAACAGATCTCATGTGCAGATTCCAGATTTCCAAAATTTTGCTTTTACTGTCATAACTCACTCTGCTTTCAGATTTGGAATGAAAGGGCAATTTTGCTTTGTTGGTGCAGTTTGCTGTCATGGGTATGTCAGCCCCCCAGCTGGCTCTGGATCGATAGTGCATCTATCCAGTGCAGCACTGTGCTGAAATACCAGCTACAATCCTACTAACAAAGTGGTCATGTTCTGTCCTGCTGGGGTGTAGCGCAACAGCAACACAAACGCACTGCTGCAGAGGCAGAGCCTGCTCACACATCTCCTGAGCATGCCTGTGCATAGCTGTGTTACCCTGCAGCCTCCTGGCTCTAATCTGCTGATATTGTAGATGATGGTGTTGCAAGGGATTTCTAGTCAGAGTTGTAAAAATGGTTTTAAGTTGGCAGATGACCAAGAGGGCTAGCTAACTTCAGTAAAACTCAAGAGCTTTGAATTCAATGTTCTATGTAAAAACATGACATTGGAACAATCTAAATAGTTAAGGGAATGGTAATGTACCTCTACATTGCTTCAGCAGGTATATTCTTCAACATGTACTCAGATACACAAAAGCATTACCTTCTACCAAGGTGATCCTGTGGGATGTTGTGCTCCTCATATAAAGCAGAGGTTGCTCCGTGCTGTGGACACAACACCTTTTGAGTAAGCAGCTGTAGCCAGCAGCAGGACCAGCCACTCTGGGACATGGAGTCATCACAGACCCCATCAATTCTCATGACAAACTGGGCTACTGTATTTGCAGATTTGGTATACTTGGAGTATGGCAATTATGCCCTGTTGGAGTGCTTTCCATTTCCTGTGCCATCTTGATAAACTTTATAGCTTCTAATTTGCTAGAGAGTCATTGATATAATTAGGAGCTAAATAAATGGGAGCAACACGCTCAGCTGATGGTAATCATGTCAGTCCGTTTTTCACAAGAAGCGCTAAGGGGGGTCCCTACAAGTCACTCAGATCATTTTCTCTTTAGCTCTGCTTTGATAGAGCAGCAGAAATCCTTACATGCCTGGGTCATGACATGTTTTATTACAGTCCATTCCACTACCCATATATTTTTTGAAAAGGAAACCAAAGAAAGGATACCCATCTGTCTGTGTGTTTTCCAAAGGGCAATTTGGCCTGTCTGTCCGTGTAAGCTAGCTGTGTTAACTAGCTTGTGAGAGTCAACATCTCTCTTTTTCATGTGAGTAAGCACCTCAAATGCAAAGCTTTCATATTGCAGTGTATGATTTTCATGTTCCTCCAGTCAAGTTGCACTAGGTTTTCAAGCAAAGTGGCAGCTTAACCAAAAAGTCTGGATCTATTCCAGCAGTTGATAAAAACTCATCTTCTGGACTCCCTGGTACTTGGTAAATGGTAACTTTCAACTATTCTTATGTAACTGTTGTTTGCTTTGCCCTGACTATTTTCTTCATGATATGTCAAAAATTATCTGAGGTGTTGGACAGCATATCTTACTGCTGGCAGATTTATTGCTGAGTTTGGCAGCTTACTATTGTAAATAGTGTGTTGGTGAAGAAATGTAAATAATTTATTAATCTATTATTCTCTTTTCTCTCTTTTCTCCTAACAGTACTCTCAACAATAACAACATCACCCGCATTCCTGTCACCAGTTTCAATCACATGCCAAAGATCAGGACTCTGTGAGTAATATCTTTCAATATAATAATATTAATAATGGTGTAAGATAACTCTCTGAACATTTGCTGTCTTGAAATAATCTTACTTCAGTCTCTTCCCGATGTGTACAATTCCCCCTGCTCTCTTGAGAAAGACAGTGACTGAATAAGCCTGAGGCTGCAGGGGTGGTGTGGGCAGGGTAGGACCTGTACACATGGACTCCTCACAGCGGGGCAGCCCCAGGGGCTCTATTGGGATGGGGAGAGCCAAGGCCAGATCTGGACATCAGCCCATCATGAAATGGAGCCTGTGGCAAGGCAGAGTGGGCTGGGGCAGGGCTGGAAACACACACTGTTGTGGCATTGTTGGGGCAGGGGCTGAAAGCTAGATGTTGGGCCAAGGTGGAGTCCTGCACCACCGCAGATGAGGCCAAGAGGGGCTGTGAAGGCCGCTGTGCCCTCAGGGCCCTGTCAGCAATTTCACTGGATTAAGGGTTAAAGTAAGATTCAATTTTATAAAGATTTTGAGTTTACTTGGGAATGAATCCATAATGTGATGTGTGTTCCAAGGTGGAACATCATCAAAATTGGGAAAAAAATGCTCAGATGGATCCAGTTATTTAATTTTGTTAATATCTTCTGTTTAACTGCTATTTCTTTTTTTCAAATTCAAATACTAATTTTTGAAACAAGTTTTAAGGAACTTTAAAAAACTCTTTTTTTTCCCCCTGATAATTTCTGGGGGAAAAAAAAAAGGCACTGCTTCTGATGCATTTTTTATAAAAGCTGCTGTTTGGTCAAATCAATTTTTTTTAAAGCTGGGCATCAATCCACTGGAAAACCTCTGATCAGCTTTAATAGACCAAAATACAAAGGCTGTGAAATTTGATTGTTTTCATTTGTATAACTTAGCCATAGCCTAACAAAACCATTTTAAAAGAGAACTTATGCTTTCAAATTCCTTTAGAGAATACACAGCTTCAGGAAAAGTCATGATTAAACCAATGCTGATTTTTTTTTCTTCCAAATTTCTAACTCAACCAAGATGTATTTAGTCCCAAAAGCAAAGGAAGGGAGATAATGGCTAGCTTGAAAATTGTCTACGGTACTGAAAAAATAAAATGCTTCAAGGATGCTACATGGGCATGTGTAAAGTCAAACTTAAAGAAGTTAACGGACCTAAAGAAAAATGACTCTTACTCATGTTAATCTATGTAAGATAACCTCTGATTTCAAGTTATGTTTTTCATTACATGGTAACATTGATAGATCTTAACATAAGTAATTAAATGAAAATTAGATGTTTGTCTTTTAGAAGAGAAAGAATAAAGAAGATAAACATGTAGGGTTGGTTCCTGGAGTTTTGCCTTTCCACATTCAGTCACAGCAGTGCAGAAAATTTTCCTAGTTTCTTCAGAGCAGTCAGTCTTGTCTCTTACTAGAGCTCATTGCCTTCTGTCATTTTCCTTTTAGTTTAATTTCGGAGATGGGTTTGTGTATAGCTCCCTGGAGAGTTACACTGACTAATCCCCCTCTGCTGTAATTAGAAGGGGGAAGAAAAAAAAAGAGAAAAAAAAAAAGGAAGGAAGTCATAAATAGGATTTATAAAGGGAAGCTTTTATATTGAATTCTGAGAGGCACATTTTAGAGAACACGAACGCTGACCCACTCTAAAAGGATTTGCTGGAAATTTAATTTAGGGTTTATGGCTAAAAGGGCACCTTTGCAAACTGGCATTCGTATTCATTCACCTCATGTTCTGTAAAGGTAGTTTCATCAATATCAAGTAGCATGTTTCAGTCTCCAAAGGCTGCCAAATAACATGCAGTATCCTTCATAGCAGTTCAATATAAGAATTTAGAAATCTTGCACAGACAGGTGGAAATACAGTAAAATTGGTTTGTTTTCTATATTTCTTTCCATCTGTGTCAACAGAGGTAGGAGACATCAAAATAGTAATTAATATAAATACATGAATCAAATAACATTTTGATATTTCTGCTGCTGCCCCTTCATATTAAAAATTCTTCCCCTCTCCTCAATTCATCTTTAGCACTTTCTGCAGTTAATATGTCATAATTATTCATGTAACAAGTTTGCATAGCTACATATTACTCAATATTTACTGAAGAGCTCCTGTTCAGAGGTTAGGCTGATACTGTTCTCATTTGAGGAAAGATTGTGGAAATGGACAGTAATACCCTACCAATTAACATACACGTAGAACTGATCAGTTTTTGCTCACCTATGTAAAATATTTATGTAAAGATAGTATCTGGGGGGAAATGTTTATATTCTCTCTAATTTCCTGAGGTTTATTTCACTTGATAACCCATTTCCCCTGAATTAATATAAGACCTCAATGAACAGTGTGCTGTCTGAACAGGAGAATGCTGTCTGAGGCATAATGGCTGAACAAGGTCTTCTATTTAATCTCTTGGTTGTTGATTCAAGTTCAGTCCAAATGGATCATGAATGATGATTCACTGCAGTTTGTTGATTCTACTGTTTTCTTGAAGAATGGCCATCAGTTTGTAGACCTTCCTAAATAGCTTCACACAGAGATATGTTTCAACTCTTCCCCCACACAGACACACTCCTTTTAAAAGCTCTTGCAGGGAATCCCTGGTCTGAACGTTCCTGCAGTATGGAGAAGCCCTTTTTCCTCATCCAGATGAGGCCCAGTGGGCGTGGGTAGTGTATTTTTTCTACATGCCTCTCTTCCTCTCTAGCAAAATCCATTAGCAGGACACTTGAAGTTGTTTGTGCTTCTGCTGCATCTGTTGTGGTAGTTCTGTTGATAAACAGCTTTATTTTTCCACAGCTCTCAAAACAGTCTGCTTATTTAAGAAGAGCAGAGAAGGAAAAATAAAGAGTACATTCAACTTGACCTCTCAGGAGAGAGAAATTTTTAAAAAGAGAAAAATTAAAAAGTGCTACTCCAATTTGAAGCACTTGAATAATTCTTTAAGGGAGTCAGCTCTTCCGTGCTAACCTTTTTTTTTATCTGTCTTTTCTATTGCTAAGTTCCATTGATCTTTTAGCCTTGATTGGAAGTGACAGGAATTAGTTTTTATTGATCTGCTTTCCTTTGCTTGAAACAGCTTTATTAATGGTAAAGCATGTCCCCCATACTTATTTGCTTCATAGCAAGTGTCCTGTTGTCTCTGTATGTGTAAGTGGCTGCTGAGATAGGTAATCACATCATTTCTTTTAATTTTTTTACTTAAGAGCAAATTGAATGTGTACCAAATCACCTCAGTGCTTTTCATTTTGATGGGGAATTGGTGTATTATGCCTTTGCAATAGTGTGAAAAGTCTTTTTGTGGTTGTATTCATTAGTATAATTATCAAAAATGCATTCTAATAGACTGCTTTGTTAAGCTTGATAGGCTCACTAAATGGTCTCCTCTCAAAAGCAAAGCATAGAATATCTGTGTGAATAAACTTCATCAAACAAGAGGGCAGGGCTCTGCTGAGGCAAGCAAGCTGGCAAAGAGGTGACAGTGTGATGGGAAAACCTGGAAACCAGCTATATAAATTTAGTGAGGATAAAAAATAACTGGCAGAACTGGAAAGCTGCCCCTCTTTGTGAACTTGTGGGTTTGTTGCACCTCCCAGGCCACATCCACGCAGGGGATGCAGGGAATGGTGTGTTGTGAGTTCCTGAAGGAATATGATTCTGAGTGTCATTGTTGACTGTGGTGGTGGAAAGAGATACTGCTTTGATGGTTTAAATGAAATGTTTCCTCTCTATAATAGAACAAAGTCATACTTAGGATGGTTTCTGGCTAGATGATCTTTGTTCTCTTTTCTTTATAAATGTATTTATTTGTTCTTTCAATCAACAAAAAATGTTCCAGGCAGATTAATGGTTCATAGTAACAAAGCATTTTACTAGAAATCTAACTTACTGCAGTGTCAATTAAATAACACAAAGTCTCCTAGCCATCATTTTAAAACAATTACGTCTCACAGTGCTCCCAGGAGACGAGCATCTTCCATCTCTACAGGATAAACTCTCAGTTCTAGATTTGTGGTCTTTTGCTATAACTGGCCACCCCAGACATACAAATCAGAGGACTGTCAGCCCTGGGAGCCACTGCTGACCTGCACCACTGCTGTGCAATATGAAGGACTTGCAGATAGACAGTTAATCTATGTGGTGGATGGACAAGGCTAAATCCTGAGCACACCAAATGAATGGGTTTGTTTAAATGTAATGCCTGTAATATTAGTGAATAATTCTTTGTCTAACCATTTCTGACAGGATTTTCAATCTGCTATATCATTTCAATTTTGATATAACACTGCAAATGTATGACTCATTGCAAGGAATGAAAAAATTAATGTCCTGGGCTTTTGTTTTGACCTAAAGTTTGGTAGCCATTAAAGTTGCCAGATTCATTCCTTCAACACACAAGCATTTTGCAGACTTTTCCCCAATGCTTCTGCAAGTCTCTAGTGCCAGGCATGAAGCATTGTGTGAGGAGAGCTGTGTGGCTCAATCTTCATTACAATGAACAGTCCTGGCATCGCTGTTTGATCCCCTTCTTGGTCATGAGTTGTAAAGTCCTGTCTAGAACTTACATGAACCTTCTAGAACCATCATCATGAGTTGAAAATTCCTGCCTAGAACCTGCATATTTGTGTTAAATTGCCGCAGTAAAAATAGCATCAATGAGTTTCTACAGGAAACAGAGGAACATGCAGGGTATCAATAGGCTTTGGTTTGTGATCCCACCACAAAGGAGAGGAGGGAGTAGAATCACCTATCATCCTGTTTTCAGCCTGGTCCTCTTGTGTATATGAACTATCCTTTAAATTCAGTCAGTTGCACTCATGCAGTTATTTCTGCTATGAAATCGCAGACAAAGGATTTTCTTGGAGGAATCTTGAATTCTGCATATTCTTTTCTTTAGAATGGCCAGCTCAGGTTTATTATTAAGTAGCTCATTGTTTAACTTTGTCCTTCCAAGACATTATGAATAATAACGCTAATTTATATGTGGGCATTTGTGCACTATACGTCAATGTAGACAGGCAAGACCTGACTCAACTGTAACCAATAACCTTCAATGACCCTACTCAAATTTGAGAGAAGAGCCAGTCAGACATGTACTTGATTGCATTGGCTTGTGTCTTCTGTTCAGAAAACTACTACTAACTTTAAGGTTGTTCTGCCTTTTGCAGGCGGCTTCACTCCAACTTCCTGCACTGCGACTGCCACCTGGCTTGGCTGTCTGACTGGCTGCGGCAGAGACGCACCATCGGGCAGTTCACCTTCTGCTTGGCACCTGTCAGCCTGCGGGGTTTTCTGGTGGCTGAGGTTCAGAAGAAGGACTTTGTATGCTCTGGTAATGATGCCAATTATTCATTCAACCATCGGTCTATCAGCTGACAGGTTTATATCGATACTCACATAAAAACAGCGAGTGGAAAATGACCGTGTTGTGTTTGAGTGCCATTCTTTAGCAGTCCGGTTTGGTTTTGATCGTTGCTGAACTGCATGGGAGTAGATCAAACTGTTAATGTTTTCAGCTTGAGAAGAATTATTGGATTCCAGTTAACATTTCAGTTCTCAAATTGTTTTTTGTTCTTCAGCCTTGTCAATGATATCAACATAAGCAATCTTTTTAGTGGGGATAATTTGGTATTTCTCAAGGGAAGAGCTCTACAGCTGACTGGAATACAAAAGAAAATAAACACAAAATGCTAATCTCCATATGTTGATAAATCATTGGAGTATAGAACATGAGGAGCAAATTTTATCCCAAGTATTGAGACAGGATTGAGACAGAGAGCCAGAGCACTTTGCTGTTTTACAAGTTTCTACACTCATAAATGAGACTGATGGTACACAACCAACTGACAAACCATGTGTCTGTATGTTGGGCCTGTTCATCAAGTCTCTGGAAGTGCACTTGACTCTTATGTGATAGAAATGCATTTTCTTGAACAAAAAGAGAAAGAAATTTTTAAAAAGAGAGAGTGAAAAAAATAGACAAACTAGGGGGAAAAAAACCCTGAGTTTGGCTGAAAGGAAGAGATCTGGCAGAAGAGAAACATGGCAGTGTGTATGCTGTGAAAAAAAAAAAAAAAGGAAGATACCAGACACAAGTTTGAAGATAGTTTTGTAGGCCAAATGGTGAGTAACACAGGGAGCTTGTTATAAAGCCAATGTGAGCTCTCATCTTGATAGACTGTGAGTCTTATGGTATTTGTGTTCTTTATCTCTCCCAGCCTGTGAGCTCTAAAGCTTTATCTTCTTAGTATGTGGGTTGATTGATAGAAATACAGTACAAGTGCTTGTGCTAGAAATATTTTTAGAAGTACTGTTTTGCTTAACAGCATTTTTTGTAGTTTCATTTACATGTGACAAAGAGAGAAACTGTGGTACTTGAAGAGGTGTTTGATTTTAACTGTATGGATGGTAAATTAGTGCTGAGCCATGGAAGTGTGCAGAGAAGTTTAGAAACCTAACAGTCTTGGGGGCAGAGAGGATAAAAGAAATGAATAAATTAATTCATTAAGCTATTAGCAGAATCAGATTTTACCAAAGAGGTAACCACAGCAATTTGTTTCTTATGAAATGAAGTTTCAGATGGAGCATCAGTTTCGATTTATGACACAGAGAAGGAAAAAGGGTTAAGTCAGGAGGAGAGATAATTGCTGAATGAGAAATGTAGCATGCACAGAACTCATCTAAATGGGGTTTTCCCATGTAGACTGTGACTTCCAAAAGAGTAAAGGTTTTTAACAGTTACCTGATGGACCAAGGATATACAAAATTTCTCTCAAGCCCCGCCTGCCTTTTTTAAAAAACATCAATTAATACAAATTAAAAGAAATAAGCTTCCAGTGAGACAGTCTGTCAACTGTATCCCCTACCTCTTATTTGGGAAATGTACACTGGAAAATAAATGCTTTTGAAGAGCTCATTTTGCTGGAGGATTTATCAGAGAACTCAGCTTAGTACATGGTAGTTCGACAAAAACCTCCATGGACAGCTAGTTTAAAGAGGATATCAATCTTCCCTGCTCCTTATTACAGCTCTTATTCCTGATTTCACAGCATAATTTGTTCCTGTTCGACTATGAAGTCAAACTAGGACAGGAGGTGAACAGTGAACTGAACTTGTCCCTCTGCAAAGACATTTTATACAATATAAACTTATATGAATCACTGTAGCTCGTCTCAAGCTGGCAGTGAAAGCCACCCTTGCATCACAATGCAGTGAACTAGTCTGTTTAAGTATAGGCTCAGCATTTCAAGCACTTGAGCTTTTAAGGCAGTGGGAATATCATCAGAGTAAAAGAAAACACAGTTTTTCTTCTACTGTAAAATATGTTTCATCAGAGTGTTCCAGGTCAAAACTTGTGCTGTTGCATGTTTCAGATCATGTTGCTGTTGCAGGCAACATTACGTGGTGGTTCAGACTGACCTCCCAGCTCTCCGACAGTCGAGGGAAAGGATCACTGCACACATGGTGTGGATGGTGCTCTGTCTCCTTCTCTGTCTCCCCTTATTGTTTATGTTATGCCCTTATATCTGCTGGCATAAGCACCTCCTCTATCTCTGCCCCGTGCCAGACCTCTCACTTCCTCTTCACCCCTCGCGTTACAATCCGAGATCTTCCAGACGCCTACTACAAGATCAGAAAGAGTGGAATCAAATAATTTGGGAAAGAGAGGAAAAACATCCTAGAAAAAAAATGACTTTTGGTTATTCTTTGAATCCTATAACAAAATAGGTCACTTTATTAATTCCGTGACAGGTGATCCTTGGGAAACAGGTTTAGAATGCTACATGCAAAAGAATAGCATAAGTTGAAGAAGGGAAACACCAATAGAAAAGGGCCATAACTGGAACCCAAACTGCTTGATTTCTTTTGGACACTATGCTACCAGTCCTATACAGTGACATTTATAAGCATTAGAAGCAAAGCCTCTCAAGATAATGTTGCTGAAGTCAAGAGTTATCTGCAGACATATCTGTGTTGCCTGAGTCATGCCTGTATAAACTGAGAGTCAGCTTTTCAAAAGTCTTGTTTGGCTTGTGCACGTAAATTATTAAAGTGCAAGTTCAAACGGTACTTGGAGGCAAATTGTGAGCAGTGGAAAAGCTTGTTCCAGGTTTCATTTGTTCGTGGCCATGAGTATTTGGCTCAGAACTGTAGGTAAATGTGTAGGATTAAGTAGTACACAGTGGCCTGGACATAGCTTTGCAAATATGTTTAATTGGATTTGTGTTACTAAAGAGTCAGGAGAAGGGTCGTTAACAGATTAACAGGGCTGAGCAGGATTGGGACTAGATGACTCCTCACCAACAGGGAGAGCACTGAGTACTGCTGGCAGTTCTGTCACCCATCAGGGCCTTCTGGTTGGCTTCTTCAGCAAGCTGTCCTCTCCTTGTAGGAGTGTCCTCCAGAGCCACCCCTGACAGAGCAGCCTTCCTGGGCCTTTGCCTTAAAGCCATCTGTTCCCAAAGAAATCTCCAAACAGACTGTCCCTCCTGCACAGCCACTTATTGAGCTCTGGGATGTGTTTGGTGAGACAGCTTGCCACAAGAAAGTATGAAGGGGAAATTGTGTGGCGCCAGAGGATGAGTGCCCCTGTTGATGTGCTGCACGTTGATAAGATGTATTTCTCCCCTCTCCACTATAACCTTGCAATTCATGGCCACACTGCCATGACAAGAGAGAACAGACTTAATGCCAGTTGAAATACTACGTGCACTTTTGATCCTTGGGAAGTGTTTATTTTTATATTTCCTTAGCTAGCAGAGAAGCATCTGGGGGTGCTGGCTTATGCTCAGTACCTCCTGGAGCCTTCCAGTCTTTGCTTGGATCAAACCCAGCTTCCTTCCCATGTTCAGATGTTTCACTGGCTTATCTTTCTGAAACTCTTTCTTTCTATCTCTCTCTGTCTCTCTCACACACACACTGACTGCCTATTTGTCTCTCTGAGTGGAATCTCCTCTGACCTCCTCAGGATCATATTTTTATTTCATTTTCCTCTCATACAAGCTTTATTACGACTCTTTGATTTTTCTTCTACCTGCTCCTTCATTATTGAAGGTGAAATTAATCTACATATTGATCAGTTATGTCAAGTCATAATGTGTTTTCTCACCTGTGTTAGTGTGGCTGTAAAGCTTTGCAAACTGAAGCAGTGGGTTCATGTAGTTGTACTATCAGCAGCACCTTGGTCTCTTCAGTCTTCTGTGCAGGACCCACTGAATGAGTCCATTTGGATTTTTTTTTTTTTGCAGCAATTAATCATTTGATTTTTCCTAAGAATATATAAGAGGAAATAACTATGCCTTTGCACTGCATATCAAAGAGTAAAGAAGATAAATTCCGAAGCATTGTATGTCATACTGTGACGTGCAGCATAAATTCATAAGAATAACTTCAGCCACCGCTGTCCTCAACTCACTGCTGTCAGAACGGCTCAGATGTCATCAGTTCTCAACTGATTGCTTGCAGAGGAGACTACCTGGTAGAGAAACAGGCAGAGATCGTGGCTTGATTTCAATGGGTGGTGGTAGGAAGCTGATTTTTCTCATGCACTGTTGCTGCTGGCTCTGAGGCAGTAGGTTATGAGTTGGAATTGACTCTAAAGGTGCAGCTTGATACAGATTTGTTGCAGTTTTGGCTGGTAATGAGGTATATTACAGTGGGCAGTGTTTACAATAGGAAACTGGATGAGAGTTCTTAGAATAGACCAGAGATTGATATTTTTTTTTATTCAAAACTATTAGAAACCATTATCTCTGGTTCTTGACCCTGAGTTACCACTCAGAGGCTCTACAAGAACCTGAAGAAAATCAAGATGCATAATTTGGATGAAATAAGTTAAAATTAAGTCTGAAATTGATGCAAGAGAAGAATTCATTAGAAGAGCCAAATGTCAAGTGATTTCTGGCTAAATAAACTGACACTGATTTTAAGAAAACGGTAGATTGATCCAAATCTTGGTTGTAGATCTAGAGTTTCTGATTCATTTGGTGAGACTGCAGCTGACGTGTAATAAAGAGGAAAACATGTTAGCTTCCTGCTGCTTAATGCACACTGAAAGCCCTAATGAGGAAGCAGATTTATTTGTTTAGGTGAGGTCAAACAGCTTTAAAACATACCTGTTTTTCTCTGGCCCAGACCACAAAACTCAGTAGATTGTCTTGCTCCAGTTTTCTGTTAATAACTTCATAGGATATTGTTAAGGAGACAACCAACAATGAGTAACTAATAAAATAGCACTCCTCAAGCTTAGCACCATAATGAGAACATTCAGAAGATGTCAAAGGAAAAGTGTATGGGGAGAGGAACTCTTCCCCGTCTGCTTCTATTTAAAAGCCTCTGTGCAATAGTATATCTGCATAACTAACAGCAGGTCTGCTGCTTTCAACATAGGCCATGCAGGTACAGAAGATGATGAGCTAAATAGGAGAGGACTATGCTAATGATGCAGGTTTTCATAGTGTGAGGCAGTAGCAATTGCTCCAGAGGGAGCAGTGCAGTTTCTTTCCATGCAGTCGATGCCAGTTCATGCAGAGAAGGGCTGCTAATGGCCCTCAGCTTTAATGGTCACAGGAAGCTGCATAAACAAAGTGGGAGGAGGAGAAGTTTTCCGCTGTGTGAGTGTGCTGTGAATGGTGGCTTTCTGCCACGTGGGACATCCTCATTGTACAGTCGTTTTATTGCTTTTGGAAATGAGCTTAACCATTTCATCCAATACTGACCTCTTTCTAAAGGGTGGCCTATGACTCATGTTAGACAAATAACAACTTTTTTCTTACTGTTAAGTTGGTTCATGCTTTTTGTGACCATCAGCACACCCAGTAGGTGTTGTTACAGTGAGGTCTGTGCAGGACTTCCAGCATTGTGAACTCTTAAAGCCTTTTCATAAAAAATCATGCTTTAAATTCAGTCTGAAAGTAAATTTGTGGAACTCCAGTAGAATTTTTCTTCCTACTATGATTTGCTGCCACAAGCTACCATTGACATCTAGTCTAGAGAACCATTTCAATACTGCGCATTTGTTAGTTGCTTCTCCAATTAAATCCTATGGGAGGTTTGACTACTTATTGCTGTCTATCAGAGTTTGTTTGCTTTCTGTTTCCATTAAGTTTCTTATTACAAATTTAAGTTTAAATTTACTCCAGCAGTAACAGTTTTGTTGGTTCATACTGTAAGAATTTACTTCTTGAATTGCTTTGTATGCAAGATGCACAAATATGGTGCCCCACAGGGTGTTTTCTTTTAAGGGGACCGTTTTGCAAATCTAAGGGATAAATATGTATTTATTAAGACACTGAAGACCAAAGCTGAAAATTGCCTTTAAATTATAGTAAATTTAGTTTTACTGTCCAAAAATGATGTCTTACCTTTTCAGTGTAATTACCTTTTTTCAGGAATACTCTTTTCCCCAAAGCAGTATGTGTAGCACTTTAATGCTTATTTAATGATGGTGAGTTGGAGTGTAATTATTCAGCCATTGACCTTTTGAAGTGTTGCTGTAAGAACAATAACATGATTAGTTTTTATGGGAATATCCAAAACCAGTGGCTTGTTGTATTACTAGTATGTCAGTAGTCTTTTTTGTACACAATGGAAATGCATCATGATGGTCTGTCCTGCCACGAATCTGTACCATAGCTGTGTTCACAGAGAACAGTGGTGTGAAGGAACAAGCTGGCTTTGAGTATGTAGCCAAGCTTTTCTATGAAATCTGTAGACTTCTCCTGTTCAATACATGTATGTGATAGGTAACACATCGTAAGAAGTTCTAATGGGTTATTTAATTAAGCCACAAAAGGTCATAACGTATCCACAGATCTGCTATTCTTGTTTTGTTTAGTGATCAATAACTTCCTATCTGATATACTTCAAATGATTGGAAGTCACCATACATTTTTTAACCAGTAAACCTTATCAGATATATCTTAAAATTCATGATTTTTTTTTTACATATGACTAACATTTTGCTGGTAGAAAAGAACTGCTGCAAAGGCAATTAGATAGGTGAAGAGGTAATTAAGCACATTACTTAGTGTGCCATAATTGGGTGTCAGTGCAAATGAGATTTAGTTTATTTAGTCATTGCAAAATTTATTTTAAATACCTGTGATGTTTAAACTGTTCACATTTACACCATAACCATTCTATTCTAATTGTAATATCAGTCTCCTTGCTGCTCTTAAAAGGGTAGAGGCCAATGAGATGGTTAGTTGAAAAAAAAAAAAAGCACTCAATTTCTCTGTAAACTGCTGGGTCTTAAGTCTGTCTCCGTCTATAGCCTCCCCATCTCCTCTCTCCCCCTAACCTATAGCTTGAGACTCTAACTGAAGTGGTGCAGGCTAATGGCATGGAGATATTAACTACCATAATGGAGGCTGTCATTCCATTACATCAGACACAAAAAGCATAGTTTTTTGTTAATCACATTTCTATATCCTAGCTTCTACATTTTGTTGCTGTTGTTTTTTTAATGCAAAATGTAGAATTGAGTGGATGATTTTTATCTATTTGAGAAAAGTATCATTAACGTGGTGAACTAGTGCTGCTGTGTAACAGAAAACAATCTGACATAACAAGATGATACATAGTAAGAACTTCAGGAAGGAGATAATATACATGTGTAACTGGCTTGGCTATGGCTATTTCCTTTTGTTGCATCCTTGCCATAAGGGGTTTACTGCACTTGGGAAGGACACAGACAGGAATCTTTAAGTATTTCTGCTTTTCTTCTTTTGAAGAGGTATTGGCAGCAAAAGGAAAATGCATTTTTGGATTTCAAATATCCTTCTTTAGAGGCTTCCTTGCCTTGGGGCCCTTGATCTGTATGCTTATATTTTGCATACCTATGAAAATCATACCTGAATTTTCATTTTAACAACTTTAGCTTCTATAGCCTATTTAGACTTGTTTTCTTGACCAGTCCTTTGTTTACCAGCTCTCCACAACCATACGAAGATTAAACTGATCAAACTCCCTTGAATTCTTCTTTACTTTTTAATGTGTGTGCTTAATTCTACAGATCTGCAATGGAGCTAACAATAGATCCTCATTTAATTGACACAGTTAAATCCAAATCAGGTTTGAAATACTGTTTGTAGCATTCTTCAAGGAAACTTAGCCTCACATGATGGTTGTGTAAGAGCTGATGGAGTATGTGCTAGATGCCTGTTGAGTGTGCAAGTGTAATACAGTAGTTTGTTCTTTGCAAAGGAAAAACATAAGCTAAGGCATTTGGTGATAATGATAGCAATTTTTTCACAAAGACTTTTTGTTTCATTGAAGTTTTCAGAAATCTACAGTCTAGATCTACTTTTGCTCATGAAGAAGAAAGAAATTCACCAAACAATAAAGGGCTGTATTCAGCATGGAATCAAATTATTTTAACTCTAAGCACAAAATGTCAGTCAAAAGTGACAGGAGTGATGGATATTTTGAAGCACTCAGAACTGAAGCTTATAATGAGAATCTAAATTTGTAAAAATATTCCTATTTTAAGTGAAATGAGAATCTTGATCACTTATTAGATGTGGAAAATAAAGAGTCCACAGAAAAACATCCTCTTTCTTTACTTTTCACTTTCTTTCTGTGTAAACTGTCATCCCATTTCTGTTAAATTTGTATTTGACATCATCGATCTCCCTGGTTACTGAACTGGTTGTTTATTTTACTCACTAGGCATAAATCAAACCTCTATTCACATAGAAGTTCCTCTTTTGTAGTGGAAAATCACAGGTAAATGTTTTTTGATGCAAATTCAGGATAAATAAAAGGACTCCTGTTGGCTCTGGTCACTTATATATCAGGTCCTTGGAGAAGATCAGAAAGGCTTTAGTGGGCAGCACAAAATAACATTGTATTTACTTTTTTGGCCTTTCCATTCAAAACTTGCTGGAAAGTTCCCAGGCATTTAACTGTAGTGTGATATCGCCTTGTTACTGTTGCTACCTTGCTTTTTGGGCAAGGAAGACTGGTGTTACTGTCTCTTCTTTCTCTTTTCAGAGTGCTTTATGTAATAAAGTGATGGAGGTGATGAGTGAGTTGCTGTGAATCTTCTGATGATGATTTAGATGCAGAAGGGTCAAAAACAAACTGAAAACTCCAACTGGCAATACGTCAGGTCTTTTGATGTTGTGCCCTAATGAAAAGGAAGTGTCTTATTGCTTGTCTAACACATAGTGATATGTTGGAGTGTTATAACTGTGCAAAATGCATTTTCCGTTGGCTACAAAGCTTCCTCAGAAAGCACATCCAACATGTGCTGATAAAGGGTGTGTGGAAGATTTGACCTTGCTGCCAATTTTATTTTTACATCTCAGAGCCCATGGGTTGCTCTGAGGAGTTTCTTCCTAATTTGATAACTTCTATCTAGAAAGGCTTGCACTTCCTTCATTCTTCATTTTGTTTTGGGCATTGCACCACAAGGTAGGCAGACAAAGAGAAAATGTAAAAGGTATGTGATCAGATTGTAAGATTAAGCCTCTTGTTCTTATGCAACAAAGTCCTGTGTGCATTTTGATGCAGTATACACTACTTTTGGAAGCAGCCCCAGGTAAAATCTTAGACTCTATGAAATGCAGAGCTGGCAGTTGGTGCTATGTGAAAGAACTCCATTAATTTTGGAGGAATTCTGTTAATTCTGTTAATTTAGACCCAAAAGATTTTCCTGTCCTACCTGTTATACATGTACATGTTTAACTTGTGAAGAGTAGTTATTTGTTTGTTTTAGTTCAAATAGTTACAACTTAAGCAGTGTATTATACACATGGTCACATAAGTAGGCTATGTTAATACTGTCTCTAATAAGACTTTGAAACAGGAACAAGTCAAAGTTCAGGTTGTCTAATAAATATGAATTTGATTTCTTGGGCCATATGGATTAAGAGTTCTATTTTAATTACATTACTGACTTGTTTTTAACAGAAAGCTTTTGCCCAGTTTCTACTGTAGGCTGAAGCTGCTCTAGTACTGACACCAGCTCTGTGTTGAGGTAAAAGACTCTGCAAATGTCACAGAAGTTGAAAAGTGAACTATAAATGAGACAGGATATTTTTTCCAAGAGAAAGGATCATTAGGATCATGTCATGATGAAAACAGCTGTCCACTCTCATAAAGAATGAATTTGACTCCTGCTCATGCCACAAATGTCCTGTGACATCTGTTTTTTTTAAGATGGTCACAACCTCTGAAAATCTAATTTCTGTGTGCCTGAATTGGAGTTCTGAGGTCTGCTCTGCCAAATGCAGTCACTTACAGCTCTGATTAGCATCAATGACAGCTATGTTTAAAACACATACAGTGCTATGAAACCCACATTTTCCTCCTGCTGTCCTGACAGAAAGTCAGGGGATGACACAATAAAAAGAAATTTCAAACACAATACTTCAATTTGGCAGCATTCTGTAAACAGTGGAAGTTACGATCTTAGCCTGAAACTCAACAGTGTCTTTCAATATAAGGCAGTTCTGTCATCTCTGGCTATAAAATAATGTTTAAAGGGGATGTTCTTGAACTAAGTGAAATTCAAACAAATAGAAATAAATTCACATTAGATTTCAAAGCCTTCTTCAGTAGACATGATTTTGCAGTAATTGTCTTTTGCTTTCCAGGAGGGCTCCTCCTGCAAGTGTAAAGTCAGAGCATAGATGCTTTCAAGTGATATCTTTCCAAACTGTATCTGCATCTCAAAATAATGCTACTCAGCAGTGCCACTGAATGTCTTTCTGGTGTTGCCTTTTCATTGTTATCTATGAGTCTTTGAGAATAGGAACCTATGCAGACTTGCTACATGAGTTGACATGGTTGTACATAGTTGAGGGCTAAACCAGAGGGTGTGTAAGCATAAATCAGAATGTTTATAAAGAGTTTATGCATTTGCATTGGTGTAAAATGTTGTCAGAATGATATTGGGTTGCAAAGGGATGCAAACAAATATTTTTAGACTTTTTGTCATCTGCAGTTGTAATTTATGAAAGTATCCATCATGGGTCTTTTCCAAGACAATATACAGCTTTGTGTATAGTTTTTCATGTTTTCACATATATTTGTGATTTGGCAATTAAGATGTTTTAATTTTTTCCACTAAAACAACAAATATGTTTTGTGACTATAATCTACCATGATTTAGAAAATACCAGTTTTTTCCTGTTTCTTTCATGATTTTGTCACTTCTTGCCAATGGAAGCCTTCACATTCAGCCCTCTGTCTGGTCATAAAAGATACTTTTTTGTTTTTCTTGTGTTTTGTGAGTTTCTTGTATTACATACACTTGGGAAATATGGCTCACCATAAATAAGTTGATTACTACATCTTGATAACTTGCAAGTTATGCAACAAAACCATTTTATCTATGTTTAATTGTATGTATATATCAAAATTCTTAATGGAAGAATCACAAATCAGTAAAACTGACATAATTGCTGCAGTTTCAAAACCACTGCGTGACACTTAATTGAACCTGCATCTAATGGATAGACTAGAATGTGTGTAGAGCAATGTCCTCATGCTAAATCTTTGCTCTGTACGTAGCTTCCTGACTTTCAGAGGAATTATTAGATCAAGCTAGGATCTGAAGGTCTGAACTCACATTTTTCTAAATTCTTTTGGTGTTTCCAATAAGTGCATTTTCTAATCTTGAAAGGACCAGCTTTATGTTTCCAGTCTTTGTGTTATAACACGTTACCTCATTTCAAAAACATATGTCATCACCCACGACAGTCTTCTCTCAGTATGTAAAAATAGTGAGGGAGTATTTGTGTAATGGAAACTTCTAGGCAAAGATAACTTTTGGAAAAACTGTTTGATCTTAGGGCTTATTTTTTAAATCTTTGAATAAATTGATATGGCTGATCATGGAGGGGGATCAAAGGCGTGTTCATGAGGGAAAGAGATTGATAGACGGGAGACTGAGGAAGTATTAAGAGCGCAGTAATCTTTTACACGTTTTCTCTACAGTTGATTTGAAGCACATTCTCTTCACTGAATCCAAATAAATTATTACTTATTAGAGTAAAAGGATTTGGAGAACTCAGAGGCTGATGTATTTTGTTGTTAAAATCTCAGGCGATCATTTTTCAAAACTAATATTTGATGTTTTCATTACGTCTCAGGTTCCCAGTCTGAATCTCCATCATGCAGTGCCAGTTCCATCACTTGCCCATCTGCCTGCACCTGCAGCAACAACGTAGTGGATTGTCGAGGAAGGAGCTTAACAGAAATTCCAGCTAACCTACCAGAAGACATTTGGGAAATGTAAGTGCCAATTTAATGTACCATTTCTTACTGTGTCTTTCCATTTTGAGTTCGTATTGTAGCCTCCTGTGTGGAAGAAAGGCACATGTTTTGAAAGCTGTTCTGAGCAGTTATCAGATATCTTGTAGTTGTCCTCTTCACTTTTTTATTCTTTTGATGTAACCTCAAACTATTCTTTAATGAAAATTTAGATATTGTTTGAAGTTGCCCTGTCCCAATGCAAGATGAATTTCTTGGCATATTGTGGTCAGACTGTGTTTATATTTCACAAGTCAGGGATTACCACTCTATAGTCAGGAAAAGGAAATAGATAGGCCCTTTTCTTGAAATTGAATTGTATTTTTAGTTGACGAGTTCCCCAAGAGATGAAAGGGTTTCATGTTAGCTTGACAGGATGCATTTATAATGAAGTATGACATCAGGACACATTGTTCCTGCTGATTTTACCTTCTATTTCTTATCTCCCACATTTTATTGTTCTAAATTCTTTAACATTTGTAGAACTTTCTTGTGTATTATGAAATCAGATGCTGATTTTACATTTGTTTGTCTTTACTACCTTTAGGAACTGTAATCATCTATTTTTGTGGCCATGACTTCATACTATCGTGGTCCTGAAATACTGTTACATTCAACCTTTTGTTTAGTCAATAGGGAACGCAGATCAGTTCTTTTCTATTTAGGTGCCTATCATACAGAGGTTACTAAAATCTGAGCAGCTTTCACAGTCTACATAGTATGTATTGAAAAAGAAAAAAATAGTTCAGTAAATGCAAGGGATCGACAGCATCTTAAAATCAACATTGTTGATGATGTATCTAGAGCATGTAAAAATGTCTACAGGAAATATAAACTCTCCTGTAAGTTGTTCTGAATGCCCACAACCTGTTTGCTTGCCTCCTGACAAAAGTCTAGAATGTATTGGTTGTGTTCATTGCCATTATATTGTGGCACACAGAATATGCATATACTTGTTTTTTCTGTACATGACATTCAGTTAAAATTATACTGAAAATATAAATTGTGTTTGACACTCTAGACCCTGTCAATGTTTAGTCCTGCTTCAAATTTTGACAGATACGGAGTACACATTTTTAGGAATGGCTGCAGTGATTCAATAATAAAAGTCAGAGAACAAAATTGGTCCAGACTTGCTCACAAATTAAGGTTGGGCTAGGAGAATTGTAAAAGTTCATTTTGTAGTGTTCAAATGCTAGTAGAAATCTGATATTTGTGGCTCCATGCCAGAGTCACACAGAGAACAGTATCTGCAGGAAGACTGAGACTGGGATTAGGTTGTTCTGTCTCTTTATGATGAGAGTAGTGAGGCACAGGCACAGACTGCCCAGAGAAATTGTGGATGTCTCATCCCTGGCTACATTCAAGGTCAGATTAGATGAGAATCTGAACAACCTGACCTAGCTGAACATGTCCCTGTTCAGGTGGATGGACTAGATGACCTTTAAAATCTTTTCCGACCCAAACTGTTTGATGATCCTATGATTCTATCAAAATTAGTTTGAGTGAGTGACATCACTTAACATCCGTTAAATGATAAAATCTGATAAAATGATGCTTTCATTTTGTAGAAGTACTAGCAAAAAAGATAAATTAACCTTATATGCAAGGGCAAAGTATCATATATTCTCCTACAGAGTAAAGGATATAGTGACATAGTAAACTGTTACTGGAAAGATGTAAGAAGCTGCCACAATATTTTCCTGGAAGAATCCTGACATAAGTTTTGTTGACTGAGACAGTCATTCTGATTCATGCAAAAGTCTGTCACACTGCTCAGAAATTCAGTTTTTCTGAGGCTGCTCTGGGCTTATTCAATACAAAATCCATTGAGAGGTCTGGTTCCAGCTATACACGGAATAATGACTATCTTTTGACTTAATATGACAGGCAGAATAATACTCTTTTGCTATAATGTTATAGCAATGAGGCCAAGTAATTTTTTTCCTCTTTGCTATAACCCACATCTGCTCTCACACAGTGGTACTGTTGGGGGTTTTATCTCACATCGTTGTCGTTTAGTCAGACCCTTTGTATAAAGGGTGACTAATATTGTGATGCTGCATGAGCATTTCTTTCTGGACTCTATAATCCTGTGATCTCATCATCTTTGAGAGATGTAACTGTTACTGGAGATGAGACTCCTCCAATGGACCATGGGCTAATGACAAACTACATAGCTGCGCTGCTGTGGCGTAGAATGCTAAGGGATATTACTTGAGATGGTGTACTTTTCATTATCTAGCATTGTAAACACTCATTCCACTAAAGTAAATCTTTCCCTATAGACTGTAGTCCATTCATAATATTAATATGATAGTGTTAAAATGCTGTGCCTTCCTCAGTTCTACTTGGGGCATTTCCAAGTTCCTTTGCTCGGTTATTAGTTGCATTCAGTTCAGCTTCCTAGTTCTCGTGTTTCCTCTTAACTCAGTATTTTTTTTTAAGCCAAATTGTATCTGATAAGAACTCTTGACTGACAAACTACTCTAGAAAAATGAAACACACAGCTGTTACTCTAACATGGTTATTAAAAGTGACCTACATTTCGCTCTGTGTTTTGGTATTAATTAAAGATCTCTTACTCAGCCTTCCTGCCTTTCTTCATTAACATGAGTAGGCATAACCTTCTCTGATAAAGCTGACCAGAAGTCCTAAATTTGTTTTTGTTGATAAGAAGTCACCACAAAACAGGCAACTCAGTTGTAACAGAATGTAAAACAAGTGTTGTATGACACTCATTTTCCCTTGCTGCTGACCTCTGCCATATGTGACTTAGAAGTCTGTTGTATTACTCTATTACACTTCTCCCCAAGGTGCATTATCCTGAAGGCCCTCGTGGCAAGAATGTTTGTTATTAAATAAACGAATTTATGAAAGCTGGAAATCTGTATCCCAGCCTTGCTTTTTCATAATTTCATAAAATAGGTAGCTAGAAAGTACAGAACACAATTTGTTTTTTTATAATGCTTCTTGTTCAGTGGGGAGCTGACATCAGCAGCCAAATTGACTGAGGAAAAATGAGTTACAAGAAATTGAAGCTGAGAATAGAGACTGTGTGTTGAATGTTATAAAAGATTCTCTGCTTACAAAGTGGTTCTCTTGTGTTTTTCAGAGGGGAAATGAACAGTGTATGTTATAGAGAAACACATGAGAATATATACAGAAAAGTTTTGCATGAATACTTGGATGAAAACAAAAGTCATTAAGCACCTGGAGGCATTCACTGCGAAAGAAACACTAAAGCAAATATGGCTTGATGGTTTGCTGCTAAATGAACGATATAGTCATTTCATTACATTGGAACAGCATCAACAATGAAAGTTTTGCATTTCTTTGGAAAAGATGAGAGAAAATGCACACGAGATAGGGAACATAGTGTGAATGCAGAATGGGCTTGACCTTGGAGGAGTGAAGGGAGGGAGAAATGACCTACAAACTAGTAGGAGAAAAAGTCCAACAAATCTTTTTTTTCTGATCAGGCTTGTTTGCAACCAGTGGCTGTGGGACTGAATGACAACTCAGCCCATAGAGACACACAACTTAGGATGGAGACCTGTTTAATCCAAAGCTACCAGCTGTGCCTGCAAGAGGAACTAACCTGCAGCCTGGGGGAGCTTGGAAGGGTCTTGTGAGAAACACGCTTGCCACAAAAGTGGATTTAACTCAGCACGTGGCTTGGGCTTTTGTTGGCTCAGGACATTGGGCTGGATTGGTACTCTCTGTCCATCCTCAGTCATTAGTGTATAGCTGGCTTTCTGCCAGGGGAATGACAGCTTTCCTTCACTTGTGAATGAGGAGCACTGGGAGTAATGCCATTTGTGTTTCAAATAGTATTTGCTTCAACATGCTGCCCACCAGGCTGGTTTGTTGCCTCCCAGTACTGCAAAGTGATCAGTAACTCCCTATTAATCTTTTTCTCTCTTCACTTTTCCTCTGTCCTTTCTTTAGAATGAAGTTTGTCTATCTCAGACTGATCTATTTCATTTTTTTTTCTGCATCCATCACTGTGAACAAGGCTGTAGTTTAGAATATTATCTTTGGACAGCTTTTGTCAGAAGCTTTTGTACACCTTAAAACAGTAGCGCAAGGTCTACCGCTTCTGCCTTTGTGTTCCATAAAGTTTGTCAAAGGCCTTCCTGAAGTTAGAACTTGGATGGTGGTTTGGGGCAAACACTTCAGAGAACACAGCCTAACTGGGCCCTGCACAGAAGCTGTTGGGAAAAGAAGACTGAACTCAAATAAGGAAACAACAGAACATCTGATGAGAAAGACTGGGAACAAAGGAAATCAAGACAGGTGGAGAGAAGTGATTTGAGTCTGGGAAAGTGAGGAATATTGTGGTGATTAGGCCTGAGATAGATGGTTGTGAGCCTGGAATACAAGTTGTACAGATGGGGCTTTGGGGATGTGTCAGGAGGAGCTGGGTCGTTGGGCGACATGGATGAGTGCTGGGCAGGCTGTTGGGCTAGGACAGAGTGGCTGAGGTGAAGTTGGAGCCGAGGAGTCTCTTCCCACCAGAAAACACACATATATTCCAGAGCCTTCCTGTCTTGTCAGTGTGTACTTGAGAAAACTAGCAGCAGTTTGTGTGTCTTTGTCCTTGTACACTAGTGACCATCCATGCAGAGATTCCCTGTTAGACTACATGGGGATTTACTGTTTTAACTGTCCCCATGACAGTCAGACATCAGTGCAGAGGTCTGCGTGGTGTGCTTCTGTTACACACGAGTTTTCTCATAGTGGAATTAGCTGTTTCAGTTTTTGGTTTTGAATGCACTAAATTAAACACATTATTGGTTTTTAAAAGTTGGAAAATGCTCAAGATAATGTTTGTAGCTGGAGTCATCATTCAGTGCTTATATATATGTTTGTTGTTGTATGCTCTTTAATTACAGCCTAGTCTCATGCTGCTGTTAAAAGATTGGCTTTGTTTCTGATGTCTGGGGATGCATCAGGATTGTGTAGTGAGGGAGCCTGTGTATATAGAATCTGTTTATTTGTTGCAGAAACAGGAACATTCTGAAATGGGGACCGTGGGGAAAATAATGTCATGAATGCTGTTCAGAGAATTGGGTTGTATCTCTTCTTGCCAGTGGTTTTATTAATTGATTCTGGGCAAGTGACTGCACAAACTTTTCATGGGTGGTCACTAGTGATGTAATCTTTAGTTTCTGGCTGACTCAGCAGGGATATTCAGAAGTGCTGAGGACTCACAGCTGCAGCAAAAGTCAATAGGAGCTGTGCTTTGAGCACATTGTGCTGTACAGCACTAATTACTTTGAAAAGCCAAGTCCCAGTCATCTGCAGACTTATAAATCAAACTCCAGAATCTGAAGTATATCCTTAGATCTTGAAACTGATCTCAGATTTCAAACCTGTGCTTTTTCATATCGAGCTTGTGTTATCTTTGTAATCTAAGCTTTACAACACTCTCTGTCTGGTGAGATTAAGAGAAATAAAATCTTATAAGCCAAAGGTAACGCTGGATAGGATTCATCTACATCAGAAATGAGGACCTTTTGTTTAAAGGCTGATGTAATTGCTCAGAGATAGTAAAGAGGCTGCCTGTCCCTCAAGGAAAAGCACTGTTTAGGCACCCATAGCTGGTGAGATAATAACCACAACTTCCCATCTGGCTTCTGAGCTGAGTGAAATAGGATGGCAGCCCTTCTCCCAGCATCTAGGTTCGGCTTAAGGTCAGTTTTGAGTCACTTATTCTATGTTGCTTTGGTTTATCATTCTCACTATTGATAGCTGAGTTAAGGACTGATATTTCTGTAGGTATGAGTAGTGTTTGATTTTAGTGTGTAATTTCTGCCCTTAAGAAACATTCCAGAGTTTGAGCATTAAGGAAGTATCCAATGTATGCAAGTGTTGCTTTCCTCATTGTTCTGTCAAAGTGAAAGCAAACCTATTTTTCTGCAAGGGAATCACTTTGAATATGATATTTTACTTGTTCCTCCGTTGATTAATGCTTTTCTGACAAATTATTACATTTAGAGAATTGCTGTCATGAGGGTGCCACAGTGTTGGGCAGTGTCACAGGCAGACCTGTGGACAGATGAATTTGTTGCTTTTGTTACTTCAGTGATTCTCTTGGAAAGAAATTACATTCTCTGCTCTTCAGTACCTGTTGGAATGCGTATTACGAGAGAGCTGGGACTTCAGTTATGAATTTTGATGAAGCTTTTGTGCTTTGAGGAAGGTGCTCAACAAATTCTAGGCACTGAAATTACTGGTATATTCACAATCAATTTTCCAATGATTAAAATAAAATCAGAAAAGATATTACAAAAAGACTGGTAACTATTTATTGTAATCAAGTGAATTCTCTCTTTTATAAACTAACTGCACCATAACAATTTAATGTAAATTAACAACTGGATTGGAAGTTAGCTTCTTAAAAGCAAGAGTATATAAGAATGAAAGTGTGTAGAAATTGTAAATTTTGAAGATAGAGTAATGGCAGTTCTGCATTTAACGGTGCTCTTCCTCCTAAAAGGAAATTATAATAATTTTCCCAGGCTTCCAGTAAATACTGTCTCTGAAGCCAGCACAGTATTTTTGAACACTGAAATTAATGTTCCATAATTGCCTCTGGTGGCAAGTTCTCTGGCTAGGGAATCAGGTTGGCTCCTGTAGTTGAGTCATATAATATGATTTTCATTCACTGCTGTAAATTGGCTCTGGACAACTTCACATGTCAAATTTGACTACTGTTTTCTGGATCTCACTACACAAACTATGTCATTCACTCCTTGAGTTCAATAGAAAAAAAGAAGTTTCTATTGTTAAAGCCAAAACTATGTAGAAAATGTTCTATGAGGGCAAGACACAAAAATAATAAAGGCATAGCAGAGAAAATATAAATCTAAATATAAATCTGTGGGAAATGTTAAGAATAAAGGTGCTTTCTGTGCTGAGACAGGTTAAGGAAAAGGAGAAGCTGCATTTCACAGCTTTAGAAACAAGCAGTAACAACGGGGAGATTCTGCTGTTAGATCAAAGCAGGATTTATATCTTACATCTTTACTTTTATTTCTAAAATGAAAGGTTGCCAACATCATATGGCATATGAAGATGGTTTTGTTTGGATGAATCTAGATTTCATGTAATAATTTTCATTTTGGCTGTATCATTTTTTTTTGCCTTCTCTCATATATTGTGAGATTATAATTTTATAATCTTTATAAAGATTATAATTGTGATAATTGTGAGCTTTCTTTTTTTAAAAAAGTTACATGGAGGTGAATTTTGCTGAGGCAAACTGTGTAGGAGTTAGTAACCTTACAAAGTTTATAGGTCTAGGATTTCTTGGTCTTTGGTTTTGTTGGTTTGGGAGGTTTTTTCATCAGTCCAGGAGGAACACAAAAATTGCCTTATTAATAACAATGAATGTTGTGAACAAAAAGGCATATATGTTTTTTTTATCCAATACAAATGTAACCTAAAAGCTCTTGTTTTGCCAAGCAAAATGAGGAGATCGTAAGCTAATAATGATTATATATATCCTGAAAGGCAATTGTGAAAGTGTAGGAGTCACAGAAAACAAAATGGGAGGCTTAAAATCATAACTTTGCAATAAAATATACTCATCTCTTTTTTTTAATACTTGAAGCACTAATTGTCTTTTAGCTTCCATGGGATGTTCTGTTTCTTTTGCTAAAAAAAAAAACAGATTTAATGTTTATATTCAAAGGACAGAATCTGTTTTGTTATCAAAATGTACAGGTGGCAGAAATTGAACTTTTTTCTTTTGTTTTACCTTTTCCTTGTCAGTATGTGGAAATGTGTACTAAAAATAGATGCTACAGAATGTACAGAGCTCTTTGCAATAACTTAGGTTATAGATTAAGTAAGTCTTTTTTTCTCTCTGTTTACTCCTTCCATTTCCACTAAGTCTAAAAATATCTTTTTGTATTACAAGTTGACAAATACAATGCAAACCAACTCGAAATCCACATACTCCTGAGCTAGTTATTGCATTGTTAGAAAATTTGGAAAGTCGTTTGGGCTGAAAGTTTCTTGAAGCAATTGGAAGTCACTAGAGAGTGGGCAGGACTGACCTACTAAAGTAATAATGAAATAGCAATATGACCTGTTAAGGGGTTAGCCTTTCTGGGACCTAAGAGAATAAAGATTTCCTCTCAGTAAAGCAAACATTCTGAGTCTGGCTTGTTAAAAAACATTTCTACTTGTTTACATTTATGAAATGTAATAGAACGATTCAACTGTTGCTTTCTGGTAGGTACTGTATAAACCTTGTATCTCCCAAGCATAGCATTCAAACTTCTTATTTTAAAAAAAAGCACCACAAAAAACACCTCTCTCCCAAAAAAAAACCCACACCAAACCAAAAAAGCTTTCAATCCAAACAATAACCAAAATGTGCTCAGCAGAGGTCTAAACTTGAGTCAGCCTCAGAGCAGATGCTGTGTTGTTGAAGTGAATGCAAGAACCTCATCCTCTGCGGCACCCTGTGGGCTGGTCTCCTTGGAGTTTTCTGAACTGGAATCAAAAGGTGTCATAAAAAGGCATGAGTGGGATCCATTCTGCTCTGCTTGCTACACCATGCCACCTTGAAACACAAAAGCACATGAACACTTGTGTGCTAGTTGAATGAAGTATGCAATTAGGCTCCATTTCAGCAGTAGGGACTTGGAAATCACTAAATCTCTCCAACCTAATGATTCTCTTTCCTAGATTGTGTTCACAGACATATGCCTACATACAGGTAAAATTCTTCCGGCAAACCCTAAGTCCATGGGACCCAGTAAAGTCTACTGAGATGGGAAATTGTCTAGTCTAGAATGAGAGTGGGGAGAGTTTAGTTTATATTCTACTCCAAAATAGCATCAGTTTAATATCTTCACTAATTGTCCCAATGCTGGAGGCTCACAGGGGAGCTCAGTTGGAGTCCTTGTTTTTACATCTGGATTCAAGCCACAAACAGTTCATGCAGTTGTGGCATTGCAGTGAGAGGGAGGAGGTCTGGCACTGGCAGCAGTGTGCAGATTCCTCAGGTGTCCTCCTGTTTGTCTGTACCACATTTGATGCAAAATTAACATACCACAACAGAGCTGGTGGATTCATAATGTCATTGCCGTTACAAATTCAGCGTTTGCCAGCAGATACCAGATCAGCTGCTCAGCTTTAGAGTTGGGTCAGCTTCAACTAAATTCACTGTGGGATGTCAGAAGATCCAGTATCACCAGCACTACTTTTAGGTGAACACCATGGTATCAGAGAACATATCAAAACATCTGGATTCATTCTGAAATATGTCTTCTGGTGAGCAGAATTATTTGTGTAACTTCTTGAGTACATTTTTGTTGAAAAGTCACTTCATTCTTGATAGGGTTTTGTCTACTCTTAGGTAAATAGTTAAGAAGCTATCCTTGTTAAAACTATAGCAGGAGCTTGACAGCTAGACCTTGAAAATCAAGACCAAACATCAGAATAGAAAGGGAAACTCCAGTTGTCACCTCGTATTACTATAGGCAGATTACTGGTTTCCAGCTCCTAAGGCAGCAGACTCAGTGAGAGAGGGATTTATAATACATGTTATTAATTTTATTTGGAAGTCATTCAGGTACTGCGATGAAAGGAAACAACATAAAAGTCTTGGACAGCCATATGTGTTTAGGGGTTTTATATAGTGGTGGTAGTGTTTTTGGCCAAGGTAGAGATTGAAGTCTTTAACTGTCTGTCAAAATAAGCAGTAAGTGCAGATACTTCAAATGCTGAGTGTCCTGCCAGCCCAAAGCACTTTGTTTTCTACCTGTCAGACAACTGAGCGGTGAGAGATAGAGCCACAAGAAGTTGTTCCTTGCTAAAATAGGTCCATAAACACTTTCTGAAGCAACAGGACTGCAGGTTTTTTGCTTTGTTTTTTGCAGAGCAGTGCCCTGTGCAGTGCTGCAGTACTGTGGTGTAAAGGGCGATGACTGCAAGTTCTGCATTTTTCACTGCAGAATAGACTGCGGGTTCCAACTGTGTAACTGCTGGGCAGGATTCCTTCCTTCCCAACCAGGCTACCTCCCATCCAGAGCTGTCTTTGAAAAAATTACTTCAATGCAACTACCAAAGCTGTTGTGTGTGGTAGGAACAAAGCTTATATTTCAAGTGAAGAGTCAAGAAAGGAGTCAGGACAGGGACCAAAACTAGCCTATATTTGTAGTAAGAACACCAGTTTTAAGTATGATTTATTCCTCTTAAATACTGAAAATATATTGTTGACTTCTCTTATGAGAGTTCAAAATATATGATAAGTAAGACCAAAGCATGATATAAAATTAAGATAATGGTTCAAGCAGCTTTTATAATTCAGTTCTTGCACCTTGGCAAGAAGAAACAGTCTCTCTCTTGATTGTACTCTAGGTGTTTCCTCCTTCCTCATACAAATCGTTCTTCCCAGCCCTGGACTCTGTCACTTTTAGGGATGCACATGCTGCATATTTCCTCCAAACAGTCTTTCACCAACTCACTGCAAATCCATTATTATAGGCCAGGAGAAAAGAGAGGGTTTTGCCCTTTCCAACAACCTTCATGCAAGTTGTCTGCATCCTGCCAGATGTGAGTGTGCTACAAGTTGCTGCTGCACTCTAATCTGATCATACTCTTTCTCTCTCAGAGATTACTTTTGGTTATTGGCTGCCTGAGTGATGGCAAGCCCAGAAGAGCCCCAGCACTGGGAGCAAAGCAGCACGATTCAAGGAGCAATTTGGCTCATTCACTCACTTTCTCTCTCTCTCAGCAGGGAAGTTCATGGCTGCCCAATGCAGAGGGACGTTTCTGACACGTCTCAGGCAAGAGCTCCGTGGCACTGTTAATAGAGCATGGCTGTCTCATTTGTAGGCTCTATTCATCTGACAGCTAAGAATTATCAGTAGTGATGCTTCACTCCCTCTCTCTTTTTCTCCAAGCTAGTGATTTGTCTATGTTATGGGTAGGTAAGCTTGACAAAACATTACACATTAGCAGCTGAGACGGTGTTTGAAATGGGAAAATTGCTAGCAAACTGCTCCATTAGAGACCCAAATAACAAATTCTTTCTTTCCCTCAATGAAAGAGAGATAGTTAAGGCTCAAATTAATATGTCTGTCTCCCCTGCTCTGCAGTGGGAATCACTCTTCAAGACAAATGGCTTCGTCACTCCTGGGAGAGTGAGCTGGCTCTACAGAAGCTGCATTAGGCAGAGGTTTTTTTATCCTTTGTGTTCTACCATCCTGAGTGTGAGCAGTATAGGCGTCAGATGAGAAAGTGATGAAAAGATTTACACGTCAGTGAACTTTGAGATGGATTAGCATGGGAATTTGAGAGCTTATTCTTTACTCTGGGATAGTTTTTCATATTTAACTGCATAGTTTCCCCCCTGTTTGCTTTATTTTTTCTCTCTGATATGTTTACTTTTCACTCTCATTACTGCAAAGTCATTTACAGTGTGGGAAGAAGGAGGACTTTATCCTGTCTAACATCATGTTATTATAAGAATAATGCATCTGAATCCATTGGGGCTTCAAACTTTTCTATCTCTGGTAATATGTTAGCAAAGAGAAAGGGGATTGTCTTGTCCTTTGATGTTGTTGTCAAAGACTCTAAAATAAAGCTTTGAGAGACAGACAGAGCTTTGCTGTGTGTCACAAGTGGGGAGATATGCTTCAATTCATCTGAGTCATACAGCTGGCAGCAGGCAACGTGGCACAGAGAAATGGCTAACTGAAAGGAGGAACAAAAGCCCCCAAGAGATTTGAGCAGAGACAATTTTATCAGTTCTATGAGTGCTACTTGTGGAGTCTTTTAAATGTGTCTTATTATGAAATACCAGAAGAAATCAAGGAAAATTGTATTGAGTTGTAAGAACTCTTAAATATGGGGGATAGTAGTTCAAATGATCAAAATTTAGCCTTTTAGGACTGTGTCTCTAGTATTGAGTTCTCAAATGTATTGTAAAAGTATTTTATAGTATGTTCTGGTGATAGAAAATGAACCCACTAATGTTACTTTGCACTAGCACAGCTGGTTTTTCTAATGTATGGCAGCACTTCATAGGATGCAGGGATGGGCTGTGAAAAATGCAGTTATCCAGAGGTCATGTTCTAGGTAAAGGAGATCATTTTCTCTGAAATATATTGTGGCTGTACTATTTAGAATTAGCTTTTCAAACAACAAAAAAAACTGACAACAGTAGGTAAGAACTCTGTTTTTCACTTCATTCGAAAGCTGGCACCTCTAGCAGCAGTTTCCTCTTCTATCAGGAGTAACACAGGGTTTATAATTAATCCTTCATCACTTTGAAATTGCCAATGCCCCTTCTGGCAAAACCTAGTGTTTCCTAGAGAATTTTAGTCTTGACTGTCCTTCAAATGTCATTTATGAGCTCAGAAGAGGTGAAAGTACAAAGTATTAATATACATAATATGTTCTCTACTGTTTTAGTGGTGTAACTGCTTAATGTTGTTCTAACTGTGCCTGATAATCTATTACATGCATTTATAAAAATGAAAAGGACACATTTTAGTTCTTCATACTTTTAAAATATCTACTTATTTAATATTGCACTTTATTTAAAGACCAACCACATTTTGTGGCCAAGTTGAAATAGACCTGGAAACACAACTTGATGAGAGCTCAGTGTTCCTCTGGTAGCATCTGTGAAGCATAGTGCACTGAGCATAATGTGTTATGTGTAGTCTTTAGGCCTTCAGTTACAAAGAGCATGACACAATGAAAAAAATTTAAGGTGTTAAGGTGAAAATATAGGAACAGATGACAACAGCCTTGTCTATCTATTTCTGTACAGGCCATCTGCTGCAAATTTTGTAGGAAAGGGTGAGGAATTAAGTGCTGCTTTAGAAGATGGCTCTCTGAAACAACTCTTCTTCTGTAATCCTCTCCACCTTTTCTAGAATTTGTTTCCCTTATTACTCAGGATCTGTGACTATTCCAATTTTGACTTTTTTTGGCCTCAAGTCGCTAAAAGTTTCCTTTGCATTTTAAGTGATTATAAAAGGGCCCATGTTTCCCTACATCACTATATTTGAGTTTCCCTCTAAGGACCATTGTGCTGCACCTATGTGCAGCATGTGTGAATCCCCAGTTTCCATCCATAAAGCGAGGGAATTGGATAGGCATGGCCTTCTTTTGTTCCTGGAAGTATCTGCATAGAAATACTTGGGAGGAGTTAAACACCAAACTGGCAAGCTGACAAAAAGCCTTTATGGGAAAAGTATGTGTACTGCTAATTCTGGTGACAAACACCCAACAATAGTAGCATGCTGAAGCTTAAAGCAATTTGCATTTCACTGTGGACTTGCCAGAAATGAAGCTCGTTATATTTAGACAGACTGGAAGGGAACTCTCAGACACTAATTCAAATCACAAAACAAGGAATAGAATTAACTCTGAGCACAATCTTTATATTAGGCTACTACAGAAATAAAAAGAGCCCATGTACATTGACTGCACAAGTTAACTGTGGAAGTATCACAATATTCATGACTAAAATAGCTTCTTGGAGTAAAACTGAGCTGGCAAAATCTCTTATTTCCAAGGAGATTTTTTGTCTACTGAAAGCACAGATCAGGACAAGAATACACTGTGCAATAGAGGGCTGATGGGCCTTATGTGTTTTCTCTACGTTATTTCCAAGTCCTTTAAAAACCAAGATTTACTTCTCCCTGCATCACATTTTGTCTTTCTTCCTGGCTTTAAAATTTTATTCTCCTTCTCTGCATTGCTGCAGCAGCTCTAAAGCACTCGAGCAATTCATTCCATCATTCCAGTATGGTTTTGTATTTCAATTCTAAACCATTTCCAACCACACGTTTCTTGCTATTGAAACCGTCTCTTTTTATGACAATTTTGGAAAAAAAGCACACAACATTTGAATAGTAAGTACAAGCTAGGTAAAGTAAAATTTTGCTCTTAGTTCCACCTCAAATTGTAGAGTTTTAGCTGCTATGGTCATTTGAATTTGGTGTGTGGGGATCCACTTCTGCGTTTCTAATTGAAAGGAATACTTAGGGTTCATCTGAGGACGGACCTTTTAGCAGGAATTTGGGGAACTTGCTGACCAAGACTGGAAAATAGTTCTTGGAAGGAACAGAAATTAATCTTAATGGTTACTGTATGCAGTGTCTTAAAGCTGCTTGCATTTTAATTTAGTGATACATGTATTTATAATACTTCATAAAGAATATTTCTTGGAAGCGAAGTCTCAGGAACAAAAACAACAGCTTTCTCAAGTAGTCTGGTCTGTATTTTAACACTTCAGTATCTGGTAGTTAAAATGGGAAGACACAGTCCTATTTTTCTTCTCTGCTTTAACTTAGATTCCCCACTTCCTTAAGAAATCTGCATTCATATTGCAGAGAATTCCACTTGGTTTTTCAGCATGTTCCCACAAATTATTTCTCCCGAGTCACTCTGATAATGTTAATAATCTGTTTATTAAACTGTCACAACATAACATAGCTCTTAGTTTAGATAGCTATGTTCTATTTACAACAGCTAGTCAAGGAAAGCATCTGGATTTTCTACCTTAACTTTGATTAAGTAGTAATAAAATATACCTACCAGTCTTTATTAATGCCATGAGCTTTAAAAGTGCAATTTCTATAACCTGGGACTTGTTTTCTATATAGTTTTAGTGTAATCAATGAGGTTATTTTATCTTATAGGTTCTTTTTCTCAGTATATTCTCCATTTAGCGGCTTTCAGAAGAAAAATCTGTTTCACATTAAAAAAAATCTATAAAATTGTTTTAGATTTCTATGAAAATCTGCTGTCATGTTTAATGTTAACCCTGTCCTATAACTGTGTACTTAACATATATATTACTTTGTTTGTTTTCAGACGTTTGGAACAAAACCTCATCAAAATCATTCCCCCTGGAGCTTTTACTCAGTACAAGAAGCTTAAGAGAATGTAAGTTTTAATAAGATGAACATGCAAGAGTAATCATGAATCTTCTAGCTTCAAGTTCAGTATCTTTATTTTAGAAACATATTGTCATTTATATATTGAAATCACTGGGGATTGCACAAATAATCTCTTCAAAGTGTACACAACAATGGAATTTGGTTCAGGATGCCTAGCAGTGCATGAAATCCTTAATAACACTTAATTTCACATCCTATTATAAATGATGTGAGTTAATTACTTGCTAGTCTATTCAAACTTCCAATCTGCTTCCTCAGAAAAGATTTGAAGTTCTATTGTTTTTCTCATTCATTCTGGTATCTGTAACCTCTATTTAGTTGACCCCAGCTATAGCAGTTCATGTTCTTGCATAGTTAGCATTTATTATTTCTTTTAGTTATTGCATTTCAATGTCCTGATGTTGAAATGGTTTGACTGTTTACCAGAAAACAAAGAAACCTGCTGGAGCTTGTTTTCTCTGTTTCTTTATCACCAGATACTGACACAATTCTTTTCTTATTAGCACTTTTGTTTTCTCTTTGGATTAAAAAAAAAAAAGAGAAACTAATCCCCCTGGTCATTGTTTCTTTTCATTTTTATGTGACATATGAGAATTGTTGTGACAATAGTGCAATGATACAGATGGTGGTAGAAACAGTTTCTCCTGCTTCACCATGGTATTAAGATGTTGATGGACACCACTGGACCAGTAGCTTCCAGAAGACATTCAGGCTCTGTAGCTTAGTGCTAAGACTGATATAAAGATACCTTCATAGTTCTTGTTTTCTGATGTGAACAATACTTACTGGAATTAAGAATTTCACAGAATGCACTACATGACTGTTGGAAACTGAAATGAGTTTGTACTGTATCTTTGGATTTAAGAGTAAAGTTAATGTGTTTGCCAGTCCAAACATAAGTTCCTAGAACTGAAGAGCTGTAAATATAGATCTTAATATTTAACAGGTCACATCATCAATCTTATAGAGTCTCTATTCTCTGTCTCACTTTCAATATAGCTGTATGTATTTTTAAAGAAGTACTGTATTAGATAGAAAGACAGTAATTTCAGTGAAAAATGATGGATCCCTTTTCAGTGACTGAACTTGTAACTTTTTCATTATTAAAGTCGCTACTTAGCTCCTTCTGAGGTGTGACTAATTTTAGACTCTGGCAGTGCTTTACTGTCCTTTCATTTTTCATGATTAGTGAACTCTAGTTTTATGGGAGTTGACCAAAAAAAATGATCTTTAACTTGACTAGCTGCTCAACCCAATGCAGCACTCATTATGTGACATGATTAATGTTCAAATTTCACAGCAGTATTCCATTAACAAGTTGTATTAACAGCTTTCTGGAGTATAATTGGCATGCTCATTGAGATCTGAACTCATAGTTAAATAATTAGTTATTGTGCCAGATGATGTGTATCAAAGCTTAGTTAACATGACAGCATTTTTTGGAAGAACTTGGGATAGACAGACTGCAGGAGGTCCCATAAGAAACATGCTATTTTGCCATTTGGTTATTGACCTGTCTCCTTGGTAAAGTTTTATTCCTGCTGAACAGTGAGGCTCTAAACCATCACTGTTTCCCATCACTGTTACAGGAAGTTTGCTTGAGGATATTCATTCCACTGTTGGAAGAGATTATTGAATCATCTCTTATGATTTCATTTTATGTCTGTTTATCTGAGGTTTTTAACTACCAAGTTTGTAGCACAAGGCTAAGAGCCAAGTACATATAGCCACTTTGAAATATGTGGTTGCACTGCTGTGGCTCTGATGCTTGTAGTGGTATTTCATGTTTTCAAATGAATTTTATTATATATAAGAAGAAAAGAAAATGAGCTTTCACAGTCTTCCCAGTAGCTCAGTGGCATTACTACTTTTGTTAAGCAGCTTCTAAAAACTCAACCATATATGACATGGATTTTTGCTGAATACTCTTGTCACATGAGAACAATCCATTTTACATATCAGAGATAATCAAATAATCTGTTTCTAATAATGTTAGTTGACAAAGAGAATTTACATCCAATGCTTTTAATGGTTTTGCATTTGGCTGCATCTAAAAATAAATCTATTTTGTTTCAAATCCTTTTACAGTAAAGACATTTAAGCCATACAGTCATATGTTATACAGTGACTCACAGGGTATCCTTGTTCCCCTTTTGCAAAGTCAGAAACAATTTATATCCCTAAATGATAACTAAGCACAGCCCCTCCCAAGGTGTATTCAACAACCTTTTGAAAGAAGACCTCTACTGTGCTGTTAGAGGTGTAGGAAGACTAGTATGAAGAGACTATGTATTCCCTGCCTGGGTGGAATTTTCATAAGTTTATTACATTTCCAGCTAAAGAGCCACTGAGTGATTCAGAGATATGAAAATGAGCCTTATGTGATCTAAATTGACTTAGTTGTGCAAGTTAGAAAAACCTATATTTCCTTGTCTCAGTGTAAATCGAGCACAGAATAGGATGATCTTACCAAAACAGACTGAAGGAAGGGAACAAAAGTACAAGGACATAATTGAATCCCTTTGCCTCAGTCGAGTCACAAGGAGATGGAGCCTCCTTATCCAACAGCAGTGGAGCTTGGGCTCTAATGAAAAGGAAATAATGTGTCTAATTATCTTCTAGTGCTGATTGTAGTGCATCTGCATGAAGTGAGTGAGTGTCATCACCCAGCATGGCATTTATGCATGTTCAGACACCATTAGTTATACACTCATTAGCGTCCAGACGTAGGGAGAGAGAAAGGATGGAAATGTTGAAAAGTAGCAAATCAATAAAATAGTGCTGAAATACTTATTTCAAAACCTAGATGCACCTTTTCAGATGTTTGTCTTTGTTCAGCAAACTCATTATTTCATGTCATTCTAATGGGGTTTAATATGTTACTTCATATGTAGAGAGATTCACATCAAACTTCTGCTTACATAAGAATTACTAAATCAAAAGCAGTGAATATTAACAGACTGTCTAAATAATATTCCCAAACCCTATATATATATATATATATATATATATAAAAATCCTACTTTTGCTGTCATAACTTTGACTGCTGTGAGTTGAGCTGAAGAACTGAAACCTTTACTAAATGCTGTCCTTCGAGGCAGAATATTATAATAGAAAACATCCGTAGGTTGCAGGCCAGTTGTTTCATAAGCTTTATAAAAGAACCAAACTGTGTAACAGAACCAAACAAAATCCCACTTGGTGTGGCTAGATTTGAAGACAGTTAGGGCTTCATTAACATTTTAACCAACACCATTAATGCCTTCCTTAATGCACATTCTACCAGTACTTTCCAGCTACTTTAGAACCTGTCCTTGCTTTGTCTTATCATTTCACAATCAGGATAGGATCTTCTGTACTGTTACAAAGTTAGCCTCCCGTGCTTACATTTTCGCATTCAGATATCCCTTATGCTTTGTCACAGGCTGCTCCTCAACTTAAGGGCCACCTTGCAGAGTCACAATGCAATCTCCATTATTTTAAAAGTTCTTAAGATGTTTTTATCAACTGTTTTTATTCAATGGGCTACCTCACAGTTGTTCTTCAGAGCTCTCTAGAAAAATGTTTTAATGGCCATAAAATGAAAGACCATATTAACAGAGGAGCTGTCAATTTGTTGAAGCTGGGGCCTGTCATGCTGATTGTTGTTTTGTGATCATTCCTGGAATTTGCCTATCTATGTCCTTATCTAGATCATAATTTATCTGAGCTAATATTATCTTTTAGTTCTGCTTTTGTGTATATTCTTCCTGGTTACAAATATATTGTTTTTTACTACTGCTTTCTCTTTACAGAGACATCAGCAAGAATCAAATATCTGACATTGCACCTGATGCGTTCAAAGGCTTGAAATCTCTCATTTCACTGTAAGTAGAAGATAGAACTGAATGGGCATATGGAGAGAGTGTGCAAGTAAGAGAAATACGAATGATAACGTGCTGGCTGGGAGAACTTAAGTTTCTGTGTGCAATTGCCAGCTTGAGTGGAGCATTTGATCTTTTTAAAATGAAAAATTGATCATACAGGTTAAAAGGAGGAAGTGTTTACACATCTCTAGTAAGAGTTCTTTTATAGGTAAATACCCCCAAGGTTACCAACTGGCTCACTTCTTCAAATCAGTTCATTAGCTGATCTACCATACTTGTGCACCTGCAGGCCAGTCCATGTCCCCCAACTCATCATGGCACACAAAAACTTCATCATAGCTCGGACACTATTTGATGACATTAATCATGGAGGAGTTAGGGGAAACGTTTCCATATGGATTTATCTTTTGTATTGCAGAACTGGCGCTTGTTGTTTTGTGGTTTTTTTGAAATTACTTAGGGAAGAACCTAAGCTCTTAAGAAAATGTTTGTATTTCTTAGTTGCAATTACTACTTTAGTAAGCTGAAAGGAGACTAAAATATGACGCTATCCAGAAGATAAAATGAAGGAAGGATCTCTAGACAGCCATTCATTTCTCTTTATAGAACACAGAAACTGTTTTAGCACCAAGTTGACTTTAAACGCAGGTTTGTTTCAACCTAGCTGCCCACAGCACTATTCAAACAGTGGAGCTTTTAATGGGCAAAAAGAGCACAACAAGGTCAGAAGCTGCATATGGAGAAGGAACTAGAACAGAGTGTCAGAAAGAGTTCCAGGTTGAGTAAAGAGGGTAAGCTCAACTGGAAGGATATTTACCTGTGTTAATTTTCAAGACAGTTTTAAAACCTTTAGCTCATTAGTGTTCATGTAAGACAGTTTGATTTTTAAGAGTGTAGTTTATTTCTAAAAACTGTCACCATTTTATCCTCTGAATACTTGATAATTATGACAACCTATATAACTTGTTAGCCGGTGCTAATGTTAGAAGGTTATTCAGAACTAAACATATATATTTTAGTAAACTTCTAAGCCAGAATGCAGAAGGATGGGCCTCTTCTTGTACCCTGAATCCAGCTGGGAGAATGCCAGAGAAATATATATTAGGTGTTGCTAGTCATTGAACAGTTAGGATGGTGTTGTTCAACATGCTATGGAAATGGACAAATCCCTCAATTGTGTCTGGGAATAGTTCAGTAAAAGAATGACATTTACTAAGCACTACAGTCTTGGCTTAGTATGAAACTGCCGCTGATACTGCAGTTCTGAAACTTTCTGGTCTTGGCAAACCTCCTGGCTAGGAGCAAGCTGGACAGGCAAGATATTTCTACTGGGGTTCACTTCCCAACTCAGAAGTCATTCAGCTTTGGCTATAACTAATTCAGATACTCCCAAGTGGCCTCGGAAGTAGGACAGAGCGCATGAGAGGAAATGAGAATATAAACTGGCCAGGAATTTATAGTGTTTTGACTTGCACACAGAAGCAGGTGAAATGACTGTGTATTCTCTGCCCAGTCATCCAAAATGATATTTTAAGTAAATGATGTTTAAATATGTTTATATTCAAGTAGGGAAAATAGTGCTTAAGTTAATGCTAGGAGGTTACAAGGAGGAAAAGGTAGAGAACAGAGATTGCAGCACAGAAAGGGCTTACAGTAAGAGAGCTCTACTGCCTCTGAGCAGTTTTTCTTTCATTCAGTGTTGTCTCTGCCTCAGTTTCCTTCTCCTGCAGCCACAAAAGCTGTTGTAAAATGTAGTCTGTTTCGCCTCTCTTTGGTAGACTGGTTTCTAGGACAACGTCAACTCCAGCCTTGAAATTGTCAACCTCCTCCTCCTCTAGGTTCAATTGTCCATTGTGCCTGCGTTGGCTTTTACTTTCTTTTGAAAAGTTTTACTCCTGGTGTTCATTGCAGATAGGTCTTACAAAGATTTTCCCTCTGGCTGATAGACAAGGGTTTGTTCCCTGATCTTTCATGACCTGTCACCCAGACCTCTGGCAGGTTCTTCCCTGCTGGTCATTTCTGTAGTTGTTTCAGTTTCTGAGTCCTGGATATTTTCATGGAGCAAGACTGTCTGCGCTTCTGCAGAATCTGGATTTCTCTGAAGAAGAACCCCCCAGGTTTCTACCTCTCAGAAGTAGAGGATCTTCTATTGTTCAGTCTCTGCAATAGCTACCAATGCAGTTCTGTCAACTGCAGAAAGATAAGTAAGTAGAAGAAGACTCCTTTGAAGTGCCAGCCCTCCCAATGAAACTGCCAAAGAGGAAAGAAAAAGGAGGTAGAAATGAAGTAAAGGTAGTTTGCTTACTAGTGTTATCTCTACTAAGCTGTGCGGTCTTTTTAGTGCCTGAGGCCCCAATAACCTTAGTCAGCTGCATGCCCTGAAGCAACCCTGCTCTGCATACAATGCCTCTGCTCATCTGACAGTAACTTGTGTTTTTCATATATACAAGTCAAATGTGATTGTAGGCATAGATTTTAGTGAGACACCATGGCAGTTTGATCTGTTCACAGAGGAGATGGACTTCTCAGCTAACAGAGTTAAAATAAGAATTAAGGAGGAGAAAATATGAATGCCCAAATGAAAGTAAGCAACTTTGTTTCCATTAAAAACAAAACACTGCTGTACTGCCTAAATTGCTTCCTTTTTTCCCCCCTGCATTATTCCCATTTTCTGCTCCTCCCTTTACTCCCTGCTTTCATGCAATTGCAGTGTTCCCTATGGGTCTAAGAGAGTGAAAGTGCTTGCCTGGAAGACAGCCAACATTGTTAGTCTAGTGGGCTAATGGAGGCCTATATATAGTGAGTTGCCTCTCTTCCTTCTGAAGTTAACTTAGGTTAGTGTTTCCAGGCAGAACTGTTTCTCAGAGTACTCTGCCTGTTGTACCTCTGTAAAGATGGGAGAAAAAAAGGGTATGCTATAGTTTTCAAAACACAGGAATGTTTATTGCAGAAGCAGTTTCCCCTACAATGTATAAAACTTAGGTCTTTTAAAAGTGCTAAGTGATCCATATGCTAGCAGGTCATAAGTTTTTATTTTAAATCTATGTATTTTCTCCAACAAGGAATCCACCTATGGGAGTGAAACAGGTCACAGAATCTTAGCACTTTAAATAAGCTGTTTCTGCCTGAGGTTTTCTCTGTATTTAGCAAAAGAAAGGCAAGCTTGTTCATGAATTCTCTATTCCTCACACACAGGAAAAAAACTGTTTTCTTTATGCCCATTTTTCAGCGAGATTTTGTTCCCTGTTTGTATAATGACTGTGGAACAAGGAATTGATACTCTAGTTTTCTTAGAAATATCTAGACATGTTCATAACTTTATTTTCTCCTGGTTTTTACAACAATTAAGGAACTGGAATCATTCTTCAAGAACTTTTTTTTCTCCTTTCCAAAATTGTCAGGCTTTTCTTTTTACCCTTGTTGTGTCACATGCAGGTGGCACTGTGAGGCACTGGTCAGCTCTGAGTCTGTAAGTATAAGTCTGTGGATTTAATTGTTAGAGTGGCTGAAGTTCTCTTTCAATATTTAGGCACTTAGGGCTTAAATATTAGGGCTTAGATCTTCAGTGTACTTTTGGTATGAACCAAACTCCAGCCTCTTATTCAGAGAGAAAAGAGTTGTGGAGAGCTTGCTATTAAGGCCTTGTGGACAACAGAGTGTGTTGTGGATCAAGGAGTTAGTATAAGTCTTTAGTCTTAAAAGTACTGCTGTGGGACTTGGGAGGAAGAAGTTGCATAGTTTCAGTTCTCTGTCTCAAAGAGATGATATAAGGCTATAAAGATTGAAGACTGTGAGATATAGTGATACTGCAGCATTGGGGACCTTATGAAATAGGCAAGATGAGAAACAAATAGAATGGTTTGCATCTAAAAAAACAGAAAGCAACACAGGTGTAAGTGAGCCACAGCAATTTAGCCATGGCTTTTGTATTTCAGGGGTTAGTCTTTCCATCTAAACATGAGAACAAATAGTACCCTGGCATTGAGAAGTGTGGCAAAGTTGGTTGATTGCAAAGGAATGTATTATTTCAATTTTAAGCAAAAGTTTGAGAAATGCTCTATTTGCAGTACATAGTGTTTGCATTACCTAGTTAGAATTGCCCAATTGAAGTTGAAGTGGTTAATAACTTCATGCAGAACATGGGGGATAAGTTATAAATAGTTTCATGTTTCAAGATGGCTGCATGCCCTTTCTGAAGTAAATTCATTTTTCATTTAATTAACTCAAAATCTGTCTTAATAGTGAGAGGATTGTATTAGCATTTGGTTACTGTTAATAATATCAAAGATAAACGTTATTCTTGGGGTCAGTAAATTTCCCACAAATGTAGATTTGGAAAGCCATATCCAGACTGTCTGGGGGCATTTTATGAGATATGACAAAATAGTCTAAGCTTTCAGTGTGTTAAACTGGATGAATAAGTTTTAGACCACTGCAGAGGGAGAATTCCTTTGCTTTTGTTCATATACTGAATTAAGCTAGTGAACAATTGAAAAGCTTAGATCAGCCTGGGCACAAAGACAAGAGACAGCTTAGATTTTGACATAGCAGTCACATTTAGACCATCATCTCCTGGGTGATGATGTATGTGGTGTCATTCATGGTGATATGAAATCTGCAATAAAACACTGCCTATTGCAATAACTGCCAAACTTATTGTAAGGTAACAAATTGCTTTCGATGGGTTTAGTGTGATTTATTTAGCCTAACTTGTTCTGTAGAAATATGAAATAGTGCAGGGGGAAAAAAATATTACATGTCTATATTTCTTTCAGATATTAGAAATTTATTGCTGGTTTTGCCCCTATCAATTCCTCCTCTTTTGAAAACTGGAATTCTTATTGAGCCTGTGCCATTTTACGTAGCTTGGGAAATATAATTCTTCCTAGCAAGAATAGTTTTCGCAGTCTGAAGAAAAGTTAAAAGCATTCTGAGGACTGAAAAAGACATTGCATAAAGTTAAAATTTGACACTTCAGTAAGAATGTTTCAGCCAAGCCAAAATAAAGGAATACTTAGCTGGAAACCATATGGACTAAGAGATTCTGTCCTAGGCTTTCATACCCAAGAAGAGTCCTGTGTCACCTTCATGGGAAAAAAAAATCTTTGTATTCTGGGATCTGACTTATTGAAGCAGCTGAATTGCAACTTCGTTTGCAAGTAAGATTGGCTGATTTACTGTAAAATTAAGACAACACAGCCATTCTTGTTTCACACCTTCAGAAGGTGATGCAGTAAACCTCAGTGGATATGAAGGGCCATGTGTTGGGAGAGTCTTTGCAAAGGGCTGAATTTAAAAGATTATTCCAGAGGTCAGAATGACTAAATGCTGTGAAGAAGCAGTGAATTGGTTTTGTTTTCAGACCTTGCTGCTGAAAGTTTGGTACATGCTTCATTACATTCTCACTGAAGATAACATACTTGTTGCTATGTCCCAAAGTTTTAGGCTAATCCTTGCAGTGGCTACTTTTGCTGTTTAATCTTTCACTACTTAGAACATCAGTTGGACTCATCTGCAAAGCTTGGAGTTTACTAGTAACAATTAATTCACTGTAAATTCAGTATTTAGTTGTCTTGGAATAGACACATTTTGGGAAGAGTATTAAAATATGATGCCAGAATCAGGCTGAAGAAACATAATGCCTAGTTATAACTTGTATATGTTTGTATGATTTCTTACAGCAGATTTATAATAACTCTTCAGCTGAATAGGGTGTTTCTTCCTACTATCTCCTTTAACGCTGCAGTGCATTGATTGCTCTGTGGATTAATCTTCCCATTGTTTTGGAAGGATGATGGCAGGATGAAAACCGCTGCAAGTTGTGAGCCAATCTGCCAGGTACTTTGAAGAATTGAAGCTTGTGGTTTGTGGCATACTGAAAGCAATTAGCTGCAAGCTGATACCTCTATGAAAGCAATCAGCTGGCAAGCTGATGACTCTATCTGCCACTAAGAATATAGCCCTCAGATGGTTCAGCTGCACTTGTGCCATAACAGCAACTTGCTGATGATACAAAGCCACTTGCGAATGATTTCAGAAAAATTTCCTTGAGTTAAAACTACCAGGAGTGATTCTTCACACTGGTCGTTTTGCTATTAGATACACCTGCCTTGTGGAAAAGATAAGAATAAAATTCATGGCCTGACAAGCCTCAAGTGTTTGCATGTCTTTATGACCCTTTTCTCCATATAGGCTGGTCTTCATCTTTAGTCTCTCAGTAAATTTTGGCTGGTTTTTCTTTTGCTCAAAATGTACATCGTGTTTAGGGTAATATCTTCTCCACCTGACAGTGAATGACATTTTTCAGACCTATGGCTAACTTGATCCTCCAGCAAAGCTGAGGAGCAAATGAACAATCATGAGCACACAACAACAGTTTCAGTAACTTTTTAATGTTCCAATGACTGTCATGCTGATTCACTGTTTCACTGTCTATTTTGCAACAATTACTGAGCTGATCTTATTAGGTACTAACTTTGTTAGTGTATCTTTAGTTAAAAAATATTTTGGCTCTATGATTTCAGGTGCTAGGGGATAGAGACTTGTACTCCTGTGCTGACCTTGCACATGTTTGTGTCCTGCAACATATGTGAGAGATGCAAGTGAACATACATTTGTAGAACTTGTAATGCCATGGGCAAATCTCCTAAAATTTATTTCTGTTGGAATTTTAAGTTCTTGAATTGACTTGGCTGAGTTTGCTGTTCAGAGTGCACCTAACCTGGCCAGTCTTTTCTACAGGCAAACTCATTCATAGTACTGTCAGGAGTGCCAGGACTTGCTACATTCAGAACAAAAGCATCTTGGGTCAAGAATCTGATCAATATTTGTATTTATTGGCTTGAGAACACTTTTCTCTCTTAAATAGAAAAAAAAGGGGGGGAACTGAGGAAAACAAAAGTTTGGGGGATTGTTATTAAAGTAAATGGAAATAAGGATCTCAAGAAATGAGTTGCAATACATTATGTATCTCCTCTCCTCTTTGCTTCTTTCTGTAGGACCATTTGACTTCAGCTCTGGCATGGCAGGCAGACAATGGCATTAGCTAATTTGGCTCTGTGTAGTGCTGAACATGAATATGAATTAGAGACAAGTGCCCGAGTTCTCATACTGACTTTTGTTTAGCTGTTAATTTGTTTGAATGTGAATGTGCCACGTGCACATAAGCCAAATTAACTTTGAAAATACGTATTTTCTTTTCAGGGCTTCTAAACAGTGAAGCTTTGTTTTATTTTATAAGCTATTTTAATCTGGTTTAGTTCACTGAGAAGAATAAAGAGGATGTATAAACACATCCAAGGTTTAAAATTCAGTGGGACATTGCACTATGACCTTCTGACTCTCGCATTAAAATTAAATTAAAATCTACTCTAACAACAGTCTCATTTTGATATTTGCATTTAATAGTGCCATAATCAACAACTGCACTAGATGTGAGCATTGAGATTTTTTTAAGGTTTTGCTTTACGTAAGTGTTTTTACCTCTGTAGCCAGAATAACTCTTAATCTGAAATAGGGATTTTTTTACCTCTTACTATGGGCATTTTGTGAAGTTTAACTTCTGAACTCTTTCTTAGATGCTGTGGTGTTATGCATTACTGATCAGCACTGATAATCCTCCTACTTGACAAAACTTAGATGTTTATGTAACATCACAGAGTTTATCACCTAAACTTAGTATACAGCTGGTGCACTTGCTGAAGAAAACTCATTCAGAAAAAGTGGAAACTGAAATATACTTCATTCTGGGGGCATTAACGTCATATTTTAAGCTTTTATAAATATTTTATTTGCAGAGGTTTTGCGTTTGCTTCTTGATACAGGTGCTCACATCAGTTACTTTGTCTAAAAAGGAGTCTGAGTCAGCCATTTGGATGTTGTTTTAGAGCCCAGTGAAATTCAGTGTCTTTAATACTATGCCAGATTTTGAAACTGCTGTTTTAATGGTCCTGCTAGGCCTTTCAAAGTTCAGCCATCATTTCTGTCTGCTTTTGGGTAGAGTATAAAAATTGATGTACATGATATGGAATTTTGCTGAAGCAGTAACTTCTGTGTGTCTTCTGAAGCTGAAATTAAGAAACAGAAAAATTTAGTGGTACTAACATTTCTTACTCACAAAAACCCACTAACTGCAACAGCACAAGAGAAGCCAGCCTCCCGAGTCTGCAGTAGGTCAAGAGAAATCATGTTATATTTGTTTAGAGAAAATGTACATCTGAATATAGATTTGAATATCAAATATAGATGATCATAGTTTCTGGATACCAGTTCAGTGTCTGCTAAGCTACAGAAGTTATGAAAAATGTTTCAGGTTTAGATTTTCGTATCTGAGCAATGTTATTTTATTTAGATTCATTTTAGTTAGGCTCAGAAATGAGCTGATCTGGGAGCTTTCCCACAGAGGTGATATACTTCCAATGACTGATGAAGAGTTAACTGAAGCGGCAATACACTGGGAAGGCCAGAGGGTATTGTAAATGGTCCTTCCTGCTAAGTGTTTGTTTTTCAGCATGCTCAACTCACTATAATGTTTTAAATGTTGAAAGACAGGATAAGCCAGAATTTCAGCCAGCATCCAAGCTTCACATGACTATTTGATTCATTGCTAGCATATTATTCCACATAAAAAAGTTAGAGAATTAATCAGTTTAGTGGCACAGAGGCAACAAAGTTTTGGCATGTGGTGATTTATAAGCATTTATCGTGTCCTATGTAGAGGATATATGTAAAGGGTGGGTGTCAGGAGGATGGAGCCAGGCTGTTCAGAGATATTCAGTGATAGGACAACGGGCAACTGGTACAAACTGAAACAGAATGGCTTCCAGAGAAACACAAGGAAAAATTTCTTCCCTGTTGAGGTGAAGGAGCACTGGAAGGGGCTGCTTAGCTGGGTTGTGGAGTCTCCTTCGCTGGAGACATTCAAAACCCACTTGGATGAGTTCCTGTGTGACCTACATACAAGAAGGTCTTGCCCTGGCAAGATCCCCTCCAACCCTTAAGATTCTGTGTTTCTCTGTTTTCCCCATTTAAAGTCTATTAAAATGTCTAGATAAGGCACAATATTTTCAGATCTTCTCTTTTACCAGGACCCATATAAATTCCTAACTCAATTTTTGGTTTTGACAAATTTTATCAGTATCAGTAAATACTTTGTCTGTGTTGAAATTCACATGTTCCTGTCACACATGATTTTGCTTTAATCTCTAGGTAACACTCATTAGCATAATGGTAGTTTTGTGTGGGTTTTAGTTCAATTTCTGAGGATACTCTATGTGCATTTTTCCATTAACAAAATATGAAATAGTTTTAGTATTAAAACTGAATCATAGATATCAGGTCATATATATTTATGGTTGAATAAACATATACAGTGACTCTCATTTGTGTTACTAAATCTTTACTGATTTTTATACCTAAACTATACATAAATATACTTCTGAGTTTCTGAAATAAATGTCTGTTTGCAGTTCAGTCTAAATTTCTTTCTATTAGCTAGTTGAAATGGTAACAGCAGCTGGTGAAGCCATAATATTTTATCCAATGCTGCCTATGTCACATTTTGTGCCAATTATTATATCTTAAGAGATGCAGTTATATGAAATTTTATCTACAACTAGCTTGTGCTCCCTGGCTTTTAAATTCGATGGCACTGAGCAGAATTCTAGGGATTTGCATCAGAAAAGAAATCCCTCCACAGAATGAAAAATATTTCAGATACAATTTTTGGATGATGTCCAGTTTCTACATTAAAGATGCTTTCCAACACCAGACGAAGCCTGAATCATAACGACTCATTTAATACCATGTGGTCTCTGAAAAGAAAATGAGATCAGTAGTTAAATGAAATGCCCACAGATCCTGGGCATGGTGCACAAGATCAATAAAGATAGTGCAGAGATGTGGGAGGACACTAAACTGGTCTGTTACTTAAGATTTATTTTGTCTTCTTGAATCTTTCAGAGTACTCTATGGAAACAAGATCACAGAGATTCCCCAGGGCCTTTTTGATGATCTCGTGTCTCTGCAGCTGCTGTGAGTATGATCCCTTCGTCTTTTTTATTTTACAGACTAACTACATTTACTGTTTTTTCAGCTTCTGACATTAATATAATCACCTTTTCCACTGAAAACTCACTGGGACGTGCTAGTCTGTTGTTTCTGTGTCAGACAAGAGGGAGGGGAGGGCTGGGGGGAAAAAAAAAAGCAAAGTGCCAACAGTTTTATAGCACAGTGTGTATAATGGATACTAAGCACAGAGGATTTATGTGTGGAGAGGAAATGAGAGACTCGGTGAAGTCCAAGAAAGGAAATTTGCTCACTGTCTGATGTGCGGGTGGGGATACCATCTGATTGTTTTTACACATTTACTATTTGTGGTTGAATATCTAGATCCTTGAAGGCTACTGTGTTGCAAGTACCTGCACATGTAAGCAAAATGGCCATATGAAAGACCTTATTGTTGTAAGCCATGCTGAGTTCCATATTCTTCTTATGCCAAATGTGGCTTAGTTGTGAGAGAAATAGTTTTGGAATATATTGTGGATTTGGGTATTTTGTGCCACGTGTGATTTAACACTCGGTCATCATCAGGAGTGAGATAAATATCACACATTGTTCAGTATTTCTCAATGCAACATAAAAAGAAATCTGAAGCCAAATGTCAAATTGCAAATTTCACTCGCTCTGGTCTCCTAATCACATTGGGAACCAGTAAATCTTTCAAAGAGAAGGAGTTCTGCTACTTATTTCAGCTAGTCAGCAGAGGGAGCAGAAATGAAGTGAATTTAGTATGTATTCCTAATGCTCTGACTGCCATCATTGATGATGCATTCAGAAATGAAAGGTGATATATGATAAATTAATTGATTCTGGTTTATGCCACACACAAAACTCCACCTCCTTAAACAATAAATTATATCAAATATAATCCTAAAAGTAGCTTTTAGACCTGTTATTTTCAAGCCTTTCTGAACTGTTTTGACATAACCAGAAATGAATATCCAAAAGTTCTTACTATTGAATGTGTCCCTCCAGGACTGTAGTCCTTGCTGCACTGATATGCTACGTAAAAATAAGCATAGATTTAGATTAGAAATCCATGTGCAAAGCCAAAGAACTGAAATATGAAATAGTTTAAATCTATGTATATGTGAAGTGAAGGACTACTCAGATGTGTACATTATCTATAAGATATTTCTTGCAAACATGGACTATTCTATTCTAGAGAAGAACAAGAACACATATGGTTTGGTCCCAACACAGCCAATTATTTTGTCTTCAACTTTTGCACATACTTTTTCTGGCAGTTCCTCTCCTTTCTCTTGTTTCATACCTCCCAAGTTTCTTAGTGCTTCAGTGTCATCATGGCCACCCTGTGCAGTAAGAGAAGGGGAGCGAGGTAGTTTGCCACGTGTGAGAACCATAAGCATGAAAGGGCGTAGAAGCTGAGACTCAGTACGTGCTGCTGTAACTGGCATGTTAGTTGTCAGACTTGGTTTGTGTTTGGTACAATGAAAATGCTGCAAGCAAAAGGAGAGCAAAAACTTACTTTGTCACTGTGACCTCTGAGAAAGAAACTATATTAAAACAAACAAACAAAAAGGAGATGTATCATAGAGTCCTTCCCTCCCAATGTTCTATGGTCACAAGCTCAAAGTGGCACATGATTGCTCCATCTAACCCAGGACACTTTACAGATAGGATCTTTCCCAGTAGGAAAAACAAATCTAATCACTTAACACATGGCTCACAGTGCACTATAAAAATGTGGGTCTAGAGCTTTTGCATAAAGCATTATTCAGGTTTCAACACCTTTCTGCTGCAGTCCTTCTGGGCATGTAGTGCAGACTTTCCAATCAATTATGTCTTTAAGACCAGAATACTATATTTTTTCAATCTTAATTAGCTCAAGTGATATCTTTTCCTTCAGATGGCAAAACCTGTGTTTCAAAGAAACATTAAATGTTGTTGCATGTTAAACATTTAAGCATTCTCAAACTGAGAAGATGTTAGTAGTTTGTACTGTTCTGGGGTTCTCAAGAGTATTGTGTCTCTGGAGCCTTTCCGGGGCTTCTTGAAAGCACTTGAATGTAAAGTATCTGTTGGCAAGAAGAGCATTGAATGATCATGTTTTAAATGCAAACAAATGTCTGCACGCTTTTCTGACTGTGGCTTTGACGCAGCTCTTACAAGATTGCTTGTAGTATTTTAATGGAGACCAAAAAAAAAATAAATGACATTTGTTGGTTTTAGACCTGCTGTTGAACAGTTGGAAGAGTGCCCTATGATTAGATCTAATTTACTGTTCAGTGGGCTCTAGATTGGATTTCTTCTTATTAGTCTGGAGACACACTGATAAGAAAGCTCTGATTAAGGTATCCTGGTAGCCAGTATAATTTCCTAAGCCTGAGCTGGAGCGTTTTTGAGAATACATTGGTGTTATGGTAAAGCAGGAGACAACCAGAAAAAGGGAATCGCTGTGGGTCCTGTATAAAATCACTGAGATTGCATTTAGAAGGAAAAAAAAAAATATGGTGCAACTACAGAGCAGAGAGTATGGTGTTTTGGATAAGACTGAGAAGAGTTTTTCAGAAATTTCATTATCCTTCTGTTTAAATACACTGTCACAATGTTGGTGTATGGCAAATGAGGTTTTAGACCACTTGGTTAACGTGACAATTCTGTATCTCCATCATATGAGATGAACATGAATAAATCAATATTATAATTGGTAGCAATATAAGTTGCTGTTGTTGAGGAATGTTGTGTGCTGTTGGGCTTTTTTAAACCCTATTGTTTTAATTTAAAACACCGCTTCTTTCATTCAAATTAATCATCTTAAGTAAACATTCCCCACATAAATAATCATGATTCAATTTCTGTTGAATGGCTAATTTCACAAATGTTCTGTCTTCCTAAATATGCAATGATAACCATCACAGCAGCAAACGTTATTATTATTGAAGTGCAATTGCACATCTATTCTGTGGAACAGAAGCTTTTCTTGGACCATATCATTTTCCATATCTTGTTTGAAGTTGCCAGGGGAAGGGATGCTAGAAAGCTACGGTAGTCCCTGTCCCCTATCCTCATGCATTCTTCTTTTCAGCAGGCTGGATCAAGTGTCTTCTGAGAATCTTAGGTCAATTTGTATTTGGGAACACTCTACTGTTGTACAGAAATAGATAACTGGACTCTGAGGTTTTGAGTTTGGGGTTGGGGTTGGTTTTTTTTTACAGTAAACTGAAACTTTCATTTCATTGGGGTATCAACCTGTCCAAGCTGTCGAATACTGTTTGGTTAATTATTGTTGTTTGTGTACTTTACATTTCAATAGCAAAAGAATTGAAAAAGTTTCTGGTTAAGGTGGAAGTTTTAAAGTAATCATTAGCTGTGACCAGTTTCAACTCCTGTCCAGGAGGTCTTTGACTAACCTTGTTCTGTCTAGAAACTGGAATATATTTAAATGTCCTTCTCACCTGTCTTTCACTTTTCCCGGAATGTGAACAAGCTGTTTCAGGAGCTCTTGAGTTTGCCAAACTGTCTGCCAGTCACTGCACAGGGGGCAAAACATAACACTGTGCAGGCTCTTTCTTTCTCAGCAGCCCTGTGACAGATAAACCTGATGTTTGCTCTACTTGCTCCCAGACAAGCAAATGTGCAGAGCCAGTCTGGAGTGAAACAGTGAGTCAAGTGGCTCAAGACAGTGAGCTGGGAATAATGAGCACCAAGTTTGTTAACAAGTATTTTTATATGTCTAACTAATACACTTTCCTCTCTGCAACCATATTAAAATGTACACTTTAATTACAGGTTTTTATTACAGTTATACACTGCGTGCTTTGCAGTGCTTTATTTCCTGGAACAAAAAGGTATCATAAAATCTCTACTGTTTAAAGAGATTGTATAGCAAAATAATACAGGAGGGTGAAGTCTCATTTTTCAAATGTCTGGCAAATATCAATTATCAATAAATCCTGTTCCTTGAGGAAATTTACTTTACATAGTTAGTAATCATATAAGTCCTCAGACATGTTGATCCTAAATCTTATGGTTGAGATCCCCATGGCTTGCTGGGCAAGAAAAAATCCCTATAGTGGACTCTGTTTTAATGTTGCTAGAAGTAGATATACTCCTGGGGTACATATATGTTGAAATCAGAGGTTTGTGTATTCCTTTCTCACAAAACAAAGTCAAAGAATTACAGCCTTCTTCTCCTAATGTCTGATCATTAGGGAGAATCAACATTGCAGTTACAGAAGACCAGTAATCATGTTGGTGCCTGGTGTCTAACATATTGGCAGATAAAGTAACTTCAAAAGTGGTGAAAAATTAGTGTTCCAAATCCAATCATCTAACCTGGGTTAAAATTGGAACTAGATTTAATATTTACAACTTCAACTGACCTTTATTTCCAATAGACTCACATGTAGTGACAAGTTGTGTGTGTACTTATAGAAACTACTATATATCTTCCCGAAATTCAACCAAGTCATATTTTGCTTTGAGTGATTCTCCTTTTTAACCTGCTTTCTATGCTATTTCTCCTTGGATGAACATTGAAATACTTGGTATTCTCATAGCTGCTCTGGTGAGGTTGCTTGGAAAAGATCTCCATGGCTAATTTTCCAAGTTTGAAGCGCTGGTATTGATTTGTAATTGTAAATTGAATCCCATTACTTTAGAACTTAAAATAGTATCTACCTATTTCTTTATTAGGATTTATTGTATCCTTTTGGAGCTTGTTAGAAACCGAAAGAAAATCCAGTGAAGCAAAAACTTGCACAAAGTGTTTAAAAATACCCCAAAAAAAACAACAAAATTGCTCTACAGAATGTACATCAATTCCAGTATTTTATATTGTATGCATCGCACTATTATATGTATCATTAAACACTGATGCAAACAATATATAAATGCCAGAATATAGAAATTATGGGTTTCCCTTTCCAAGTCCTTTGTAGCACAGTAGTTTGTCCTCCTCCAGATAGCAATCTTTTGAGCTTTAAGTGATGTATGAAATCTTGTTCCATGGAGTTCTTCCTTCATGGAGAAGAGAAAATAGGCATTAAAAAAAGAGACCTTCTGACTACATGTAAGGGGAACCATTTTCACAGTAAGTTAAGCAATAGAGCAGGCTGCCCAGCAAATTGTGCATTCTCTGTCCTTGAAGATTTTAAAGACCAGACTGAACACAACTCTCAGTAACCTGCCCTGACTTTTTATAGCTCACCCTGTTTTGAGCAGTCTAACAGGACTTTCAAGCTTCCTGCCTTTCTGAGTTATACTGTGATCTGATGAAATAACTGTTTATCAGTAAAAGCAATTTTCTGCATGAGATATCTATAAACTGGTGTATCTATACAATTAGGATTTGAGTAGGGTTCAGAGCAGGTGACCTCTTGAGGGTCCTTTGCAACCTATGTCATTTCTGGGTTCTGGGATTCTAAATTCTTAGTAAAATGAAACATGTCTTTTTCCCTTGATTACTCAAAATATTTCTGGCTACAGCAGAGATACTATGCAACCCTCATCCTCATAGTGTGGGACAGAATGCTCTGCACAGACCTCTTTAATAGCTTTAGAATTGTTTTCAAGCTGTTTGCCTCAAGCTTTTTTCCTTCAGATTTCTGCATTTAGGCTGCTATTGTGATAATATTACTAAACTCAATAACTGCTGCTAAAGTGAGGGAGCAGCATCTGCCAGACACAGAAATACAATTACAGTCAAGCACTAATGAAAGACTGAAACAGCATCTGCCTTTTTTTTTGTGTCACTTCTGTAGCCTGTCTGTGTGCAGCTTCCCAAAACAACCTCTGGTTCGTACGTCAGTGTGTAATTCATTAGCTCTTCTGACGCCAGCACTCCAAGCTGCACTCACCTGACACAAACTCTCCTAGTTATTATTACACAAGAAAATTACTTCCTGATAGTGCAGGAAGTTGAGAAAATGTGTTTATTCTGTGGCGCATCTGAATTATTATGTGGTTATCTCAAATCGGATGAGACCTTATCTACAGGCGTTGTTAGACGATACTCAGTGTTGAATAACAGGAGAGCAGATGCTATGACAACACGTGCTTATATTGTTTTATGGATGATGCTGGAGTTGCAGTCTTTTGGCTTAGAAATTAAAGGAGGCCTTAAAAAAATCTTTCCCAAGCGGGACTGTCAGATTGTGCTTTTTTCTTGCTTTATTACCAGCTTGTGACTTTTCCATTTTAATGTACATTGAATAAATTTATCATCACCATCATCCAGTTTCTGGAGCATGGAGAAACACTTGAAGCTAGTTTAAGCAGGCATGATGATGATTTCACACTGGTTATTATCAATTGGAACACTGACAGACTCTCTGGTGGTCAGTCATCACATTAGAAAATGTAAATTTTAGTAGATGTCTAAAGATCTTGACACAGTGAGAGGCAATCAGATTGCTTCCCTACACTCCAGACTATTTAAAAACATTCCTGCAACCTAATATAATTATTTTGCCAATAAGGAAGCAGGGGCATACACAGTTCTGTTGTTAGATGTTGCTTGTCATTGACTTTTGGGATGACAGTACTTGACTAGATATTTCCAAACTGGCACTTAATCACGTGGCAAGTTGTGTTAAATCAAATGTGTTGCTTGATTCCCTGTACATTTCAAGAGGAAAAACCCACACCAAAAGGTTTTTTGACTTTTTGTAGCAGGTGCTGTATAGCCTAAGGAATGCCTCCTGCTGAGCCCTTTCTTTGCTGCCCTATAATGCCTTTGAATATAGGTGAAGCCTTTGACTATTGGTAATCTGTAAAAGTCACACACATTCAGTTTGTATTCTGCTGTCACCCACGCCAAACTGTTAACCCGTTCTCCTTTTCCATATAAGTCTCCTATACATTTTACATCTGCCTTTTTGTGGCGCATCTCATTTTCCCCTGTGGCGTCTGGCATGTGGGATGTGGCAGCCAGTTCACGGGATGCCAGAACATTTTCATTCTCATCATGTTGTTGTCGCTGTCAAAACACAAAGCTAGTGATAAAGAAAGAGAAGTTTTCTAGCAGCTCTGCAGCTTTTCTCCCTGACAGTTTCCTTTTGGTTCATTAATGTACCTGGGATGATTTCTGGTCCATCTTGTAGCAACAGAAATAAACCCGCAGCCTCAAGCGTGCGTTAAGGTTGCTAGGTTGCTGTTTTGTTCTCTGAGTTCTGTACTTATTTGCTGATAGTTTGATTACTTGACTTCACTGAGCTGAAAATGCAAACATTGCTGAGGGTAAAAGCCACATAAACGTCCCCATTTGCTCTTAAAAAACAATTTTTTCAATCGTTTTGGGTTTGGAGTTCAAAATGTTATTTAAATGTTAATCACTTGAGACTGTGCTTGGGCATATAATTCAATTATGGGACCATCTTAATTATGCAGATGGTGCTTATGAGCATTTGATACAATTACAGTGCCAATTCAGCACGCAGTTGTTCAAAGGGCTTAGCTGAAACACGTTATTATTCCAATGTGTGGGGACACATTCCCTTTTTATCAGGAAATGCGTTCATGGAATTGTAATACTGCTCAGCTCTGCCCATTGCTTTCAGTGGTGTGTAAACCACAAGGTCTTTAAGCATTCTCCTGGATTCTGTGGTGGTCCTAGGCTTGCAGGAGATTTCTTTCTGTTTTTAACATATCCAGGGGGATGGAAATGGAGACTTGAGTTAATAATCCATCATCCCTCTGGGTAGCAGACGGTTTTATTTCTGCTTGAGTTTTTAACCTCCTTTTGAATGCTGCACCACATCTGGAGGCCATGTATAAATCTCAGCCAATCAAACTGATAACAACCCAGGAAAATTAATGGAATTTAATCTCAGAGGAGTTTACTTTCACCATAAATTGGCACAAAAGAAACACCATGTAATTCCTGTTAAAATAGGACTCAAATTTAATATTGTCCCTTCTTCTGGTGGGAGTCTAGTGGAAGGAACCCTTAGTATGTTTTACAGGATGGTTCAGTGTTTCAGGAAGATTTCTGCACCCCAGAATACACTCTTTCTCATCTGCCTTTTACTAGTTTAAAAAACAAATCATCTTAGAACCGTATTAACTTCATGTGAGGTCAGCCTTGGATACCTAATTAATAATTAGATGCCATTAGAGGGGATGTGATAGTGAAGAGAGATTAAGCTAATAATTAGCATTTGTGTAAGGGAATGTCTGCACAGGGGATATGTAAAATGACTGAGACTTTTGAAAGAACCAACATTTTAATGGAGACCAGTCATCCTCTAACTCACAGTAAGTAGGGGAAAAACATTTGAAGGGGTGATTTATACTGCTTTCTCACTATTTTTCGCACACACTCGTACACACACGCCTCTCACTGATTCACATCACAAACACAGTGTTAATCTCACGATCCACAGAGTATGGCAATGGCCTATCTGCAGATTTAGGTACTGCATGGATGATAGACAGAGTAAGTGTTGGCACTTCAGAAAAGCTGTGGAGCTTTTACCTGAGTTCCCACTTACAAACTGTCTGTGCTAGCACTTTCGTGCTCCAAATTACTGTCTCTGATGCTTAAAGAAGAGAGAATGCCTCTATTTGTGGCTACATAGAGGAACAGTTTCTTTCATTTTTGCTATTAGGCTTTTCCAGAAATGCCACAGACTATATCTCCATGAATCTAGTCATTGAAAAGTCATGCCAAGAAAACTTGCCACATTGTAAATTCTATTTTCCAGCACTGGGCTTATTCATGTTTTGTTGAAATGAATCAGAGAATGAATTTGAAACCTCACTGCAGCTCTAGGTCAGCTTTGCTGTGAGGGTTTATTAAGTGGGATCAGTGGTGGTTAGATTTCAAGCCCACTCTTTTCACAGGAGTGAATAGCATCTGCAAAACACAGCTCTGCTGTATGTGCACTTCTGAAGCATCTCAAAAAGTCGTGCTGGTTGTCCACATATACAAATACAGCTGATTCACCTGTAAATTCACTGAGATTATTCTCATTTTTGCTTCATGCTTTTTAAAAAGAACTATTTGCAACATAAGATATCACTTAAATCATAGAAAGAAAAAAACCCTAGCAAAATCAAAGTACATACTTGCAGGCACTAAGCCTCTGCCACAGAACCATCAGTCTATGGTAATGTACAATTTGTAACAGACAATGTGGGACTCACACACAGGGATAGAGGGTGAAAAACAAAGGATTTGGAATGCCTTGGTTCGTGTCTGTTCAAAACTCAGGAGTTGATTCTGCTTTCTAATAATTTGTTAACGTGTTCGTTATGGAAAAGAGAATGTGCAAGCCTGAGAGAGCAATACATAATGCATGAGAACCAAGAGAGAATGAAGATTGCTTTGACTTGGACATCTGAATGGCTATGAGCAGCAAGTAGTAAGAGATGACATTGATGTTTCCTATCAGAGAAAAATCTCAGAAGTCAAATGCGTGGGAGGAACTGTTCCTGTGGCCTAATATGAAAATTGCCTTGTTACTTCTGGTAGAGTCCACAGGAGTGTGGGTTATGTGTCACATAATTATCAGTCATAGAAATACAGACTCAAGAGGGGTCACATTCACTCTGCTTATGATTTCATTAAATGATTTTAGCTATTAGTTCATACAAAAGTGTAACCTCATTTGCCTATTGTTGCCTTTTGTGAGACTTTCTCTTATCTCATGTCAGACTTCATTTTCCACAATGAATAAATAAGAAAATTCAGGTAAATTGATTCTGACTTTTGTGTAGGCTAGAAAGGTGAGCTCTGCTTTGACACCCTCAGATTCCAGAGCGCTGTGTGCCTGTTCTTGAGAAAAGGGCTCTACTCCAGTATGTGTCCATCTTTTATGTATCACAATTACTGTAGCTGTTTATTGCAGTAATGAGGTTCTGCCAAAATGACAGTTGGAGGAGAGAGCTGTAGTGAGTATACAATGTTTCAAAGGTTTCAGCAATGCAAAGGCAGGGTGCTATGCAAAGGAAGCCACCTTCTGCAATGAGGGGCTTTTTTGGAAAAAAAAAGCAAAGCATCATGTGCAGCTAACAGGCATGTATTTCTTCACTGATAGGTTGCCCTATTATCTATATGCAGTTTGTTGAAAATATAAGCTCCTTGTGCTGTTAGGGCTCTGGTTAAGATGGTATATTTGCTCACTAAAGAGTACAGACTGTCTTTTCCTTTTTATCTATGAACACATTTGTCTTCTGATTTAGTATTAGTGTTGTTTCTTATAGAGTGCCACAATGGCACAACATTAAGCCCTCTGAACTCATTAGCAAAGTAGCAAGAACTTTGTTAGAGAAAAAAACCTGAATCAACAGCATCTATTGTTTGCAACATACTGTTTTTCTCAGGCTGAGTAGTCAAAAGATGTGGATTTGGGCTTTTGTAATAAGAATAGGTTATTTCCTGCCTGTTTTCTTTCTAAGCATAAAATACCACATATACAGATGCCAATTACAATTTAAGTGTTCTCATGTTTGATTATCTCAGAGGGAGATCCAGCTTGTTGCTGGAATTGTATTTACTCATTACAGAACTCTGGCTGGATAATCTAGGAGAACTTGCATAAGTACTGTCCAAGATTTTCTGACTAAACTGATAAGTTCTGCCAGCTGTCTGCTGCTTAGATGTGCAAAATATATGTATTCTTGTAAAGGATGTTAAATGCCTTAGTGCTACTTTTCCACAACTGCATAGAAATCTGAAGTAACTGGAATGGAATACGTTCATAGAATTGGAGAGCAATGGAGATTGGAAGTGATGACTAGCCAATGAGACCAGAGAACTCTTGCCTAAAGCAGAGTCATCTTACATCACAGCAGGCTGCTCATGGCTTTTTTCAGTATGATGTTGAAAACTTCTAACAATAGAGACAACTCCTCTGAGCAATTTGGTCCACTGCTGAACTGTCTTTAGGTATGAAGTGAGCTTGCCTTTCACTATGTTTTAGTCCAGACCCTACACTTCTCTTGTCTCTGAGGAGGATCACGTTTTCTTTCCTTCCATGATCAAACTAAGCCTATATTTCTTATCAGAAGACATGAAACTTCCAGAATTTCAGCTAGACTTAACACAGAGAGGCTAAAGGTAGTGAAAATTGCGGGGGGGGGGGGGGGAATGATTATTATTGTGGACTTTGTGTAATGAGTGTGTGCATGGAATAGCAAGGAGGGGAGTATTTGCCATTTCTGTCTCTATTAAGCTGAAGACTTCTTTAAATACTTCTTTAGAATTTTGAAAGGGGCAAGGGTGGGGGTTGGAGCCTATCTGGTGTACTAAGAAAATATCTTTTAAGTATTTTAAAATAGCTGGCACTGTTTAATGTCCTTATATTTCTCAGCTATGAAAATACCGTTGACTGTGAGTTTTTTCACCTCTTTAATGTACCAAGCAAACGAAGACCTTTAAGTACAGTTTGGCTTTGGTGACTGGGATAATATTTTATTTAGATCTAACCCCAAAGTTCAGTCTATCTTTATTTCATTATTACAAGATTAATGAATTATAAACCTTTCCTCTGTTTTCAGGCTTCTCAATGCCAATAAAATCAACTGCCTGAGGGTAAACACGTTCCAAGGTCTGCATAATCTCAAACTGCTATCTCTTTATGACAACAAACTGCAGACCATCAGCAAGGGGCTCTTTGCACCTCTCCGATCGATCCAGACTCTGTGAGTATGCAGACATATCACAAATGACAACTCTCTCTTCTTCCCCCCAAAGATGTTGCCCATCTTTTCAAAAGCTTTGCAGATGACATTAAGACAATTTGGAACAGACTCCAAGACAGTAGCTCCTCCTTTTCTCAGAGAAGGAAAAGGAGCAAGAAGTATTGCATAAAATCAACACAGCTAGCTATTGATAGAGCCTGCTCATAGTGTTATTAATGTCATCAGTGTATTAAGTTCCCTGAGTAATTAATTCATAGTGTTTGATAGGAAAATAATGCATAAATTTGACTCTGTCCTATGTATGAACAGCAGATTTATTCAGATTAAAACCATTGCCTAAAAGTTTCTAATGAGCTACTGAGTTTGCATCACTCCTCACTGTGTCCTGCTCTATAGCTCATGACTTCTGAAATCATGTTTCAGATGACATTCCACTTAAGGGAAATGATACATTGTATTATTGGATCTGTTAACAAGAGCCACTAAACATTTTCTGAGGGTTTTTGAATTGGAGGCAAAAAATTGGAAGCAAAAGTACAAAAATGACTCAGTATTTTCCAGATGAGGGTTTAATCCTGAAGCTCTGAATAGTAAGATAATAAGGTAAATTGAACATCTTCAGAGTGGAAGCTGACAGCCCAATAGAAATGAAAAACAAGGAAGAACCTCTACGCTCAATATTGTGTATGTTTGTTTATATAATGTATATGCACATTCTTTATACACATATGGAGATTTACATATACAAAGGTATATTTTTATATATATATATAGATATATATATACACAAATACTTGAAATGCATCAGTCAAATTGGTTCTATAAATGTTTAAATTCATATAAAAATATACTGATAGGGAATTATTCCTATCAGCAGAGTACCTGCTACCTCCTTAGGCAGCCACAAATACAACCTTAAAATCCAACATGTATCTGGCCAGGACATACTGCTGCAAATCACTAAGACATTAGAATAATCATGTACAACTCTGTCCTGGCCCCCATCTTGACTCTACTTTCTGCTACTGCAACATGCAGTGTGGGTACAAAGATATATACGTAAACAAGGCTGACACAGAGAGTTCATTTACATAGGCACATAAGATTTGTCAAATTAAACAATAGGAAGCACCCTGAAGGTATAAGAATTTCTCCTTGGTTTCTGTGGGCTTTTATTGGCAGTCCTGGTGGCTGTTACTTAGAATGGAATTGCTGTTTCACATCAAGACACTTGTTCATGAAATGCTTTGATTCATTCTTCCATTTTTGTACTCCAAGTGACTGCAGTTTACTGCCTCTTTCTAGAGCTACAAAAGCAGTCCCATATCCTGTCTATATGCTTATTTGTTCTAAGGACCTATCACACCAGGAATGGCTCTACTACAACAGTAATCTTTAGTTTCTTCAGGCACTTTCTAATATGTATGCTTTTTGACAGCCTTTGCCCTGCTGTGTTTTATACTTATTCTGTCATTTCATAAATATAACTGAAATAGAAAAGACAAGAAGTTTCTATAGGTGGAAAAAAACCCACAAAAGCAGTAACAGAGCAGAGTTCTTGCAAAGCTATAACTTTACACCTCTGTCCAAATCAAATTTGAACATCTACTTACTTTTTTAAACTATCTTTGCACATATTGGAAGGTCTTGTCCTGCTCCCTTGGAAGTTAGGGGGACTGGTGCAAGTTAACTGAGATCAGAATCAGGCTCTGAGAAAGAGTTGACAAACTCTTCTGATAGAGTGCTCAACTTTGTCAAGCAGAACTGAATAGCAACAACAACAGAGAAGTGCTGTTTCTCTCTGAGAAGCTCTAGCAGATTTCTCTTACAAAGTCTAAATATCTAATTTAAATCAATGCTATAATATCTGTTTCCAATTGTGGGGGAACTATGTTTTACAAAATTTGGTGAAGGATAGAGTCAATTTCTACTTTGCATACACTGTCAGTCTCAAAAGTAGAAATTTTTGCTCCAGGAAGAAATAGATGTAAGGGGAATGCTGTTAAGCACGCTGAGTATATGCAAATATCAGTGTCACTCTTGAGAGGAGATCTCTGGATCACTTCTGGCTTTGCCCACAGATCCAAGGCACTTTACTAAATCACATTTTGATCCCTAGGAAACTGAGCTTGTGAATAAAATCTCTTTTAAACCTCAGGTCAGGTGCATCTAAAGCAGTGCATTTCTCTCAAAAGGCAACATATCAAGCTCTCGGGAGAAAACATTAGACTTTGTAGACTGGGGGTCTATGTCCTTTTTAAAGCAGGCTTTGCTATCTTAATTTTCGTTTCCTCTGTGAGAGGACTTGCAGCAGGCTTAATGAACTACGAAACACAATAGCTGGCAGAATTCTCCCATTCATGTGCAGCTCCATGTGGTTTCCTCCAGGCCTGGGTTATTTTTTTTTGAGGGGGGAGCTTATTCAATTACTCTACTCTTCAGGTTTACGTTTGTGAAAACCAGTGATGGAGTACAGTGTCACAGGTCACTTCTGATTAAACATCCCATCCTTCTCGCAGACATTTAGCTCAGAATCCATTTGTGTGCGACTGCCATTTGAAGTGGCTGGCTGATTACCTGCAGGATAATCCGATAGAAACCAGCGGCGCTCGATGCAGCAATCCGCGTCGCCTTGCCAACAAACGAATCAGCCAGATCAAGAGCAAGAAGTTCCGCTGCTCAGGTAATTCATTTATCCAGCCTGTACTGCACTTTCAATTCAGAAATAAGCAGGTCCAGAGAGCCTACTAATCGAATCTGCAGGACAGTGTTTGCCATAATGGATATTATGGAGCATCTTTTAAAATTCAATTTGGAAAATTCAGTTAGTTCTCCAGAAAGCCAATTATCTTATGGATTTAAAAATACATTTTAGAAAAGGATGGGGGGATGAGTGGGTGTCAGTCAGCCTAGAGCTCTCTTCTATGTGACTCCTAAAAAAAAAGAAAAATAAAGAACACCTTGTGACGTTGAATTTTGAAGAAGGACTGGGATAGAAAATGTCTGAGGAAAACAGTGAACATGTCTATGAATCCATGTGGCAAAGGTCATGTTTTGAGGGAGCAAAAGGTGGATGGATTGTCATTTGTATTCAGGCAGAACTCTTAGGGACCTAAATGAGAGCTGAGCTCAAGTAAGTTCTCAGACCTAAAAGACTGAGAACAGAATGGGCAAGATTTTATACAACTGGCAGTGGGCTGACCTAGAATGGAGGTTTGGTGATGGCATCAATTCCAATACTTACATAGGTTTATTTACTTTTTTAATTCCACAAGTGATGTGCTCTATTTCAAGTAAAACTGCCACTGAAGTTGGTAAGATTTGGGGGTTTAGTAAGTTTCGAATCAAAACTTGCATCACAGTTTAGGCAAAGAATTTGTGTTGTGAGCTAGATGGAAAAATGTTTCCACTTGAAAATAACCTCTCAAGCAACATAAACACCTTTTTCTCAACTCTTTCTCTATCCAGCCTTTATTTATGGTGCAGCTCTCAGTAAAAGCACATTTATTGCTTTATATGACACAACTATAAGCAGAATGCTTCTTCATGTGTTTTTTTTGTTAGTGATATGTATTTTGGATTGCTGCATTTTTTTGTATACTGTAAAGACAGACAGGTTTCAGTGAGCATATCTGTTAGTGTGTACTGAGAAGAAAAATTACTATTATTGATGGAATACCTTGCAGTGTTTTCTATAAAAATTACTATGATTTTTGGTTTGCTTTTTTTTTTTCCTCAGAGGAAAACTCCAAACAAACCATGATTAATTGTATTTCTGGTGGTAAAAGATTAACGACTCTAGATGGGGGATGCAGCATGAAACTGAATGGCAGCAGCCCAAAACAAGCCGTTGTGCTTTGTGCATGCCTGTGAGCAATATGCTGAGATAAACCTTCTCTTTATGGGCAAAAATAAAACAGAGATAACTTCATTTGCAGTCAGGTTTTCTTGGGCATGGTTTTTAAAGTCTTCAATCACTTGTGACTCAAGCCACAAAATTTGTAACCAGAACTGAAATGATGACATATTTTATCGAGGTTTTTGAATTGTGTCCCTTGTAGTAACAAGGTAATTAGTCAGTAATATGAATATTTAAAGAAACTGGAAATGAAAATGCATCAATATAATTTTGGAAGGAAACTAGACTGCAGAAACAGTTCAGTATAAATCTGTACCCAATTTACCCTCGTTATTTTCTTCTGCTTTTATTAATAGGCTAAAGAAATTAATGTTATGTATGTGCATGCATGCCTTGAACAGTGGTACAGGCTGTTGGAGAAGGCAAACACCATCTGAAATCGTTTATGAAAGGTCATAGCTAAGAAGAGCAACAATGCAGAACACAGTACCTGGTGATGTTGAGAATAATACTTTGTGTGAGTTCTTATCTTGGGGGTCCTTTCCTTGAGGCATTAAGCTGTTTTTACCTTGGTCTCTGCTTCAACGAGTATATCAAAAGCACATGGAAAAAGGATAAACCTGACTTATGAAGGAGAAGAGCAGGGATTGTACAGCTTCAGAACAAAGATTTCAGCTGGATGAAAACTAATTCTATTCCATAGCTCAATAGAGAAGATATCCTAGGCTGTAGAGTTTCCAGATGGCGATGAGATACATTATCTGCTCAGGAGACAGTGGGAACATCTAATGATTTAGAAGAATCTTAGTTTATAAATCAATCCAGAGAACAGACATCTTTGGCACCTGCTCTGCTCAAGTTGTCCCTTTGAATCATGGCTGCTTCAGACTTGGCTTTTAGCAGGATTTTTTCATGTTCTCATTTTGGGGAATACATTTCATCCCAGGATTTAACGCAGCACATCTCTGTTCAGAAAAGTCTGTGAGGTATGAATCTTCATCATTCAAATTCAGACTGTTGAGCAGTGCTTTGTGTTATCCAGGGATGAGCCTGCACAGTCCCACTGGGATGGCAATGCTTAGCAACTTGTCTGTCCTTGCTGGCTGTGGGATTCTCCCTGTCTACTTTTTACATCTGTTGCTCAGCGTATGAGAAAAGACAAAATTTTTTACATCCTCTCAGAAATGTGCATTTCTGTTCTCAAAAGAGATTTTGTTTCATGATCCTGGTATCTTCATGTAGGTTTAAAAATACATTTAGTGTATGTCAGTGGTCAAAAAGATGGTTTGAAGCAGGGGACAAAATGAAGTGAATGTGAAGGGTTGGGTAAGGAAGCAATATGAGGGATTTTATCCTGACCTGGTTTTTGACTTTTGAGAAGTGATGAGGATGCACAGAAACTGTGAGCTGTATGGGAGTAGAGGTACTCAGCCAGTGTCAGAATCGCACTCATGAGTCGATAAACTTGAGTAAGCTTAATACTTTGACAACAGGGAAAAGACTAGTTTGAAGTCATGAAGTTCTGACGTCGTCTTGTCGTCCTCTGTTTTTCATGATCATTTGTATTCTACAAAGTATCATTAAGGGGACTGTCAGGAAGGACCTGGCATGAGAACAAATGTGACTGTTCAGTAATTAAGAGAAGAAAGTGAAGCGCTTTTTTATAGGAGGGAAGGAGAGAGGAATGGTTATCAGGAATGAAGAAGAAGATATGTGTGAAGTTTCATCAGTGGCAAAGGGTAGAGGAACATGAAGAAGGTCATGTCAAGAGGATGCATTCAGAGGTGCAGATGGGCTAAAAAGTAGTGTATTTCATTAATTATACGAAACTATGAAGACAAAACTATGCAGCATAGTTAAAAATACCCAAAATCTAGAAAATTGTGTTCTGCATATTGTTTCCTTTCATTTTTATGCCAGCTCCTCACTATCCTTTTAGATAGCATTTAGCAAGAAGAATTGGCCTTCTTTTTTAATTCACCATCAAAACACTTTTCCCAAATGCTGTTTCCTCCCTGAACCAAATGATTTGAACTTTTACTGACAATGATGGAGCAAAATTTGCAAAGGTTATGAGCAGCCATAGGAAGGAGATTCTGTGCAACAGATAGGTAATGTACATAGTTCTTTTTGAAAGAAGAACTTGGAAGCCTTATACCATGAAATGAAGGAACATCAGGTAAAGAGGCAAGTTTTTGCTTGGGACTGTGAGACAGGCAAAGCTGTTGAATATATAACTCTAAGCCTCAGATTGCAATAGGTACTACTTCTTATGTATTTTTGCCTTCCATTTAATGTGATGCACCAAAATAATAAACCTTGTCCTTGCTCAACCGTCTCCTCACAGCTCTAGAATCCGAGACTAATGAAATCGTTCTCTTGAAAGATAAATTGGAGGAACAGGATGCGACTAACACTCTTTCTCTGCTGTTTAGAGAAGAGAAATACTGTCATTTTCAGTGGCAACAGTAAGAGTCTGCCCACTATGACCACCTAAGGATCCAGTGGCACTTGCAATCCTCTAGGTCACTGGAGGCTCTCATTTTTAGTAGGAACAGGGGAAAAAAAGCACCACCAAAAATCTTCTGCCCACTAGCACTTGACTAAGTTCCCTACACAGCAGTTTTGTTTTCTAAAGCAGCACTGGGAAGGGAAATGAATCTATGAGCAGATTGTATTGTCTCTGTGGTAGCTTATTGTCACTTTAAGAGCTGGCAGAATCCTTCATTGCACAGTGATGCTGTGTATGAAATAGCTTTTGCAGAAAGCTGCCCTTCTATTAGGCTGTATGTCCCTTTTTTTCCCCTCCATGATATGTTTGTGTTTTTCCAGTATATTATGTATTTCAAAAGCAATGAAATTTCCACCAGCTGTACCAACACAAACCATTTCTGATAATCATCAGAGGCTATGTATATCTACTAACATGAAAGCTTTTAATCTACTAATTCTTAGAAATAAGAAATAAGGTAACTGTTTGAAATATTATGAATGGAGCCTGTCTTTCTGCTTCCTCTTGCATTGGGACATACATTGTAGATAACTGCCTTCAATTAGTTATTTCAGTTCCAGATAGTGCTCTACAAATCAAAAGCACAGGGAATAATAGGAGGATGACAATGAACCATCTGCCAGCACAATTCTCTCCTTTTTGGACATTGCTTCTTGTTAACCCAACCCAAATCAAAGTCAGCCACATACATAAGATGAATGGGTACATATGGATCCAGAGTTTGTATGTTTAGGGCTAGTGTCATATCTCTTGTGTTATCCCCTGTTATTAGATGGTAGTGTGGTTACTGTTTGTTCTTTCACAGTTTTTGAAGGCATTTGATAAAACCTCTTGTTACTAATTGCAATTTCCTCCTAATTCTTTATGTAGTTTTTTCTAGTCTCTATCTTCATACATATTGAACTTTCTTGGGTTACCTGTCCACTTTGGAACAGAATTCTTATTAATTGTGATCACTTGATATTTCCTTCTCTGTTCTCTGCGTTGTTCCAGCCTTAGACACACAGAACTGGTTGGTGAAGCATTCCCGGTCGGAAGAGCACAGGCTGCACGTCAGGGCTTTTTGCCCAATCCCTACAGCAGTTCACGTTTCCTGTTCTTTAGTCTCCTTAGGTCTCCCTTCTCTGTCATAGTGACATGCAAACACTGCTCTTCGAGCTCTCAAAACATAAGGTGCAGTGTGTTCTTATTCCTCAACTAGTGTTTAAACTCATGAGAGTGAATTTAATCCAGATTTTACATGATTTGTCTGATTGAAACACTCTCCACTTGTTCCTGTCATTTGCCACTTGCTCTGGTGATAACTTTCCTAAGTCCTCCTTTCCTTGGTAAACAAACAGTCATTTACAGACTAAGTATTCATATTCCTGCCCTTAGCATTTGCTCTTTGATAAGAGCACTGATGTCCACCTGCTCTTGTCTGCCCTGTTACAGTGCTGCAGTGACATGTGCTCGGGTATTTGTGATTATGCCTGCCCATAGCATGCTGATCTCCAGCAGCTCCTGCCTGAGCAAGCGCTGAGCCCTGACAGCTTGTAAGTTTATCCATGCTGGAGGTGACAGTGGTAGGGATTGGCAGTTCTGCAAAGGATGCTCTAGGCCTAGTCACATGCGCAGGAAATCTTGTCTGAGGCCAAGCTCCAGCACTTCAGCTCACCACAGTTTTTGATTGAGCAAGGAGAGGGAGAGGGATATAAAACGTTGCCTGTAATCTGAACCACTGGGAAATTAACTGCATTCAGTTTTCTTTCTGTGGGATTGTTTTTGTATGTGTTTTGTTTTGTTTGTATTTGGTTAAATGCTGTGTGTTCTGCAGGGTTTATTTTTGCCCCAAAAAGATACAGAGACATTCAGAAACTCTCTGGATGTAGCAAAGCTGAGGATGTGCATTTGTTGTGCACAAGAATAATTCTGTCTGAATGGAAGGTCGTTTAACAGCAACAAATCACCTGTAGATTAAATCATAGACTGAATTTGTAATTATAAAGCTGAAGCCTTCATCATACACTCTAACTGAGTATGTTTAAGCTTTGGTTTGCATGAAATGTTTCTGAAGTTGAAGTCATTAGAGAACACTACACGACTGCTATGACTAATAGCAAGGGAGCTAAATTTGCTTGTACTGTAGAAATGTTGAAAAAGTAATTTGGCTGTGCTGTATAATGATTGTAGCCCTCCCTTCTGTGTAAATCTTTGATAGCAATTCAGATCTTTATATTAATATTTGTCAGTTACTCTTAACCCTTCGTGAGCTCGTGATGAACACTGTGGTGAAGATTTCCTGCACTGCAGTACGGGGGAAGTAGGCAGAGTGGAAAGGATTTTACTGAAGGAAGCATAAGCTTAACACAGTGCAGGTGAGCCTGTCTGGCAGAGAGTATGGTTCTTAATTAGAAAGTAGATTGATGTGCCCCAGCTAAAAAGTTTATTTCAAGGCTGTGCCTCATTTTAAACCTCTGAAGTGCTTTGTTACCAGCCAATATCCTTATTTGCAGTTACAATAAAGAGGCAATGAAAAGAGGAAGAATGAATATCAGAGATGCATCCATATCACTTAGACATCCAAATAACATAGTTGCCCTAGATTCTTCATGTAGGCAGGGTACAGAGCTATATCGATTCCTCATTTGAGATCTGAGTTGTCCTCTTGAGTTGTTTTCATTAGCTATGGCAAAAAGCTGAATGATTACTCCTGTATCTCAGATACTCCAAAAACTAAAGTGGGACAAAGTTTGTTTCTTTTGTGACATTGCCATTGTGTACATTCAGATTAAGCTGAGCAACATTCAGCAGAGATGCAAAGTTGGCACTTTTTTGTGTGGGTAGCAGTCACTTGAACAGGATAAAGAAAATAATTGGAGAGGCATTGGCTTGAGGAGAGATAGTCAGCTAAAAGCAGTGTGAGAATGTTTGAGCCTGCAATTGGACAATAAATTCTTGTCTGATTATTCTGAGACTGCAGCAGTCTCCAGGGGTTGATGGGACAGTTAAAAATAGGGTCCTATAAAAAAACCTTTTGCAAACACCGGATTCAGTGACTGATAAACAGACAGATCTTGCCAGAGGTGAATTAACACTAAGAGCAAACTATACAATGCTGCTTGGATGGAGGCTATATCTAAAGGATGGGAGGGTTCCTGAAAACCAGTAAATATTTGGAGAGATGATCATTCCTTTGTCAACCTTGTTTTCTGGTAATATGTATGCAGAATGATGTTACATAGATCCAAAGGCTAAGGGCATTGATTTTTTTTTAATGTAATTTACAAAATAGTCTACTGCTTCTTTTTTCTGTTCTATTTGTTTAAAAACAGAAAAAAAAAAACCCACAAATTAAAAAAGAGGAGTCTATGTTCCTACACATTTTTTTACAACAAGCCTGCAATAAGCAGAAAAGCCAGAACGTGCTTGTGGAGAATTTTGCCTCTCGTGTATTCTAGGGACATAAATTAGGGTTTTGGCAGACTTTTCTTTGTGTGCTGGTACCCCTTGTTCATTGTAGTTGATGATTAGCTTAGGCAGTTATTTTAAGTGGTGTTTAATTAGTGCAGCAGAGGAATAGAGACTTACTCAAAATATTCTCTAGGGTTTTCTCAGGAAGACGTTTGCGGGGCTCTGACTGCATTTGTTTCCAGTAGGGCTGAAAGAGTTCATTGACACTGAAATTACTGAGTTTATTGCAGATATTTCACTTAATACTGAAAATCAGTGTATAATATAAAAGTCACTGGAAGATATGAACTATTACTTCTCATTGCTTACCAGAGTACCGTGGATGAATTTATTTGAAGAACCCGTGCCAGAATTGCTGCGTTATTAAACCAGCGTAGGAAAAAGGATATGGAATTCTGCATCCTTCCACACTAGAGCCATACAAAATTATGGGCAGGAATGCTAGTTAGAGGTATAATTTCTAAATGAATGATGTGTATATTCCAGGGTTCTGCATACGTTGAACAAATAGTGGAAGGAAATTAATGCCCCTTTGTGCCATGTTGCACAGGTCACAAAAGAAAATGAATCATCTGACTTTTTTTTATCAGTTAGGATTCTGGCTAGTTTGGCAGCTGGTGGTGATTGAAGGCTGATTGTGTTAGGTTTCCCTAAAAAGCTGCTTTAATTTCTTTCTTAGATTGTAAAGATAGTGAATCAATCTATCTTTGATCATTGTACACAAGCCCATACATAGTATGTGGTGACTAAGTTGACACTGTACTTATTTTCTGGAGTTCCCATGTAATTATGTGTTGACTTTCTGCATAATAACACTGGTTCATAGCAAAAGGGTGAAGCAGAGCCCGTTGCTGTATTATCTGTCATCTCTGCTGAAGTATTTGCATTGTTCTCCATGTAGGCAATGAATAATCTGCTTGATGCTGACTTTGTTCTTTGGGCAATGCAAAACCCTTACTAAGGAAAGTGATCCTTTTTTTCAAAAGCACAAGCCCTGACCTTCGCTGAAGTCCAGAATGTTCTGAGCAGTTGCTGAGGACGACCACTTCCTCTCTCATTCATGAAGTCTGTAAGAATATTTAAGATGTGACATGAAAGTCAATGGCAGTTTTATTTCGGTGGGAGCAGTCAAGCCAAAACTAAATGCCCTACCTTACATGTCAAAGTTGCGGGAATTAATTACAAGAAGTCAAGATGTTTGAAATGATCCAGGATGTCAGAAGGAGAGACTGCTTCCATCAGCAAATGATGTACAAAACCCAATAAGAAAGAAAGACGATGAAAAAAAATGCTCCTGTTTGCCTTAATATGTCTGTGGTAGCACGTGTGCTACTCTGCTGTAAAGTGCAATAGAAGTAAATACATACATAAAAGTAGTAATAATTACAGATTGTCAGGGTAAGTGGCACCAGCATGAAAGGCCACTGGGAGCTGAAATAAGGCTCAGTCGTTGAGAGCATTTAATGCCAGAGCTAGACCATCAGGAAAGAAACTACTGTTATTAATATGAGCTGCAATATTTCTAAGATGGCATGTCATTAAGTGGAGCAAACCAACATGGTATTTACTCTGAAAGGAGACACCAGGAGAAAGTAAGTAGTTAACAAACTGCAGTGTAGATTGGGCATTCAATATGTGGTGAAAGCTGCACATCCTTCCTGGAAGGAGCTGTTTGCAGTCCTTTAATAGTATTGTTGGTCATATTAATTCTGCCTGGGCTCTGTTCTTGTACACTAACCCCAATTGTGCTCCAGGGTGTTCCTGCAGTTGTAGCATACAGGATGACCTCTTGTATCCAGCACCTTTTTGCATGGGTGGAGAGGAGAGCAACTCTCCGTGAACCTTCAGCTTGTGCTTCTCCATGCTGCTTCCTCTCAACGCTCTTCTCTCTTTGGTGCTGCCTAACTCTGACTCTGGCTGTTCATGGGGTTTTCCTTTGTGCTTGATCTAACCATGTGGTAGAACAATACAAATTGAACATGGTTCTGTCAAGCACCATGGAAGGCTGCATACTCCCTGCCGCATGGCATGCTGGGATACTTCTGCTGTTTTCAGAAGCATCAAAAGGTGAGAGATTCTCCTTTTCTCACAGGAAAAATGAAAAAGGTGAAGTGTTGCTTAACCAGACTCCTGGGCACTGCAGGGGGGAGCCCTAGGGATGTTTGTGACAGACTTTCCAGAGGGCTTGCATGCAAAATAACCGTTTCTAAGTAATTAATCTGTTTAATTGCTCTTAGAATGAAGAATGTAGGCATCCTGTTGATTAATATGATTCAAGGGTGATTCCAGCCATACCTATAGTGATGAAGAATAATTTTTGTCTTCTTACCTTATAAATAATGTCACATGTCTTTATTTGGGCTGTCCAGTGAGTCTTACTTGAAGTACACTTTGGATGTCATTTCTGTAACAAGATGCCTACTACTTAACTTAGCTTTGGACCTGATCTGAGCAGTTTTAATACATTGGCATTTCATTCTGAGGAATTATACTGTAAAGAAATTCAGAAGAGTCTCCAAAGCACTATCTTTTATCCCTTGAAATGACATGGGCAACGTGGCCTGTATGACAACAGTATTATCTAATAGTTACGTTGTGCAAAGCTGAGTCAGCATACCCAAATGTGCCATTTGAGTTTTAACATACTTCTGCCTAACATCCCCTCTACATAAAGCAGAGATAATTACAAAGTAAAGGGCTTTGAGAGCCTCATACAAAAGTTTTCTTATATGAAAATACTGCCTCATCTTGCAAATTTGTTTGATGCCTGTTATGGAGGTGATGAGAAGGAGGACATCTGAGATTCCCAGATTTTATCTGTAATTATGTGACCTGATATAGGTAGACCTGCTTCTGCAGAGGAGCTGGACTAGAGGATCTCTAATGATCCCTTCCAATCCTGCCATTCTATGATTCTATAATTAACAATAAAAATTAATATTAACTGTATGAAAGTATGACAAACAATGTGCATCTTTTTTTCTTTCCTGAAAGCAGATGTGATCTAGTGGTTATAAGAAGAAAAAAGTATTGGAATTCCTGGGGATTTTGTGCAAGTTTTAGACCGAGTGATCTGTGTGAACATGTTTTTGGTGCCAAATTTGATGCAGCTGAATCCATATTTCCTAGAATGAATATATCAGGTCAATATTCAAGAGACTTCTTGAGACAGCTTGATTTTTTTTACAGATCAGATCATCCAGAACTCCTTATAAGTCCTTCAGGCAAAGCTTCAGTTTTTAAAACTGAAATCAGATTTGCTAAGCAACTCTTAAAAAGAAGGACAAAATAAGTATTTGTCTCTGTTGCTTGAATTCTCTCCATATAGGTTTTAGAAAGCTATCTAGCATTGTTTGAGCATTTGCAAATATGATGTTTCTTTACCTCAATACTGCTGTTTTGTAGAATGGCGTTTGTGTGTATTTCATGTTACTGTGGAATTTTAATACTCTGGTACCTGAGAATTATGTCACATATGTTGTGAAATGAAAATGTTATCGGAGTAACTGGCAATTCAGACAAGGACAGTTGCCCTCAGTTAAACACAGGCCTTACTGTTGCCTTGGCTACTCATTTTACAGCAAATTTAATTAATTCTGGAAATCACTGGAAACTCCCAAGTTATGTTTTACACTCAGCCAAGCCTCACCGAGTTCTCAGCTATAGTGCACACGTGCTTTCATGTATAATAAAATGACCAAACGGCTGATCTGGAATAGTAAAATGAATCCAAGTGTTTCTTCTGTTCCTGTCCTTCTCTTTTCCATGGCTTTCCACAGGTGATTTTACAGTGTGCAAGTAGTACTATATGCATGTAATAGTTAATTGTACTTCCTGAATGCTGTCATGTTCACTCAGAGCCCTTTTATCAGTAGTACACTAATAAAACCCCGTGTGTAGAAATGACTATAGGCACTTAAACGGTTCTGCAAGCAGATGGCTGCATTTCACATTAGTATCCCAGATGGGAATATCTTAATAGAACAGCCACCTGTCCAAATGATCTCAAAGCTTAGGTCAAATAGTAAATTTTATCTAGTCTTTGGCAGGTGATTCCTGTTGTCTCATAGTGTGACAGTTGACTGAGTAGTTGCTGAGCATATACATGCAACTGATTACTTTTAACTCAGTGCTTACCTGAGTAACTCTTATTTAAATTCATTTAGAAGAGAGAACAAAAAAGAAAAGGGAAGGAGGGGGAGGAAAGAGGGAGAAAGGTATGAAGGTAGTGTTTGCTCCCTTCCTCTCCTCCTGAGCTGAGACAGCTTTTCCCTTTTGCAAGCACGGAAGCAGTGGACTGATGCCCAGACAAGATTAACTTCTTATAGCTGCGTGGGAAAGCTGTATGGAAGTGTATGCCATCAAGAGAATCAAACTGCTAAGTCAAAATGTGGTGAATATTCTTTTATTTACTTTGCCAGAAAGCTTGAGAGAAAAGCAAAACCTGATTTTCACCCTATAATGTTACATACTCCTTTTTCTCCATCATAAAACATTCCACTTACTTTCTCATCCTTCTTTTTTCCCATACGAAGATGAATCTTGTATCCATCAGTAGACTAAAAATGATACCTAATAAAAGTTTACCCTGTGTAACTTTGTGACTTTTGTGATTATTCTTTCAAGAAAGCTTTTACAATGAAAATTACAAGAGCTTCTTCAAGGGTTAAGTTGGGGATTTCCAAGACTCTTTCTTATCATTGTAAAGTTTTGGTGGGTTTTTCAAAGTGTGCTGTAATTGTAGGAGTTTTAATAAACTCTAGACCTGATAAATGTTCATCTTTTGCATTATTTTCAGTCATAAACAACAATCGCAAATGACCAAATGTATTGTCTCATAGACCTAGGAAAGAAAAGCTGTATGTTCTTGTAATCAAGCCATAATGTGCTCATCACTTGATATTTTGGCCTGGAATTTTTAGGAGTGAAAATCAAATGGGGTGTCTGTTTGAAAGGATGAGTTTAAGTGATGGTGATATGGGGAAAGGCTTGGACTGTATTTTTATACTACTTTAAAATGCCCAGTGGTCCTCATATTTTAAACGTGCTGTCAGGATAAAAGAACAGTAGCAAAGTGTCTCTCTAGATGTATAATTTACAATAAGCACAATAACCTGCAAAGTATTTAGCACCACAGAAGTGGTAATGTACAAAGCTGTATGTGATGTTTCTCATCATCTAGTTTGGAATTACAAAACTAAACTGAAGTGTGTCTGTGGAATTGAACTGCTAGATTGCCTGCAGAATTGCCTCCTCTGTCTGCATCCGCCTGTGCAGGGAATGTATAATAGAAATTAAAACAATAATAGGTTTTGGTGACTTCCTTTTTCTTACAGAAAATAGTATGGAGTCATAAAATGATCAGTGTTATATTTATCATTCTGGGAAGGTGAAGAAGGTGATAAGGTTATCAAGTGTCTAAAAACACATTTCAGCTCAGGTTTAAGTTTTTATTGATGTTTATAGGTTCTTAGAAACTGAACTTGCTCAGATAATTCTTGGGAAATTCCTTGCAATTGACATTTAAAACTCTGGAAATGTTAAAAATACTTCTTGGTAGTTACAAGCACTGGGCATTGCACAGGGTTCCTGAGAAAATTCTGGTGCTTCCTTTATGAAATATGAAGTGATCGGGCAGGTATTGCATGGCGAGGTCTTGGCAACGCTTTGCTTACATATACAATTATTAATCCTGATGGTTCCTTGAAGCACGGAGATCAAGTTTCCAACCTGCTGTTATTAAAAGAGAAAAACCAAACCTGAAAAGGACAGATTAGTTCACTGAGCCTAATTGGAAAAGCATTTCATTAGAACGGGTCAAAAACCTAGTCAAAGAGGTCTGGTAATCATGATATAATGGTACATTAGGGAGTGCTTCTCACTGAGCATGGTCTACCCATTCCTTAATTAAAATGAAAATGATTTAAACTGCTATTACTTTCCGTTACTGTTTGTTTAACGTAGTTAATAAAGGTATCTGATTGTTGGAAAATTGACAAGGTTCTCTCACAAAAGATCACTTTCAAAAATAACTCTAAAAGCTGGGGTCTGGAAATGTTGGGGCTTTTTAAGGACGTCTTTAAAAGTCCTTTATCATTTGTATGCACTGAGATAGCTTCTGCTTTCATGAGATCCCTTTTCCTTGTTGCTGGACTAAATTCCAAATAGGAAAAGGTGATTTTGCTGGAGCTCATTTGAAGCAGACGCCAACAGCTAATTAGACATGCTTCAAAAAAATACCTTAGCAGGTAGGCTTGTTAGACAAGGAATTAATCTAGTAAAGGAAGTGTGAAAAAAAGACCCAGAGGCTAATATTGGGAGTAACTTGCAAAATTGCTGAACAAAAGTCTTTGGCAAGTCTTAAAATCGTGTGCAGGAGCTGGGAGCTGACAGGAGGTAGTGTTGAGAATAGATTCCATAAAAGCTCTGATTGCTGCAGTTATCAAGAACTGTTTGTTGGAATATATTTTCCTTTTATTGCAGGGTCAGAAGACTACAGAAGTAAATTCACCGGGAAGTGTTTCATGGACCTTGTCTGTCCTGAGAAGTGTCGCTGCGAGGGAACAGTTGTAGACTGCTCTAACCAAAAACTCACCCGGTTACCCAGTCACCTTCCTGAATATACCACTGATCTGTAAGTGCCGGCTCTCCAAGATGTGCTCAGCAGGGCATATTGGTTTTCTTAGTTTTTAAAGGCTGTGAAAGGGACTCCGATGAATTCAAGGCACCTTCTACCTTTAATCCTGGCGTGAAAAAGGGGAAGTTAATTTTATTTCAAAGGAGCAGCACAACTCTCTTATTTCCTTCACATTCATGCCAGCTATGGGGATGAGAAGGGGGCCATGGCCCTGTGCTTCAGCTGCCTGCATGAATCTTCTTGAACTGTTGACCTGTTACGTGGCTCAAACTATATAGTTGCCTTCCATTCTACCTTTGAATCCTTCATCTTTGCATCTAGTTATTTTATTTAAGTGTTTTCATGACATTTATTTGCTTTTAGGGATTCTTCAGAATTATAGAAGTAATATACTGCTAAAGAGTATGAGAAAGCATTTTAATTACGTAGTAACTGAAGAATCTATTTCTTTTGTTATATTAGTTATCCCCTTCAAACAGAATTCTCTCTTTCTGATAGTATTCTGTATATTGTGCTTAAGGAATTCCATTTAACTCCCTGTAAAAACTGTTGATTGGAAGTTAAGATGGAAAAATATGAGAGGCATCCAGAAGCAGCACAGTCTCTACAGAGAAAAACGGAGCTGCATGGAATCAGAAAAAGAATTTTGAATCCCAAGCCTGCCAAGGCAGTGGCCTTTGCATTCATTTTTAAGACCAACAGACTTTAACGGGAAAGGAGTTGAAAAGAGAGGCCTTCTCTTTACACAGACCACATCTCCAATTGTATCTCTTCTGTAGCAGGATGTGTGAAGGAGATTTAGTCACAGAAACAAGGCTATGTAATGGTTAAGGTTAATAATCCTTTATCCAGTGCATTGGAAGATGACAGCATTCGAACCCTCTCTGACATTACACATTTAAGGGCATCCTAAGCTTTTACTGTAGATATTTGTCCCCTTTCCTTCAAACTAAGCTCTTTTCACTGCAAGAGGCTGAGACAGATGGCAGATAATGTCTTGCTTCACAAAGGTCATAGTTCTCTGTGTGGCAGCCCTGTTTGTCACAGAGATATACGTACAGACATCACTGAAGTATTAAATGTCTCTTTGTTTGTTCCTATCAGGCGTTTGAATGACAATGATATTTCTGTTTTGGAAGCTATCGGACTCTTCAAGAAATTGCCTAACCTCAGAAAAATGTAAGTTTGAGTGGCTTGTTAGAATACATGCTGCCTTGCATTATGAGGAAGGAGGAAGGGATGATTTTTTTAATAGTTTAGTACTGCAGTAGCAGAAATCACTTTTTAAATGGGAATTTGAGGAACGTGAATGAGTTGCCTGTTAGATGGACAGGCCCAGTTAAAGCACAGTGGCAGATGAAGATCTATAGGCTGACATTTCAGTATTCTTTAGGCTATGTTTCTTAAAGTTTTTGACTCATGAAGACTAAAGGGAATTCTGTCCCAAAATTTATTCAGGTGTTTTATTGTTAGAGATGGCTCCAAGGTTTAGTGTTTTGATTTTGTCTTTTGAACATATTGTGCAACTCCAACTAGTGTGATTCAAATAGTCAAAATAAGCTTTCAAGCTTTAGTTGATGGCAGATTCATCTTATCATTAATGTTTTAGAGAGAGCAATCAATTAGCTGATTTAGAGATCAGTCATTCAAATATATCTGTATGATTCTGTTGACAGCCTGAGTCCTGGCACTGTACAATGTATATACAGCAAGAGCTGTGTTTTGGGAAGAAGATGATATGTTAGAGACCTCCTGATTAGTCTTCTAAATTAATCATTCTGAAGTTTTAAGCCTATGGTCTATTTCTAGTGTCTCATCTCACTGTTTACTTTTAGTAAGCTTTTTGTTGCTAGAGTCAAGGTAATCTAGGGATAACAACCAACCAGCCAGGCTTCTTGGTCTGCATTCATTTCATATGGTTCCTGCCATCTGGAACTTCCTGGCCATTTGAATCCATGTAAGATCTCAGGGGCTTTCGAGACAACTGTAATGATATTCTTTATGTCAGTTTTATTTCTGCAAGGGTTTCAGATGCAGTGCTGGAGGTTTGAGAGTGGAGGTAGTATTTGTGCAAGTACAGGCCACCAGACTTGGGGAATTGATTGTATACATTAGCCTTGGTTTTATTATGAATGATCCATAAGCTGTAGACATAGTGCAGTTAGAAAAAGTTGTTGACATTGTTGAAGTGCTTTGTTGCCTATGTGAGTAGATGGTAAATGAGGATGAAAAATGCATAGTACAGAAAAGTACACACACATTGGGAAGCATCTGTTCTCATCAAACCTTTGGGATTTATGTTTTGAAATCTGGAGAGTTGTGGATAATTTCTTTGACTTTCTTGACAAAGTACCGTAGGCAAGTGATGGTGCTGGCCTTCCTGTTCCCATCAGGTGGGAGGAATGCCTCCATCAGGCTGAATTGTTATGCACAAATACAGCACAAAACACTTATGAGTGTTTTTTTAAGAGTTTGTTTCCTGTGAAACAAAAAGTCTTTCTGCACTGTTCTTGGCTGGCAATGAGAAATGAACTGGACACTGAGCTCGACAGGTGCAGTTCAAACAACTGGCAAAAAGAAGTTGTGTCCTACACCTCATAAAAAGTCTGTCTCATATGGATTTTTAGAGGCAGCCTCCAAACAGAGGCTCTTTAAGTAATCTTTGTAGCTGAGCTAGTTCTGCTTTTGCTCTATCTGGTATTATAAAGAGATATCTTGATTTGAGTAAAGGGATTTTCTGAAAAGAGTGTTTTCTCATGTAAGCTAAGCAACATTTCAACCATAACCTTACTCAGTAGCTTCTCTAGTTCCAATTTGTGAAGGGAAGTAGTGTACCAGAAAAAAGAACAAACAAGCAAATAGACACCCCTTTCCCCCTGCGTGATTATTTGGGCCTTTACTAAGTATCCTTCTGCTAATAATAGGCTGTTCTTCATCATGCAAGAAGGAGAACACGGGGAAATACCAGTGGATGTGATTGTTGCTGCTAGTGGTCCTAATGCAGCAGCTCCTGTGTGTGTGGCAGGAATGTGATGCATGTGCTGTTCATTAAGTCTTACTGCTGCTATTAAATTAAGGAGGAAGAATATTAATCAAACACCCATTTTTTCAGTATATATGAAGGATCAGAAATTTTACAGTTATTGGTTGACAACATTGAACCTGTTTCATCATACTTTTTCTCTCTGCAAGAGTTAAAGGGAAACAACAGGTGGAGGAATTTGCCTGGAAATAGCCTAAATTACTTTTTTTTTTCCTGGTTTTTTTTTCTTCATTTAATCTCTGCAATTCTTTTTTCTTCTGAAATGAATCCGAATATTTAGAATCTGGATATCTGAATGAGCATTTCAATGATTCATCTGAGTTTTCATGAGAAAAGTGGTATTTTGGTTAGTTTGATTTCCTGGAATAGGCAAGCTTCTGTCTTTTGTTTAAAGAAAAAAAACAGAAAAAGAAAGCTAGAAGTTCATTGTTTTAAATCTTGGCAATGTTACAAATAGACACCCCTTTCCTCCTGTGTGATTATTTGGGCCTTCACTAAGTATCATGAAACATGAATAAAATAATAATAAAATAAATAAACATGAATAAAAAAGAGAAATGTCAAGCCACCTTTGCAATAGGTGGTACTGCCAACCCCACTTCTACTATATAATTAGCTTTCGGGGGTATAATTTGTCTGTAAATATTCCTCCTAAAATGAATTTTATTGTATAATGTGTCAGCCCTAGATTTAATACATTTTAAAGTGAAAAAAAAAAAAAAACTTAATGTGAAAACTAAAAGGTCACAGACCCACAATGCAAAGTTATGGCATGTTTTATTTAGGAATTAAATTGCTGAGGTTACTCTGCTAGGGTTTAAAGGATTAACTGCCTGCACATGCCATTTTTAAAAGAAGCATCAGCTTCATCATTAGCTGCAAAATCCCATATACATAATGCTATTTTCATAGCCTAAATTTGAAGTCATCTTTATGTTTCGTGCTTTTCACAGTAGAATAAAAAAGACTGATCAAGATTTCTGTAAACAGATCTAACCCATTCCAGAAGTCATTGATTGGATTCTGCAACAGGGTTTTGCAAAATGCCCTAAACTCTGTGTTGCTTTCATTGTGTTCTCACTGTTTTACCTCACCTGACCTTGCAAGTGTAGAGGGATGACTTGTCTCTGAAAGCTAAAGTCACATTACAGTGACTTCCAGGCTCCAAGAACTGTGCTGCTGGTACTTTGCAGCGTGGTTGGAAGTGAGCAATTTGAATCTGCTTGTAGTGCAGGAGAAATACAAGGATGTGTTTCTAAGCTTAGCTCCATGACTTGGGCTTCTGGGGATACCCTGTCCCTGTGAGATAGAAAGACTTCAGGACCTACTGAGCTTCAGATCTGGAGCTGGAAGTTTCTGCCTTTCTCAGAGGAGTAAGTTGTCAGCGGGAGATCTCACTGGCAAGATCTCACCTCAGGCAGTGATGAGGGGTGACACTACCATTCACAGGGGCAAGGTTTTGACTTCTGTGGAATGGAGCATTTCTTTGTTGACAGGAGCTATCAAATTCAGCGTGAAGCAGACATCTCACAATTCCCTGGGACTACCTCAAGTTGTTAATCAGTTAAAAATACCCTCTAGTGCTTGGGGACTTCCATGGCAGTGGGAGCCTGGAAGGGTCCACAGCAAACAAGTTCAAGCTTCAAAGACCCCTGGCTGCCTAACTCAGTAGGAGCACGGATATACACTTGCTTGCTGAAATGGGGGAGGCTGCACCTCCCAAAGGTCCTCTCCAGAGCCTGTCCAGTCCCCTGTGCCTACAGAAAATCAGTGGGACTTGCCATTCCCACTGAGGGCCCTGCAACTGTTTCTGCAGAGAAAAATTGGGCAATGAGCTCACATTCAATATAAAAAGGTGAATGCCATACTTCATGCTCTGCTGGAGAAAAAGAGGACTGAAGTCTTATCTCTCAGAGAGCAAGAACAATAAAAATATATTTACCTGTAATGTGAAAGGGACATCTAACAGTTCATTCTATTCATTTTTGCCTAAATTACAAAGTAAACATGAAATATGGTCTTATAATAAGAAGTATTAGGCTGCCTTGGCAATGGCTGATACTACCAACCCCACCTTTGGAGGCATAATTTGTCTGTGAATATTTCTTTGTTCTCCAATTGGGTGGAGTGTCAGCCCAGGCTGTGACACCTTTTTCATGCAAAAAAAGAATTGAATCACAGTAAAGTTGGCAGAGTAGAAGTCAGTTTCAAAATCAGACTCTCAAGTTTCTTGGGGAGGTAGAAGTAGTTTGTGTCCTTGGAAACAGCTGTTACCTGATCTTCTTTCCCTTGGTGTAAATTTTGCCATGGCAATTGAGGTTGCAGTCATCTGTCACTTGTTATACAGAAATTGATGTTATTTTCTGGATATGATGCTGTAGAGAGTGTTGTGGTACATGGCATTTGGGCTCATCATGTGCCTCCCATTTTTTTTTTCCAGTGAGGCCATCAGTCTGCTGTGGAGTGTCACTGGGTGTACTTCACTGTCTGTCTGTAGTATATAAAGCTTTCAGTGCTGTCCTGCTTCTGAGAACAACTCACTCATATAAAAGCCAGCCAGGCTGTTGGTAAAAGCTTTGAAATATTAACATGCTCCAGAAGAATGCAACAGCATTGGTGATTTTCCTTCCTAACATATACTTAAACATTCCATTCAAATCCTCAACACACAGAAATAGTCTAGGGAACACCCCCCCTTGACACACACACACAACAGGCTGCTTGTATGATACCACTATGAAGTTCAAGGTGAGACCAAGCAGAGCCCTTGCAGTTGGACTGTGCTTTGGTGGTTGTTCTTGTGAGAGGGTGTATTTGGAACACAATGATGAATACTGTGCTGGAATGTTAAAATTGCCCCAGCAGGTACAGCAGGATGAATGGCTCTGTGAAGTCTGAATAGAATCCAGCTTATTCTGTGCTGAAGTTAGAAGATCAACAGAAACAATATTATTATAAACTTTAGCCATAAAGTATAATAAAATCTGACTGAAAAGTGAGCTGTGTGAACAATGTCACCTTGATAGCTTCCTAGTCCTGTTCATTTCCTATTCACAGCTCCACACAAAGTAAAACCAGGCTTTCTGAAAATTTCTTTTGACCTCTTGCCCAAAGTAAAAGTGTGGAAATAGAATGAAATGCTACCACCAGGGTAAATCAGGAAGTCCTTACAGAAATACCCTTTCTTGAGGGACCACACTGACTATAGATTCCTATTTGGGTCTTACCAGAGGACATGGGTATCTTAAGAACTACTCAAGATTCATTTTCTTTTCCACTGACTTCCAGTATTTCAGTAATTCCTTATAGAAGCAAGAGGATGAGGGATTTCTGTGATGGGAGTTGGCTGTAAAGTGTCAGAAGGGTTTTTTTTTCTGGTAGAAAATTCCTTGACAAGTGCTATGATCATACATGAAAGATTCTTTTAGTGCTGGGAAGAGCAGAGTAGAGCTCTCTGAGTTGCAGAGCAGGAAAAAGTTTCACTGCTTTCATTTTTCAAAGTTTGTATCAGCTGATTATTTCTACTGGTAATTCTGGACTCAAAAGTATGTAATTTCTCATGTTTATTATTGTAGTAGATCTGACTTTCAGGGGGATACAGTTTTTACTTCAGTTAATGAGTGCTGCCATATACTCTTTTGATTGCATAGTGAAATGGGAAGATTTCATTCAGGAAGACCTGCTAGCAGGATTGCAGGACAGGGTTGTTTTTACCTCTATATTATTGTAAAGCCTGTCTTTTCCCTGATTTGCAACTTCGATTTCACCAGAGCATTTTGTCTTGGATTTTCAAGTCTTTTGGCTTCTGAAGCTGCTAGCGTATTTTTGGGTAATATTTTCTTGAAATGATCAGACATTATTAACTCAAATGAGCAAAGTTCCCAATCTACAGGTGTTCTTTGGCAGCAATTAAAATTCAGACAATTTGGATTGTATAAAGGTGCTGATTCTTTTGCAAACTGAGTTCAGCTCTTTTCTCCAAAATTTAGGTTTTTGCCTCAAGTATCTAATCATCCATTAAAGCTGCAGACAGGTTTTAATATATGTGGCTAAATATCTTTTATTGGTTAGGTTTTACCATCTAAATCTTTGAAACTACAAGTATAGGTCAGTTTGCAACCTGTGAGTTGAAAATCAAAGGCTTTGTAACACACGCTCTCTTCCCACCACAAACATCTACTTATTTATTCTTCTTTCTTTTGTGTGCAAATGTGCATGATGGCATGATCTTTACTAGGAAAGGGATCGTTGAGAGCAGTTATTTATGCCAGCATTCAAAAGAGATGCTAAGCTATAAATATTTCCACTGGAGAAATAGCTGGGACTCAAAATTAAATGCATATGTCAGAATACCCTTCCTTGACTTGCTTTGACACTGAACATAAACTCTTCATGTGAGTGTTAGCACAAAGTACTAAACTTCTGGAAAGCAAAATCTGCATGTAAGTATTTCTCTAGGTTTTTATGTTATTTTTGGCTGTTTGCTGGCATACTCCTATTGTTTGTGATCACAGAACGCACAAGAGGTGATGGGCCACATGCTGTAGGGCTCACTATCTGACAGTTATTCAGCAGACATAAACCAGTGTACTCAAGTTTCCCACATGAAACATATCTCCAGGACTCAAGGTTTTTGGGGTTTTTTTATTAAGTGATGACTTCTGCAAAGAGCAAGACCCACATTATTTCTATTTGAGGCCAAGCTGTCCTGTTGCCATGTCTTCTGTCAACTTTTATCCCAACAAGATTGCCTGTTCTTGTGAGCAGAGTAGCCCAGGTGTTAATCTGATACCTTGTCATTTGTTTTATATCACCTGGAATTAGATTCTGAAATGATTACTCATGCTGCATGTGCACTGGGATCATTTCTGCTCAGTATGAGTAATAGTGTTGGAATTTGGCATCTTCTTGGGAGCAAGAGCATGTCTTTTACTTTCTCTTTTTATTGTAGACATAGAAACAAGAAAAAAATAGTGTTTCCTGTCATAAACCTAAACAAATGGGATTAGTCACCATAATCCGTACAGGACATCATAGGGGATGCTTGAAGGATGGAAGCTCAAGGTCTCAATGTGCTTAAGGCCTTTCATATAAATGCTTTAAATAATTAAATGCCATTTAGTTTTATGCATCTCTTGTGGCATTTTATCAGTCTGAAGTTTTCTATTCACTGAGTTTTCTCAAATATGAAATATGCAACAGATGAATTTTGCATTTCATCAGATCTCCATTCGACTTTGTAGATTGAAGTTTTCTAATGTTAATCTATAAGCAAATATCTTCAGACCATATAGGCAGAGTAAATATTTAGAAAATAATGCTGTGTATTGCAGTGGCTGAGAATTGAGAGCTAAGTGCTACTCATTTCGAGTGGTGATGTTAAATTTAAGTGCCTGGTTGTTCGTGAGCGCACATGTTAGAATTTATCTCAGATACATGCAGCCACACAGTTTTGTATGTTCCTCCAGTGCTGAGTTTAAAAAGAGTAAAGATCCTAGTACACAAAAGTGGTCCATATTTCAATGTGTGGTACCTATTTCAATGACAGCAACATTAAAAGGCTTCTGCTAGATGAGCACCCGATCCCAAGCATGGTCCATAACTTCATGGACTTTGATCAGATGTTAGAAACCCTTTGTTATTGTATCCCTGAGAGCCTTATAAGCAAGAATGACCTGAGGTGTAAAGCTGGTAATTCCATTCATTTAAATACTCTTGATATATCTGATACAATTGTGGGTTTGTTGACTGAGGGAGAACTCTTTATAACTACAGTAGGCATACCTTTGAACTTCTGTACCTTCTCCTTGCTCAGTGAATGTTTCTCTAGGTAAGCAGTAAAAGATACATAATTTTTCTGTCTTCCTTTCATTTGGAATGAAATGCTAATAATTTTCTGACTATGACTGGTTGTGTCCTTCCAGAAATCTAAGCAACAATAAGATCAAGGAGATCCGAGAAGGCACATTTGACGGAGCTTCAGGAGTGCAGGAACTGATTCTGACAGAGAATCAGCTGGAATCAGTGCATGGACGAATGTTTAGAGGCCTCACCGGGCTAAAGACACTGTAAGTGCAAAGGCTTGTCTTTCTCTTTTCCCCTGTTCCTCTGTAAGTTGAGTGGGAGTGCTCAAGTTCAACAGTGCTGACTAGAATTGAGTTATTCCTGCCACCAAAACAGGTATAGTTAAGCAATCAAATTAAGGCAAGCATAGCCAAACTCTTACAGGTCCTGGTAATAGGAGGTAACTGGTCCCTCACTCTGCTCACAATCATAATCATGGCTTTGGACTAGCCACAGCACGCTCTTTCTCGCCCACACCAAATACCATAAAGATTAGGTGTGGGTGTACTGTTAATGTGGTTGTGGAGACTGTGAAGGAGAGGCAGAGACCAAACGCCCAAGAAATCATTTAGTATTACTTTTGCATTTAGAGAACCTTTGTAACTTGTTTCTGAGAACTGCCACACATACATAATCTCATAGTACCTAGCACTATTTTGTTTTCATGTTAAAAGCTATATTGGAAAAAGGATCACAAGCAAGATTTCAAGATATGCTGGGAAGCAGTCAGGGTGACAGACTTTTGGTGACAGCAAAGACTCATGCCATATGATATGTATGACCTGTTTAGACTTCCCTGCTGTGGAAAGAAAGCACTTGGCTAGATGGATATTGTCAATAAATAGACTCTAGAATCAAAATGCAATTTGAAATCTGTGTTTTATTCATTGGTAACAAATATTTCTTACGTTGCAGAGTATTGTGGCACAATTAATTCAGTCTTTAGTCAAGGGTAAAAAGAAATCCAAATATCACTTCCAGGACTTTTGCCTGTAATGATGAGTAGGGAACTTTGCTTTTGCTGTTCTTTTAACATTTCTGTGCTGCAGTTACAGGCATCTGTTCTTTACTTTAACGTATGCATTTTGCTAAGGGATTTGACAATACTGTCCATAGATACTAAATTAAATTTTATACTGTAAAGCAGCCTGTGGCATTGCTCCTAAGCAAAATGCAGCATTTTTTAATAAAAAGATACTTAACATTCAAGCTATCCTGCTGACCTGACCTACATTTCACCCTAGCTGATAAAGCAGTCTAAATATACACAGCATGATACAAGGATCTGTAAGTATAAGTTTTCCTTCAGGAAGGGCACATAGTGCATGGTGAACCATGATATAAACCCAAAGGTTTTGACTTGAGCGACATACATGTCTAAACATCAATGTTCTTTGAACACTCAAATTGTGTTCTTTTACAAAGAGGCCACATTAGTCAGGGTCATGGTCCAGTTTTTAAAAGACTGAAATGTAATAAGTCACTTTACATGGACAGCTGAGAAAATAGTTCCTATTGCTACTAAGCGACTAAGGACCTTACTTCTCTTATTTACTACCCTGTTCATTTTAGAGCTTGTGGTGTTGACCTGATTTTCAGGCAGCTGAGCAGTCCATGTGTAAGGTGTGTGTCTGTGCCTTGTGACTCGTTTGACACAATTTCATCCCAGTTGCAATCCCAAAACTGTTGAGACCATAGTGCCTGCAATGGTAACTGTACACAGACAACGGTGATGCAAAAGCAATGTCACGTTCAGGTCTTAAACACTGTGACTGCACTGTGAATTTCTTCCTAGCTGTATCTAATCTCATTGGTGATTTTCATGTATCTATTGATGTAGCATCTCAAAGCCCATCTGGCAGATATCATTCTGAGATTTGAATCCAGGCTTCCAAGGGAGTCTGAATTTTCATCATTCACTGCATGGATTTGATACCAAGGAATTAACTCTCCTCAATTAGGATGATTAATTCATTGGAACAGCAGCATGAGCTGCATATATTCTGTAGGTCTTTCATAGTATGCTTTAATTAGTGAATAAATTTTTACTTAAGTAGATGCATCACAACTGTGTGGTGGTGTTTACAGACCCAGATGTTGATTGGTGTGCAATGTAACAAATACACATCAACCTTTTTTGCTGTGGAGTGAAGCAAGATGCTACAGTGTTTCAGATTAATTGGGCTTTATCGTGGAGTTCATTGTTACCATAACAACTCAGAGAGATGTATCTTCCAAAACACAGCAGTGACTCATCTGCTACAAGCACTGAGCAAAGACCAATTTATAGGATAGTTACTGCTTTCTGTCTCGTCAATTAATGATTTTAATGACATTTCAGAGCTTGTGCTAGGTCTGGAAATCTTTCCTAAGCTATTCCTTGGTTTCTGCTGAGGATGCTTTTTCCTTCCATACTTCTGCAGTGTGGATTACAGAAAATATCCATGATGGAGTGGAAGAAATGCAGCAAGTATTGTTATTGTCAGATATATCTGATGGTCTTTCTCCATTGATCTAGATACATCTTTACTTACTCTCAGATATTTACTGAATTAAGACTTTAGTTTTTATTTCAAGTTCACCACTAGTCATAATTTCAATGGCATACTACTTTCAGATATGGAGCTCTCATCAGCTTTCAACAATGAGTGGCAGAAATGTGTTTTAAATTCATGAGACAATATTTATATGAATCTAACGCTCCTATAGCTATGTTGTACTTCAGCTAACAACAGAGTACAGTGCTTACCAAAGCATCTGTTGATGCCCTAGCTAAATGACCTCTTATTCTGAAATTGTACCTTCCTCCAGTCGTTCCTAATTCCCTGTTTAATCCTTTCAGGATGCTGAGGAGCAACTCTATCAGCTGCATAAACAACGATACCTTTGCTGGGCTGAGCTCCGTGAGACTTCTTTCTCTGTATGACAATCACATCAGCACTATCACTCCTGGAGCCTTCAGCACATTAGTCTCTTTGTCTACAATGTAAGTTATCTTCTTAGGGTACAAACATGTCCTGATGCTGTTATAAATGCTTTGCTTTTAAGAAGATATTTGAGCTTCAAAATCAAACTAATTATTGTTAATATATGGAAAAAACCTCAGTGAGGGAAAGAAAGCCTGAATTTGCTGCATTTACTGAAACTGCAAGTTTAGAGGCTTCAAGGTGTGATATAGAAAAATCTTTGAACTACTTCAGTTAGAGTGACTGAAAACACTTTCAGCCTCAGGTACTGTGACTGTATGTTTTGCCATGCCTAGTGTACAGCCCAGGAGTTATATAAAAGAATCTGCAGGTTTACGAGTGTATAGCTTATCATATGCTTTAGGTCCCTGAAACTCTGAGCAGAGTCATTTTTTAAGAGCAGCTTTCTTGGCTTTCAATTAAATTAGCTGAATATCCGAAGAAATCCACTAGCTAATGCTTGGATTTTCAGAAGAGCCTAAGAGGACAAAATACTCCAGTCCTACTGAGTGTGAAATTGGAAATCCCAACCTAAGATTTTCTCTTACATATCTCAATTCTCCTTTACAGTATTTACCTTGGTTTTTAAACATGCTTACATGCTTTTTGTAGTGTGTCCATTTTAATGAAGTATAGAGAGATCAATAGGGAAAGAAAGTCTGCTCGTTTCCAGCTGTGAATGGGGACCCTGATGTTGCTCTTAATGGAAGGTGTCTGCTTAATTCTTTTCATACTACCCTGAAAATCCATCCCAATTGTCCAGTCAAAATAAACTATTGATGCCATTGCATTTCAGATTTTGAAAACAATCTGCATGATGTTGGGGTGAAGACTGAAGTGTTGGATCTCACATCCCTCATCCTTTCACTTTGTTGTTGTAACTTTTCACTAGGAAACCGGTTACCATTTTAGCATTAGCTCCATGCAGCATGAGGAATCCAGGCTTTTCTTCCATTTACCTTCTGTAGTCCCAAAAACCCCCTTGAAACTGATGGACAAAGAGAGAAACAGAACCAGATTGTTTTCATTGACCATTTTCCAAGTCACTGGTCAAAGCTTTTGAGTACTTGCTGGAAGCTCATTTCCCCTGTGCCTGCTTCCTGCACAATTGCTTCCATCCCTCCTTCCATGGATCCCTCAGTAGCTGGGGCTCTCTGAATCAATCTGTAAAGCCCCTGCCTTGTTTGCCTAGAAGTGTCTTTGTCATGTTTTCTTAGAAGATAGTATATGTTGTTCTAAATGTTTCAGCTGTGGATAAAGATCTCTAGCAACAACAATTAAAGCTGCTGCTAATTAGAATGTGTAATTTTGGCAGTCATTTGTATGTGTTGGTCAGGGCAGGTTCCTATCTGAGTCTTGATGAAAAAGTCTGTTCTTCGACACACTTTCACTCTGAGCTTGATCTACAGACAGGAGATGTGCTTTTGGTTTCTTTAGGCATTGATTTAAGGCCACAGTGATATTTCATAGATCTTCGTTTCCTGGCAGTATTGCATTGTAGGTGGATATATTAGATGGCAACACTAGTGGAGATAGAGAATATGACTCCTTTTCCTGTTCACCCCACTCTTTGTGAGTTAATTGGGTATTGTAATGGCTTTTTTTTTTTTCATCTATTAACATGACCCAGGAATTCAGACAAAGTTTAATGTTACCATTTTTATCTTGGCATATTTACAGCTCTGAAACTTATTGCTCTTTTTGTTGTTACTCTTTGTGAGTCAGCCTTCTTAATATCATCAAAACATGGACAGATCTGAAAATAATACTCCAACTAATGGTTTTCAGTAGAAGAAGAACATATATTTTTTAAGTTCTTGGTAAAAAAACTTGCAATTTCCTGTTACTGGACATACTGGGTACTGCAGCATCCTAATTTGAAGTGTGCTTGCACTTCTGCATACAGAGATTCAGTCTTTTAACCCTTACACAATGAAGTGGGCATATTTGCAAGCAGAACTGGTTTTCCATGAATTATTATTGTAATAGCTGCTTGGAGCTAATGTCAGAATGACAACTGTTTTGTCAGAATGACACCTGTTTCATCAGGATGACACACAACTCTTCTGGTATCAGCTTCACCTGAATTCCAGGATGCATTTTCAGACTAATTTCAACAACATCCAGATGTATTTCAGCATGTTTTTTTAACAGATGACCAGAATCTGTTTAAATATCTATAGCTTCTGTGCAATTTTTATGGTGGGATATGTGTGTTTCATTCCTCAAAACTGATGTTCTTCCTTGATCTTAAAAATATGTCTATGTCCTAGAGTAAACATTTCTGACTTCAATGTTAGCACAATATCTTTGCTAAAAGCTTGATTGCTTTTTTGTGTTGGAGTGGTTAAATAACTATCTTATGTGTAGGAAATTTGGTTATTAATTATGTTTTCTTATAAAAAAATTTCTGCCCCATATTACATTTGGGATTTGAGAACCTCTCTTGAAGAGCCAGATTCCAAAATAAAGCTTTTGCTCTACATACATACTACATTGAAGCAAAAAAATCACTATTTTGCAGCTGGATCAAATGTTGGTGTTGCTAAAATGACAGGAGAACATGTGTAATGTGTGACAAGATTAGTTTCTTCTTTCTTCCCAAGTTATTTGAATTCAACACAATTGTTTCTCTGTTTATTAATTCCCTATTAAACAATTAATTTCTTAGTTAGTTCCTAAAAAAATGTAATGAACATTCTAATCCAAGGATTTAATACCTTTTAGGTCATACGTTAGCCTGTGTTTGCCAAGGAGAAAATGAGGATTTGTGGATAGTTACAGCTACTCAACTAGTGAGCAGTATTGAGTCAAAGCAACCTATCCCCTGCAGAAAGGGATAGTTACTATTTTGATGGGAGCATTTTGTAGATTGAACGTTTCTGAAAGGTTTTGATAAGGCCTGGAAGGTGCTTTCTAGATGTGCAAAATGTCCTTTACATTCAGGGCTGCTAGTTTTCCAGAAACCTGATTATATAAAGCTGCTGTTTGTTTCCAAATGTGGATTATTTCATTGGTGTCATCGAAGTTGTTCTGTGAATATGATTTCATTCCCTTCCATTGATTCACTTAGAAATGGAGGTTTAAACATTTGGTTTAACCATTGTTCATGCCAAAGTAAGTCAGTATGGAAAATATACAAGACATCCTGCATGTAGTCCCATTATGGATAAAAGAAAACAGAAAACAAACCAGAAGGAAGGTAACTACAATTAGAACAATGCTTTTAGTGCTTTTCTGCACATTCTGTCTGAAAGATTCTATATAACTTGTTCACTTTCTCACCTTTATGCAGCAAGTTAGCCTTGCCTTTGAATCCTAGTCAGAATTACATAGATTATTTCTATTATTGAAAATCATGCTGAGTAGCCCTGGTAGTGATGTAAGTATGTATGTAAGATTAAGCACTTTGGTTTATAAACATTTATGTTTTTGAATATAGATATACTTTAATTATAACCCTACTTCTAGTTTAAACTGCACATAACTTCTCTGATCTGCTGAAGAGAGTAGGATCTTACAGAAACAGATGGCAGGAAAGAGCTTGGACTTGGAACCCGTCATCTTTCTGCGGTTATTTCAGCATTTCTATATGTTGAAGTTTGATGCAATTTTGTCTTGTTCCATTACAGTAATTTGCTGGCTAATTCCTTTAATTGTAACTGCCATTTGGCATGGCTGGGAAAATGGTTGAGGAAGAAGAGAATTGTCAGTGGAAATCCACGCTGCTTGAAACCCTTTTTCTTAAAGGATATTCCAATCCAAGATGTAGATGTCCAGGACTTCACCTGCGATGGTAAGAAAATCCTATCTGATTTGGCATTTATGGTAATTTTGGCACCTCTGTGAGGACCCCTATATCAAGTAATCTTGCATAGTAAACATTTCAGTTCATTAATAAAGAGCTATCTAGAACTGAAGATCATTTTTTGCTGTCAAGAATTCCTTTTTATTCTTAGTTTCCAGGATTTCTGAATTTGTACTGTCTACATGTAAATATAAGAATGAATTCATTATAGACAAATTAATATAATCCTGACCCTTCTTCCCACTTCCTTATTCATACACTCAGAAGCTAGTGGGCTCAGTGCTTGCTAGCAAAGGCTTTAAGTTGTGGATACTGTTCAGTTTCAGCAATAACAGGTATGAATATAGAGAAATAAGAAAATGTAGATACTCTTTGAAATGACTCAGTGATACTTACATGGTTGTCAGATCTATGGAGGTATTTAAAAACACAATATCCTGACCTTTCATTCTCCAAGTAGATCTTTGTCTTTTGATCAAGCAGAGTTTAGAGAAAACAGTGAGGAAAAAAAATGACTGAGAATGCACTGCTTATGTGACTTGTCAGCTGTGATTGCCTGTTAAGACCAGCTATGCTGGAGCTGCAGTTAGTCATACCTCTAAAGAGACCATAAGAATGATAGAAGTTTCCTACTTATAGTAGAAATTAATTCCTGTCGTAGTCAAGCAAACTGGAAACGGGCCCAGGTGCTTGGGCTCAGAGCTCAAGGGACCCAAGTTTAGTCATTAAAGAATAACTCTCTTTTAGTTTGGGAGGAAAAAAACCCATCCTGGTACACAAAATGATGTTCCACACTCAGGAGCTTTCTGTATCATATGGGCACTCAGACAGCCATGGTAGATGATTGCCAAGTGTAAAACAGAGAACATGAGGGAGGATTGAATATGCTGAAAAAACAAACTCTTTCTGCAGGTTTGTGAAAGATTTTGAATTCTGTTTCTAGTCATTAAACTCATTAAGCTCAGCTGGGGTAAAAAAGGATAAAAACCTTCCCTGTTCTGCTGTAGGCTGGTTGTACTTCTCCATCCCCCTGAGTACAAATAATTCCCTACCCATACATTTATGGGTAATTTTGTTATCTTGTATCAGGACTTCCAGTCTTATTTTTTAATCTCAATGCTCATGGGTACATCCAGCAGAGAGGAGAAAGAAACAGATCTATCTCAATTAGTCCTTGCATCAGTTTGGAAAAAAAAAAACAAAAGAGGAAAAGCAAGGCAGCACAAAACGACAGCTGGCTGGAGTGCAGCTTCTGGATTGCAGCACTGTGTCTCCATGCTGGGCAGCCCAGGCTGCCTGTACTCACAGACACTTGTGTGGTTCCTCTCACTGTCATCTAAAGAATGTGCCACTAAGTGTTTCCTTGCATATACATCATGATGCTGCAGCATGCGTTCGCCTGGTGGTTTGCAAGGCCTGTTGCTTTTGGGGAAAATCCATGCTTTAATGTTTTTAACTTCAAAGAGATGGTTTCTTCTGCAGAAACCCTATTGTTCTTCAATTACAAGATTTAATCTGCTGTTTATGGACCTTTGAAACCATTTTGGAGGAAAGTAGCTATTTTTATGTGTGTGCACAGATGGAGAGCCAGCAGTTGGATGTATGTTGCACAGTTTCTTGTTTGCCTGGTTATCTTTGTCAAAAACAATGAAGTTTTACAGTTCAGATGATAAATGAAGTGCCAGGCTGACTTCAAAAAATTCACATCTAAAAGCTGAACTGAGAAAAAAAAAGTCTTCCTAAAGCAGAGTAGATAGTATCATCTGTGCAGATGAATTGAAGGGTGAGGTTGTGGTCAGGTTCACCATTTCCTCTAGTGCGTTAAGGCTGAGGGAAGGATTTGGGATTCACAAAACTGGTTTTATGGGAGTAGATACTCTTTAGAAATAAAAACACCTAAATTGAGATTATTGCTATTCAATATTTAAGCTGTTGTTCACACTGCTGAAAGAACCTGTATGAAGGCAGGTTGATGCAAAGCTTCAAAATACTGTGAGGGTTACCCATGGATTCAGGTGTGTCCCTCCTTGGTCCTTATAAGCAGTTATCTTCAAAGTGCATGACTTTGGGCATTGAAGCTTAACTTCCTCATACTTGGTTTCTCCCCCTCTGCAGGTAATGATGAAAGCAGCTGCTTGCTTTCACCTTCCTGTCCATCCCAGTGTACCTGCGTGGACTCAGTGGTACGTTGCAGCAACAAAGGGCTGAGGATATTGCCCAAAGGAATTCCCAAAGATGTGACTGAGCTGTAAGTTACTTTTTACATAGCTCCTTCCAGGAGAAGTTTGTGAAATTGCATCATAGGGAGGCTTTGTAGGTCCTCAGGAGTTATGCCTTAGACTTTAGTGACTGGTAGTTTGTGTTCGGGTGTTTTCCATGTGTTTTGGCTATTATTTTTGTACTTATTTGTCCCTTGACTGAATACATTTCTCTCTAATGGGAAGAGAGTTTGTCTGTCCTGGTACCCATGAATTCTATGTGTAGGGAACAAATGCATATATTAGTATCAAATAGCCCTGTAGTGCTTCTGAGAAGCACAAGTTCACAACAGGCAGTTTGAAAGGATGATGAAAATATGTTCCTAACTTACACAGCTGTGAGCTAATTACCCTCTGAGGAGACTAAAAAAAAGAACAAGAATGCCAGTGGTGGAAACAAACAGTGAATTCTTTTCTCCAAGCCTCATGAAGTGGCTAAAATAACAGATAATTAGATTAAATTGTAAAATAAATTCATCCTAGTTGAGAACCATCTTTTCATCTGCCCCTCACTATGACTTTATACTTGATTTTGGTTCTTTCCATGGAAAGAAAATACACTGGTGGGGCTGTTTGGCAATTGAAACATTTGGCAATAGAAATACTGAGCTTTTCCCCTTCAGGTCCTTATTCAAATCTATCCCAGGTGAATCATTACTGAAACTTGTTACAATCTCATCAACATTTCTATTTGAAAGTAATTGGTTGAGTTAGATGGTATGTTCAGTGAAATTTGTAATGAATTAAAGTCAGATTCTGCTGCTTTTTTACCTAGTGCTGTTTTCACTGTTTAGTAACAAGGCATCTGGTGAATGAGATACACATCTTTTACTCCCTTCACAGTGGGAGAATGGGGTTTGCATTGTTTTTACCAGTGTTGTAGTCAAATACAAGGCTTTGTTGCTCAATGAGGAGTATACAGAAAGTGGATGTGGTAACTTAACAGGGAAATTTTGTGTTAAGGAAGAAATCCTCGGAACACTGTTGACCAGGACACGATTAATAAGTGGTTTGAATTAAAAGCCAAGTCCTGGTCTGTGTTCCCTTATATATGGCCATCAGTGATAAAAAGTCTGCAAGGTGTTTTCTGCTTTGGTCTTGTTCAGAATTCATTGCCTTCGGGTATGACTTGCCAACAATAAGACATAACAGATGTTACTTTGATTTCCACTGCCATGTTGAGGAACTTTTCTGTTTAAATTTTGCATATTGAGTTTTACTGATACTATCTGATACACTGATGACATAACTTTTCACCAAAAAAATAGTGAAATGAATCTCACATTCTTGAAAACTGCTATATTTCTTATTTCTTGGCAAATGAGGCAACAGCCTGGAACTGAGCAGTTTACGTGACTGTCTTCTTCAGTAGGAGCTCCTTAGTTGTACAAGCCTGTAGTTTGGCTTTCTGCTTTCAATCCAGAAATGTGTCAGCAGAACACAGTCAGCCATGGACTGACTGGCTCTGAATATTTTGTGTTCTGCAAGTATAACCTGTCCCAGCTGTCTCAAAATTCAATGCTCATCTCACACTCCTCTCGACTGACATAAACCAAGCTCCTTTTTATGTCTATAGCAAAAGATGAGCTGCAGGTAAGAAGCTAAAAATTTAATGTTTGTAGAAACTGTGACAAGAATGAAATGGGCTTTTTCTGCTTCCAGGTAGAGCTAAAAATGTTGTCCATAATGTAGAAGGGACTATATCACCTAGATCCCAGGTTGCTAGTGTATACCTACATATTTGTATTGTTCTATGTTTGAGAATTGGCATTGCTGCTGTGGTAAACAGCATTTCCTTTGAGAACTCACTCTTGCTTCATTCTGAGGACAGTGGAAGCTTGTCAGAGAGAATCCAATAACTTTCTGGGCATAGGGTGGAAGAGATGAATCTTGTTCAATCTGTTTGCACTCCTCACACCAAAATACCTCTGTTTCCCTAGGACAGCCTTGAACTGTGTCCTAAGGCTGGATTATCTTAAAGCTGTTTTATTTCTGTGGTAGCAGTGGATATCTGTTTAGCACTTGAAACTGGAAAACACCTAAGTTACCTGCTGCAGAAGACATGATGGCTTTTGCATGGTTAAAGAGAGCCATAGCAGTCTCCAGGGCAAGGATGGTATAGTGGTCACAGCTACTCTGAATAAAACCCCTTCCCCCATGTTATCACAACCCATGCTACCTTTCTTCTCTCATGTCAGAGGGCTCTGGGCAGTGTGTTGGGATTGTTCCCACCAGGCACTCACCCAAAACCATAAACACTAAGGACAGAGGTCATGCCAAGGAGAGGACAAGGGTGTAAAGAGCCTCTTGTAGCTCACAGCTTCCTCCCTGTGGGAGACCTGAATGCTGATACGATGCAGGGGAGTGTTTTAGTGAAATTTTGATGAATGCACAACTCTGACATTTATGAACTTCCATTATCGATGAATTAATTTACAAGGCACATTAGCTGCAGTGCTGTATCACAACTGCAGTGTGCTTTTATACAACATAGTGTAAGAAAAAGAACTGCTATTTACCTAGATAAACCAGTCTGTTACTGCTGAATATAACCTTCTCAGAAGTCATTTTAAGTTATTTTACAAGCCTTAAAATAGTCTTAAAACAGGAATTCTTTCATTATAACAGGTATTAAATAGCAGTGTGCAGACATGAACCTACCTCTTGCACAGATTACCCTTTGCTAGGTCAAACTTCACTGTAGCGAAGCTCAGCAAAAAAAGATCACTACCAATGCTTTATGACATGATGGGCTGGAGATACAGACTTTCTCCTTCCAGCTCCCTGTGTTTCTGTTTTGGATGTGTATATAGGCAAAACATGTGAGAAGTATTATCTCCTTCTCATTTAGAGTTTGGAATGACAGGAGACATCCCTGTGTTTGGTTTGTACCACCCTTGGAAGGAGGGATTACCTTGGCAGGGAAGGCTTCCAACTAGAAGAGAGTTGAAAAGATCACTAAGTTTTTAGAGGGATGATGATGCAAGAAATTTCTGTTCCCAAGCTATCCCTTCACAAAACCCCATCATCATGGGCAAACCTTCTTTCAGCTTCTTGAGATCAGGGAAATATTATGTTGTTTCTTGCAAATTCCTTTGTGCTGTATATTTACACGCTGCCTGCATTTTTCTTCCCACTGTATGCTTGCTCTGACAGAGAAGCCTTCGAGTCTTTTTTTAACATACTCAGTTTTGTAGTCCAGATGCTCAGAAGTAAAATGTTCATGCAGTGAGCTAGCTTGGAACTTCGCCTCACTGCTGCTTAGTGTCTTAGACTTTCATTTTCTTCTTCTTTTTTTTTTTTACTTTCCCCAAATCTGTTTGTATCAAGTTTCCCATGCTCTTTTTTCCTTTTACATAGTACCTCAGTGTGTGAATCTTCGCTTTTTTCTTTTTCTTTTTCTTTCTTTTTTTCCCCCCCACAAGAATATACTCTATTTCTAATAAAGTCTTATCTGACAGCATCCAGCTGCTTTTATGGACCTAGAGCAAATAATATTTTGCACGAGGGAAAAACATTGGAGGCAGTTATGTGGATGGGATGTGCATAAGCTGTAACGTAATGAGCGTGGTGTACTGTAGAATAACTGTGTACTAATCATGTCATCTCTAGACTATAAATGTTGCCACAACTCTAACCTGTATGATGGCGCCGATGGGATTGTTAGAAGAACCTGCATCCATACATCATTGTTAGTGATTATATTCCTTCCATTTGTATTAATAAAAATTGATATTTGCATTACTTTCCCCATCTCACTTTCTCTCCTCACAAACCTTCTCTCTCCCTTTTGTGTGTTTTTTGTTCTGTATGTTAGGTACATTTAGCCTTCAAGCTCATTCAGTATTTGGCACAACAACTTTCACAAGTGCCTGATGCGCTTGCTAGCAGAGGGATCCCTCTATAAAGGATCCCTGTAAGGCACTGAACTGCCTTATAGCTCTTTATTCCCCACCTCTAGTTTTCTGCCTGTTATTGCCTCAACCTTAGCATGGCACCTTTATTCAGCTGAATCTCCCATTGCCAAGATGAATTTGACAATTGTTTCCCATACTTTTACCACCACATCTCCATGGTGATATTTACCACCAATCTCAGCCCTCCTTTCCATCTTCCAAAGCACTCATGGTTTCTTTTGCCTTGTCTCTGAAAACAGTGGCTCTTACCTGGGCTGTGCAAATTGTTGCAGTAAATATGCTCTAAGCAGTTAGTCATAATACATGTAGAATGTTGTAACAATTTAGTGCCATTTTTTCAGTGTGCCTGTGTTGCTGTTGATCAAAGGGATTACTCTGAAGTTAGAGATCTGATGAAAATCATCTGCTTGAGAATTCAAATGCTTCTGCTTGTCTGGAAATGTGCACTGTTTTATACACTGACCCTTAACACAGACTTCAGTGAATTGTCATTTGATAATAAAGGAGAGAAACAATTTAGATCAAAGCTTAGGCTTACATGGTCCTGTGTCATAAAAGGTTTCACAGTCTGCTTCATTCACTGCAGAGGAAACTTCTCCCATTGAAAGAATGGATGGTTCTGTAGAAGGATATTTTAGTTACAGCTGAAATACCGGACTTAAATTTGCATTCCAAATCCTATTATTTAGAAGAAGTTGATACACTCAATACTATCAAATAATGTGTTTGATGACTGATGAAGTGTGAATACATTTTGGAGAGGTGAATTGAGCACTGATTGAGAATAAAGGTAGGTTTCATTTTAGGGCCTGTATGTCAAACCTGCAGGTTGTGGTCTGACATAAAATTGCAGCAAGATGAAGAGCCCAAATTTGCTTGAACTTAGGAAAGTTCAAGGTCTGGATTTGTACTTAGATCCATGAGTGAATTTTGTTTCTTTGCAAGAAAGTGTAATTGAAGCTCTTCAAATTCAGGCTTTCTGGATGTTGCTTCTTTCACAGTCCAATTTTCTTCCAGGCCTCCAGTTTTACGAAATTAATCTTGACTCAAAATGTTAGGATACTGGATATCTGCATGAAAACATTTAGGCTATAACTTCATTTTAGAGCTACATAAAGTTGTTGAGTATCTTTTTTAATAATGTAACATTCAATATGGAATATTTAAAGAAAGAAGAGAAAGGCTTTGTGCCTTCTCAGTTACTGCCTGAACACGGATTTCTCTCTCCAGTTTCTCTTCTTAGCACAGATTGCCACAGTGGGCTCGACTTCATGGCTGAATAGACATTTCAGTACAAAAAGGGTTCCAAGCGATTTGAATCGTTACATGATGCTTTGGCACCTTGTGCTGGTTATATCACCTCCAATCCAAGTGTCTATAAAAATAGACAAGTTGGAAAAAGAACAGCTGTCATCTTTTATGCATAGTTTTAAATTTTTTAGATGTGATGTTAGTGTGTGTGGAAGATGCTGGAGGAGATCTGGGGCTGCTGCAGGGACTGAGCTCCAAGAGCAGGCATGAAGCAAGGCTTGGCCATGCCCTGCAGTGCCAGCCATCCTGGCCAAACAGTTATTTGCCTCCAGCATTCAATCGTGTTTTAGAGGAAGCCTTTCCTGGTAGGTAGTTGGTGGCATTTTATGTGAACATTAAAACATTTTGGAGGTTTTTTTCCATTTTGTCTCTGGTAAATGCTTGTTAGTTACAAGTCATTATTGAGCCTCAGGATTCCCAGCAGAATTCATAGGGTAAAATAACCAATTTCCAATCTAATATTTAAACTACAGAGTCTAGAGTCTTTAGGAACCAAATGATGTGTTTTGGATACTATTCAGTGTATCTGTATTATGACAGAGAACACCCACTCTAGACCCTGTCTTGTATATTAATAACTTGACTTTGAGCATTATAATTAGAGATACTCTTTTTTCATTCATGCTAGAATCAATTTGCATTCCAGTTGCCTTGTATTTGATCTTCCTTTGGCTAAAGATTTAAAGGAATTAAAAATACAACCTTAACCCACATCATCCTGTTATGGCAAAGTTGTGTTGGTTCAGAAATTATACTACTGCTATAAGTACGGTAGCTTTTTACTAGCACATGTATATGTCCATCAAATTGCTTGCAGTACAAATCCAAAGCTATTCAAAGTAGACCTTCTGTAGCAGTTTAACTCCAGGGATCTACATGTCTGGGTTAGTCTGAAGAACGAAGCACTGGATTAAAATGTGAACCCTCGACTTTTGATTGCACCAGAAAGCAAAACCGGGGGGAAAATCTTGGCTAGCCATCATCACTTTGTTCAAATTGAAAGCTGTTTCGTATTGAGATCAACAAGAGAGTATCCTGAAAATATATTTCTAAAGGTTTCAACACATTGCAAGAGTTGACTCTCCTTTCCTAAAGGAAAATCATGTACAGCTTCCAAATACACAATACGTGACCTGCTTTTGATTTCCTTTGGAAATCCTTTGGCTTTTGCATTTGGAGTAAAGATTGGAACCTTAACCCACCTTCATGTAGGGGTTTAAGATTTGTGACGTTCTGGGATGAAAGAGAAGACGCAGACTCCCTGCAGCTTTCTGCATCCATAACAGACCATGACTGGGGAAATGAGACGTGATTTCCCCTGTTTAAATAGTAACACATGTGGTTGAATTCTTAGCATCTTCTACATAACAATTTATGGTGTGAATTCACCAAAGAACTCGATTTTCAATATCATTTGTAACAAATATAGTCAAAATGAAGCAAGTGACTTTACACTTGCTGAATGTGAATATCCATGGGAGGTGTAAATGTGGCATAAATAACCCATACTCTGATTTGTGATAATATGCATGAGCAGAGCAGCTGTCACCGCCTTTGCCAGGGCTATCTGCTACTGTACAACACTGTCACTCCCTGCTTGTCATCTTTGTGAATGGAGAGATGAATTTGTTCAATAGTTTTCTTTTATTAAGGAAGGATTTTTGGTTAAAATGCCAAAAATCTGTAAGTTCTACTTGTCCAGCTTGACCCTGGCAGGAGATAGATCAGCTCCACCACATGCTCTAAGGTAACTGTGCCTTGGTGGGATCTTGTGCACAGGCAGAGTGGAAACCATGAGACTGTGGCAGTTCAGTTGGAGTAGTTGAGTTGAGAAAGAGAGCTGAAGCAGCAGAAAACAGTGAGAGAGCATTATGCTGAAATAGGAGAGGGGATATGTGACAGTTAAAAACGTATTATGTAAAGAACTCTGATAGTGTTTGTAGAGTTTATTTCTAAATAATGCAAAAATAAAGTTTGTGGGAAACATTTCTTGGATGTAGTTTACACAAATATTTCTGTGTTGTTGCAGTTAATTTAGAGAGAACATACAGCATAGTAATAATCTATTTTTATTGGTGTTTGCTATAGTAAATGCAGAATAAGGAGGTCTGCTGCCAAAGAAAAGGAAGTCGCATGTGTGGGATAAAAATTCTTAACATGACTATCAGATTGTGTTTTCAGCAGTAGAGGCAGCACATTAAATGTTCTGGTGTCTGTAGGCTGCATTTCCTGGCTACACTTGATTATCTTTCAAAACATACCACATCAATTGCATTGCCCCATGTCTATGTTAGGAAAAATCCCCCAAAGTATCTTGTAATGCAGGGAAAAATCATTTCATCTTGAATCTTCACCTGAAGGGAGAGGTGCCTTCCTTTTACACAGTGCATTCTGAGAAGGCTGGGTTTGTTTCCCAGGTAGATATGGCTTCTGGCAAATGTCTGGAGGAGGATCACCTTGACAGTGTTATGGCACCACAGAGGTCAATTTCCATTGGAGCCTTTGGTGTCTTCAGGGACGCAGTTTCACCCAAAAAAAAACAAGGTTAAGGAAAAGAACTCCAGCTCTGTCTCTATTATTTTGTAATAAACAGGAGAGGCTCCATATCCCATTGCTACCACAGTTCAGCTCTGAAGTCTTAGGTACCTATTTTAGAAAAGTATTTGAGAAGTATTATATTTATTCAGGGCTTTTTTTTCTGTCGGTTACTGAATGCTCATGTTTCTTCAGGGGAGAAAACCTGCAAAATACAGACACTATGTGCCTTCATCAGGACAAAGGATTATCCCAGAAGACTTTAGCCCTACTGTGCATGTGTCTGAATAGTTTTCCTCCTGTACTTTGAAAAGGAAGCATAAGGAGAGTATATATGCCATAGGAGGGATTGCTGTAGTGGATATCGCATCAAATTCATGAATTTTTGTTCTCACACTTAAATAAGTGAGACTTTTTGCATCCCAGAGACCTGGTATTATACCTCCTCTTCCACTTCTGGCTAAACAAAGAACTTAACGTGTGTTAGACAAAAACTTTCCTCACAGGGTCAGTCAGCCCTCAGCATTCTCACAGAGACTTGTTAATCATAGAATCAGCACAAGCTATACAATTTTTCTCCCCTTCCTCTATTGCTGTCACAGAAGAACCAAATGATTATTTCTGCTTGCTATAGGCCAGAAATCCTTTATTTACTTCCAAGTCTTAAAAAAGTATTAAAAATCAATGAGCCACTGTCATGCATGTGGAATAAATCCCTTAGAAAGGAGAAACTGTTACAGTTTAAAGCAATGAATCAAAGATCATTTCCTTAGTGACCAACTTTGTGTTTTCCTCATTCTGGTGCAGGTTGAGTGACAGGAGTTCTCGTTAACGTGTTTGTGTAATTGTCAAATCTGACTCTTTTTTTTCAGCTACTTGGAAGGAAACCATCTGACTGCTGTGCCAAAGGGACTCTCCACCTTCAGACACCTGACATTGATGTAAGAAACACGTGGTTTCAATGTCAAGAAAATTACATGTCTCTCTCTGCACTATGTTGTAGGTGGAATATAAATAATGTGTATTTGAGTGAAAAAAAGGAAATCTAAAAACTCAAATACCTTCTGTAATGTGAATTTGGAAAGAATTTCCCAGTGGCCACTTTTGCCACTAAGTGTTCATAAACTATGGAGAAAGAGTGAGGTGACTGAGAGCACCAGAGAGCCTTGCTCTGCAGGAGCTTCCACCCTCTGTGAGAGGACTAAACTGCCACACAGGCTGCTATGGTTTCACTTGGCAGATTTATCTGTGCAAAGCTGTAAAGGTCATTAACAGAGGAGACGGCATTCATTTGTTCTGGGTGAGGCAGTATTTATAATGCTAAGGCAATGACAATTTGCATAGCTGTTTCGGCTGTGAACAGTCATACAGATAGAGACACAACTAGACTGTTTTCAGTTAATTGTTCCCTGAAATACAAGGAACTAGTCATCAGAAACTTTGAAACACTGTTTGGATCATCTGTGTAGATACTCAAGTCAAATCAGCAGAACGGCCTCAACCAAAAGGGTAACTGGGATCCTCTGTTGTAAAACAGCCTTGCTTTGGAAAAATCTCTAATTTTGTTTTTTAAGGGAGAGCAATGGCAAAAGAAAATGTAGTGTCGGAGCCTAAAAATACTTTTTTTACAATGAAAAAGGAAATATTGTTGTAGCAGCTGTCAATGTGAAGAGCACATGCAAATAGTATGCCAGTCATATACTGCAAAGCAAGTTGGTACAGTAAATCTCCACCCCTGCTTGTGTCATTCATTTTTCTGTCTTCACAAATGTTGCTGGTATTCACTGATTTTTGTTGCCAAATGCTATATGCTGGAAATATGCCTTAATATTTCTGAGCTTGGGGCTTTTAAGGGGAACATGATGTACTTTGCTTTTAGAGCTTAATCACAGTGGCTTAGCAAATATACCGGTTTATATGTGACTTTTCAGTTGCTTCAAGCATTTTGCTGTACAGATATGTAATCTTAAAAAAAAAAAGACCTTTCTCAATTCATACATGTAAATGATATCTTCTCTCTGTGTTTCTTCAGTGATCTGAGCAACAACAGCATAAGTGTATTGGCCAATTACACCTTCAGCAACATGACTCAGTTATCGACGCTGTAAGTCATCCCAAGTTTTGGTAACAGCTTTAATTGCTTTTCATACACTATCTTAGCCATTGAACAATTCATGTGTGTCTTGTTACTTAGGCCTGTGGCTTTTGATGCTTCATTTTGTAGTTGAATAGTAGTGAAGTGATCAAAGGAAATCCAGTGCTGTAACTCTGTTCTCTCTTTCTCCCAGCATCTTGAGTTACAATAAACTTCGCTGCATTCCAGTCCATGCGTTCAACGGGCTCAGATCTCTTCGAGTGCTGTAAGTACCACTTCTTTGATGCAGCTGAGTTGAAGCTGATTAGAATGCTGTTGATGGCAAGGAGGTTTTTAATGAGCAGATGGCTTTCACTTGATCCAGTAGTCATAAATATTTTCACACAATTAGCTTCAATGTACTTGTACTTAGGTGCAATGTGTCCAATAATGACTACAGCAGGTGAGTGCTAAACTTTAAAAAGGGGCAATTACATATTTGCAGGATGAATGACTTTTCAGGGACAAGAACTATCATGAAAATAAGCCTCCAATAGACTGTATAGTCTATTTATCTCTTCTACTGTGGCTGCCCCACAGGAAAGGATGTTTCTCTTTGTCAGTAAAAAATTGATCATATTTCAGAGTGTAAATTTCCATTGGATGCTTCAGCAAGTCTTTACTGAAAACCTGGGTATTTTTAGAATATTTGCTAATAATTTACATTTCTACAGGAAAGTTTTTGCATAAAAGAATGCCATCTGAAGGAAAAGTAGAAGTCCTCACACTACAATAATGAATAAGTCAAGCCAGTGGCTGGGCACCAGTAATGCTGAGATGCCCATCTCAAATGTTCTTGTGACTGAAATTTCACCTCATGTTGACTAATGGCACACTCAGAGACATCCCTCTGTGGTTTCTTTCTTTGGAGATCCTTTTCTGTATTCTTCCAGTGTAACTGCTTTCAGCAGCTTTCTGAACAGTTTATTACATACACTCTCTTCTGAAAGTCATCATTATTATATCATCTTGGAGTGTGGACTGTGGACCTGTTCCTTGCAGCAAACAGGATCCCCTCAGCTTTCCTTAGGCATCTGCTAGCCTGACTACTTACTCTGTTACTCCCCATCCACCTCATCAGAAACAAACCTTGAGATGATTTTGCTCAATTGTTTGTATGGACACATGGCCTCATGTGCAGTTGTAAGGACAGGACTGAGAAACCATCTTCCTCCCCGTGGCCCAGCAAGACAAGTGGGTCATCATTTCTTGCACTGTAAACTGAAAGCAAAGAAATGAAATAGCTTTGCTGTGATAAGACCATTCAGTGTGCTGAAGGAGAAAGATCTTTGGGTGCTAACGGGTCAGGTCAAGGGAGATGAAAAATATATCTTGAGTGCTTTTTAACTTTACATGGGGGATTTCTATTGTGCTAAAAAGTTACATGTCATTCACATGCAGAATTTCCAGTGAAGTGGAAGAGGAATGGTTGCTCCAAAGTGTGGAATTAAGATGTCAACACAGGCAGTACTGCAACAGTGGAGGCAATAAGGCTCTTTGGCTGAGCCCTTCCACTGTGGTTTGAGGAGCAGAATAGATATCTAGGTTTCAACATCCTAACTTACAATACAGCTTCAGATTCCCAGTTTCCATTAGTAAACCCCGGAAAGATATGTGATTTGGATTTGTTGTTTGAAGTTTGGCTTGGGACTCTGATTTCTAGCACACTAGGACGGTCACAGTTGAGCTGTTGCACGAGGCCTGAAATTGAGCCACTGATTAATATGTTCTGTTTTATGGCCAAATAAATTATTCCATATGGACTGTCTTCTGGCCTACTTCTGATATGCAAGCTACCTTGATTAAAGCTAGTTTGGATCTCTCTCCCCTGAAGTACAATGTAGATATATTGTGCCTCACTCTTTCCAATAGCCCCAATTTGTCTTTTCACTTACGTTCTTGCAGGCCACATATGGACAGAAACAAAGGGCAATGTTTTAGCAAGAGCTGTTACCTTTTGGCTTTTTAAAATCATCTGCTAATCAAATTGAAAAAATATCTTCCTCCTCCAAGGAAGAAACCCTCCCTGTCTTGCACAGGGCAGCACGAGTGAAATGAAGCCTAAATGGAAATCTCTGCTTCATGCATTTGGTAGCCTTCAGTTTGATTTGATTTATTATGGCCCACACAACTCTGATACCAGCCACAACTTTTGCCATGTGTCATCTATGTTGTTATTAAAAATCAATTCTCCAGAGAGTAAATAGCTTCCGAGTGACAATGTGCAATCTGTTATTGTCTGTTACTTATTAGCCCTCTTCTCAGGGGAATTTAAAAGAAAAAATATCAGCCAAACAATTCCCACTTTTTTTTTTAAAGGGGAAAAAAAAAATACAGAGATCTCATTACCTTTGGCTGTGCATGTGTTTGAGGGTAGGAGACCCTTCTCATACAGGCTTCTGTGTCTTCCAAATTCCTTATTTTCTCTACTTTTTGCTTCTCTCTGGTAAACAAATGAAATATGTATTTGGAAATCTGAATAATCATAGATGTGCAATGAAGTTAATCTTTGACATATAACTGCTTCTGTCACAGAATCACAGAATCTTATGTGTTGGAAGGGACCTCAAAAGATCATCCAGTTCAACCTCCCTGCCAGAGCAGGGCAACCTAGAGTAGATCACATAGGAACTCGTCCAGGTGGATTTGAATGTCTCCAGAGAAGGAGACTCCACAGCCCATCTGGGCATCCCCTTCCAGTGCTCTCTCACCTCAACAAGGAAGAAGTTTCTCCTTGTGTTTCTTTGGAACCTCTTCTGTTCCAGCTTATATCCATTGCCTCTTGCCCTATCGTAGTACAAAAGTACTTTCTCTGATCAATAAACCATTTGCCATATTACCTATATGAAAAGAAATATAAAATGAGCTACAGAATCTTCCATTAACAAGAGATATTCTAATTTTACTGAAAACTGATGGACATTTGCTGCTCATACAAATATAGTAATATGTGTGATGATAAAGCTACTACTAATACTCTTCAGGCACAAGCTTTGAACCAGTTTTTACAATATACTTTCGTTGTTGCATACTGCACTGATTTGACCTAACTCAACTATTATTTGACTGTGGGTTTGGTTGTTTTCCTTTCTGTATGACAGAACGACTCCTTGTACTTATCCTGTGGATCTGTAAATGACAGTGCTGTTATGAGCACTGAGCACTGACACTGTGGCTTCCCACTTCCTCTGACATCTGAGTTCCTGCAGGGTTTGCCATCCTTTGGGGTTCATTGTAGGTGTTTGCCCTTGATGGGATGTGGCTCTCTAAGCTCAGCCAAACTTTAGCCACATTTCTGTCTTTACAGAGTAGATCATTGTGTACTGAAAAAGCATCTCCTTTGTGTCTATGGTAACCTTTGTGTTACGAGACAGTGGGCTAGGAGGCAGGACTTGGGAACAGTTAGTAAGAGTTAAAACCATCAAAAACCCAACCCTAAAAATATGTTTATTTCACATCTTTAAGTAATTTACAAGATCAAAATATAAGCTCATTGTGAGTAGCTGCTTATTGAAATATGCTCATTTCTTTGAAGGAGAGAACATTTCTATGACAAGCTGTTGACCAGGCCTGGTCTTTCATCCTCATAACAACAAAAAACCCTTCCTTTTTAATAGCTGTGGGATATGTGTCAGTCAGTTTGTCTATTCTATAATTCTAGTTAAAACTAATGTGCTTTATCTGGAGTTACTGTGTTCCTGTTTGGATTAATTGCTTGGAGATCAATCCCTTTATATGCCAAGTATTATTATTAATAGCCAAAACCTGGGAATGCTTAAAAGAAAATTTCAGAATCAAGGTGTTAGAAGGGAAAGGTTTTGGCATTCTGGCATCAAGAACTGGAGAGAGATGCCAGCAGGATAACTCTGTTGTAGATTTTGTGGTTTCGTGCTCTGTGGAAAACCTTTGCAGTACAAGACAGAAACTGCAGCTGCAATGAGCAGCTGTGAAATGTGATCATAGTAACGTTGTTCATGTTCACACAGTTCACAGCCCCACGATGGGGCCCAGCCACGTGGGAGACAGGACAAGGTGTATCTTCCCCTGGCAAGTTTGGCTTTCCTTGTTGTGTGTGTGCCAGCGTAAGGTAGTGTGTAAGGGTAGAAGTCATAAGAGTTATAAGGCATCATGTAGATCCCAGAGAAGCTTACAGCAGTGTTAGGTAAGAAAGGATGCAAAAAGACACGCTTTTATTTTCATCTGGGGCTATCATGTATTTCCATGACCCCAGATGTTTGGTTTGTTTTAAATAAACTCCATGTGCACAGTTTCAAGAATCTGTACAGTCACAGAAATAAAAAAGAAAATGTGATTGCTGTGTTCCACAAATCACCAGGTAAATTAAGAAATAAATTACTCAAGGGACAGAGCTGCTGCAGAGCTGCTACACAGCAGGTTTCTGTTTTCACCCTCCTCTTCTGTGTCTGGAGCACTGACAGTAATTCCTGGAGCTGGGAAAGAGGACATAAAGATGACAGCAGTAACTGAAGCAGCTTGGGCCAGAAGTGCAAAAGAAAATGGAATTTTAAAAGATTGGTTTCTGTTTCCTTTGCAAGTTCTCTTTCAACGTTTGTTTGAGAAACAGCTCCTGATATCCAGAGGAATTGGCTCCTATTGGCTCCTTACAAGCCTTCTGTCTGTTACTGTGTGAAGTAGTAAACCAGTGAATCTGTGAAAAGCTCTGATGTTATGAGCATTGGGTGGTGACTGTTACCATGTGAAGGAATAAACTGGTATTCAGGGACACGTAAACTAGAAAAGTTAGAATGAACTATTACTATTTCTCTCTGTGCTACTTTTTGCCACGTAATTACCTAGTGAGGCAGAGGATCCCTCTCTTCCATGATTGTACATCTTCTCTGGTATATTTTCTGGATAGCTTCTCTGCAAGTTGTCATCCCCAGCACCCTATTGCTGCGTGTTTTCCTGTCTGATAATAGCCTCCATGCTGCAAGAAGTGCTCTTCCTCTCTATTTGTCTGTCACAATCTCTAGTGATGTCCTACTTTGTAGCAATGCCTTCCGTTGCAATTGCAATGAAAACCACAAGTAATCACAAATAATGATTTCTGCTCTTGTGTCTGCCACTTTGAAGACAATTATTGTGCTCTACAAGCAGCGAGAAAAATCTTTCCATTTGTGCTTGCCTGTGTAACACACACATAAATGTATTTGTTAGAAAAGAAATCAAGTGGCTGCTTAAATTTTCCTGGAAACAGTGGTTGGTTTCTTTGCACAGGGGAAACAGTGCCTTAAAACTACTAATTTCAAGCATTTTCCCTGGTGCTATAAATGTATTCGTCAAACAAATTTGTAAGACAGAATTATAGAATTGTTTAGGTTGGAAAAGACCTTTAAGATCATCAACTTCAACCATTAACACAGCACTGCCACATCCACTGCTAAACCATGTCCCACACAAAGAGGCATTTCCTACTGTAGGAAAGGGAAACTAGGATATGAAAATGCAGCTGTATTTGCCCTCATGGACCCTTGTTCTCTCCTAGGATCTTCCTGAAGTCAATATTTAATTTTCCTTTCACACCTCCTATTTTCCCTCTTCTGTTTTTTTGCTGTGTTTCCAGCTAATGGTATTCTCTGAAAGAATCCAAGCCTGTGTGTGAGGGTTTGCTTGTCATCAATACACTTTTAATAGCATAACTAGTATGTCACCTTTTTAAATTAAAACATTAGTCACCAGCAATTCCAATTGTATCATTATTTCAAATGCCAACATCTAAGAGTAGAAGTAATAAAGCATGGAAGCTCTTGAGTTGTGAAGCTCAGAAACTCTGAAAGAAACAAAATTAAATATCCTTCCTAAGCACCAATTCCTTCACTGTGGGGAGCAGGTAAAGTACTGTGGTTTGATACCTTCCTACTTCTCCCCTCCTCTAGGACACTGCACGGAAACGATATTTCCAGTGTTCCCGAAGGTTCTTTCAACGACCTGGTGTCCTTGTCCCATCTGTAAGTACTTCTGTCTGGGTTCCTCTGTTTGATTGATGGTTTCAAATTTATAAAACAGGACATGTTATTACAAATTTAAGATTGCAGAGCTCTTGTGTTTTTCCTGCTCACTTTCATATTCTCCTCTGGATATTCATAATGCATCTGTTCAAAGGAAATAAAAAATACTGGAACTTGTTGTTATTAGTTACCAAAATATTTTCCTAAGGAAAACCAAATGAGCAAATGTGACAGTTTCCTCCTCTGTGGACTTTGTGTTTAAGGTTTTCTTTCAACATTGTCTATGTGAAATGCAGAGTGTGTTGTGGTGTGAGAGTGAGACAGGAAACCTCCCACAAAGAGCAAATATTAAGCAAATGTGAATTCTTTGCTTAATAAGTGTCATATGTTTTGCATGCTGAAATATTGTCAGTATCAGAACTTGTTGATGAATCACCACTTCAGACATATATATTTAATCATATGGAAATCGGTCATTTCCCAGCACTGATACTTCGTTCCATAATTTGCAAAAATCATAGAGATGTTTCGGATATTTCAAGAAATTACTGTTGTATTGGTGGAGATATCTTTCAGTGCAGTTCAGCTGATGAAAGACTGTAAGGACAAATAGCTGCAATTGTTACTAAATAAACGTGAAGTGTAACAATTGGTGCCAAAAGAGTGAACGGAAAATGTTTTCTCAGTGAGATAATATGTGAGACTTCACATTATTAGACAATAGACATAAAGGAAAAGTAATTCTGTGTAGCATGTTTCTTGATTGCTGTCCTCAAGGAATGAGAGGGTTGAATATCTCTTGGTCCTTTTGTAGAATGAGTAATTTCACCAGTTGACATGGATATTTTCTGCTCTGCTGCTGCCCTCATGCATATGAGTTGAGACATACACACGTTAAGACATACAAGCAGATGTACATTTAGCATAGGCATTTCATCTCTGTTCTCTCTTTGCAACCTTAAATGTGCCCTCCAGAACACCTGCTTGAACACAGGGTTCAGTTCACGTTTAGGTATTTTCTAGAGAGCAAATATGTCCTCAGACTTTTTATTTCTATATGACAGTTTTCTGTCTCAGTTTCTCTCTGGACAATAAAAAGCAAAGATATCTCAGATTGGTAGAAATAGGAATCGTATGTGAGCCACTTAGGTAATTTCAGCTTGAGCTGAGACATAAACCTTCTCTGTTTCAAGCTTACACCTCAGTATCTAAGGCAGAGAAAATATTTATTTTGCACAAATACTATTTCTTTTATATATCCCCAGCATAGCCGAGCCATTTCATCTGTAGTTCTGGAATAAAAGTCTGACTGAGCTGAAGGCCTGCACCTCTTTTTGGGAGCACAGTGACATCTTTCCTACTGGGAATCTGGCTTCTGAGGGTATTTTTAGACTCGGGAGATAAACATATCATGCCCCCATTTGTTTGGGTTTTCCTCGGGGTTTACTTTAAATGTAGTGCATATACAATTTTCCTGGGTAAACTGTTCACCTTAGGGAGTGATAAAAGCCCCTTTGGCCTAAGACAATCACTGCAGTCTATCTGTTTAGGTGTATGTACTGCCAGAAATGTAAAATACACAAAGCTCAAATGAACAATAATAAATAAGATCCATAAAATAAATAATATCTGTCTGGGGTGTAATTTGGACAGTTGAACAATTGAATTTTACAGCTTGATTTTGCTCTCCAATTCCTTAAAGAGGATTCTGAAACTTTTAGCAACCACAAGGATTTTGCTCTTCACATGCCAGAAAAAACTGTGCTTGTTCAAATGAAGTCAAACAGAAATGGAAGTAAATTAATCTTGAGCTCTGCCTGATATATAGATCTTCAAGGAGAAAGCATGTTCTTGGAACAATTTTTAGAGTTATACAGGAGGTTGCTACTTATCAGACTCATACTACATGGGAGGGTAAAGTTTTATGTTAAATTTACAAACTGTGTGGCTAAGAGTAAGGCAGATATTATGGCTGGAGAAAGCTGGCAACCAGGGTGTTGAATGGGAAGACCAGCCTGGGCCTTCTGCACCAGTACAGTTTAGTGGGGGAAATGAGAGGGAGAGTATCAAATGAAGCTTTAAAATTGCCAAGAAATATGAGTGTAGCATAGGCAAAAGCTATTGATTTTACCCGGTCTTTTATAATAGCTTTAAATTGGCCTGTAACTGGAAGAACAAAAGAGATCTAGATCCTTCAGTCACTTTTTCCGTAACTGTGTAAAGCCTACAAGAAAATGCTCACTGCATTTCCTTGACATTTGTAAACACCGTGTTGTTGTAATGTAACTGTTACAACAATGTAGCTGGTACACCTCACTAAAGATAGAGGAAGGTCTGTATAGAGTATACACACACTGGTTTTGTTTGCCATTGATTATGTTATTTACTTGAATCACACAAAATCACATTTCAACTGTGACTCTACTAACCTGATTTAGCCCAGGCCAATGATAACAATGTAATATTAGTATTTAAAAATGTACTTAAGAAGAACCCAAAATCTGTTGGGTTAGACCTCAGTAGGTCAATTCCTGCATGTCCTCAGCGTTCACTGATACACACAACTCTCTGACTGGTTCCATTTCCTTATACTGCCCACACATAAACTGACCCTTAGGTGCTTGGTAATGGATGCTGTGTGCCACAGCTATTTCCATGAAGCCCATGTTTGATAAACATCTCAAATGCCTAATTCCATTGCATCACCTCATCTTTCACTCAAATTTATGTTATTTACCTATAAAAATAAGGTCCCCTCTCCTCCGTTTCTCCACAATGTCATGGTCTGAGTGATTTTAATTGACTTTATTCTACATTGCCTTAAAAATAATGTCAGAAAAGAAATATCTACACAACATTTTGAAAATGCTAGTGGTGGTATTTTATTATAGCTCAAGATAGTTTATACCTTCTGGTAATGTTTTACCATAATGGGCAAAGAAATGTAGCACTCATGAATGAAAACACAGGAATTCACTGTAAGTTCCTAGAAGTGAAGAAAATGAAAACCTGAAGCCACAAAAAAAAGATGGAAAGATGCATGGGATAACTTCTGCAGTTGTACGACGATGTTAGAGCAGCTTTAGTTCTGATGTGGTTTATGAAGATTAATTAACACAGTAACTGGTTTTCCCTTGTCCTCCCACTCCCATTTTATACATGGCAGTTGCTCAATGCTGAAGTTAATTTCTCAGTCCAGCTTTCAGTGCTGCATTTTGTTTGACCTTGGACAAGTGAGCGAGTTGATCACAGTTACAGGGTCAAAAAGTCAACCCAGTAGGTTTTTTTGCCATTGTAAGCAATGGATTTACAGAAGGAATGGGTGGATATTTTTTAATACCGTGCTGCAGTACAGATTTAATTTTGATGAATGAGCCCTAGACAGGGTTTGAACCTATGAACTCTCATTATGAATCTGTCTAGGGCACAGTGGGTTCATTAGTCACTCCAATAGAAATGTAACAACAAATTTACTGAGGTTTCTATCTTAATATCTTGTCTGATGTGTTTTTATTTGAAAGAAGCTCCAGTTTGAAGTACCATCTTAACAAATATTTTTTAACATATACAGAAACAGCAAAGTCCAAAACTCAGTTGAATTATTGGTTTCTTTAGTACTTCTTCCCTGTGCTAATCTTTATTTAGTTAACTTTCTTCCCATGGCAATTCAGGTGTTGTACAGCTAGAGCCTTTCATTTACTTTCAGCAAAATGAAATCAGATTTCCAACATGCCTTTCTTCACACTTTCAAAAATTAATTGCTTTGAAACTGACTTTTCTGAACTCTGGGACTGTTTGTAATTGACCAATATGCCTTCTGTAAGAGAAAAATTGTATAAATGACTCAAGTCAGCACCTAAATTTAAAGTAAAAAGGTTTGTTTTCTTTTGGGTAGACCTCCATGAATAATGAACAAGTTCAGTGAATTATAATTGCATTATGCGAATGCATCTACTTCAACCATATGACCTAACCCAAGTGATGAGTTAGCCAAGAAATATATTTTCAAAGCCATAAACAAATTCAGCAGACACCAGGTTGCAGTTTTGAAAACATGGGTGTCCTCTGTGTGTATGTTTCATCTAGTGAAGAGAAATTAACCTGAGTCATTATATTCAAACTAAATTGCACAATTCGTGTTGAATAGCATATGCTCATGAAGAGCAAAGGCAAATAAAAGAAGCCAACATGATAAAATTGATGAAAGCAATATGTCTGGCCAAATTGCTGAAGAATAATTGTTTAGGGAAAAAAAGGGATTTTTGTTGGATATTTATATAACCTCCCTAACTAATGGTGGGAAGAAAGAAAGAGTTGGGAATACTGGAGGAGATAAATCTAAGAGACTTCCTAAGTACTCAGAAGATCTTTCCCACATTTTGAAGTAAAGCATTCCTGTCAAAGTGTAAACTAAAACGTGCCTCAGTGAGCTCTGGGATGTTTTCTTTGCTTGCAAGCCAAAATAACTGCTGTTCATTGTTTGACACCACCAGGGCTCTGGGTACCAACCCTTTGCACTGTGATTGCAACCTCCGCTGGCTGTCGGAGTGGGTGAAGGCAGGCTACAAGGAACCGGGGATCGCCCGCTGCAGTGGGCCTGACGCCATGGTGGACAGGCTGCTGCTCACAACGCCCACTCACCACTTCCAGTGCAAAGGTAAGAGCAAACCAGGAGCCTCTCTCTTCTGTCCTCTTGCTTTTCCTCATACTCATTATTTTTGTACTGTCAGAAGCTGTTTGGCTTTAAAGTCCATTTGGGAATGAGTTGGGTTTGGAACCATTTGAACAATCACATTACGTCCAAGTACCATTTTCAAGTGTTAACCTCCACACAGTGAAGTTAACTGCACCATTGGCAGGAAAACCAGCAGACCTCAGGAAAGTTTCAGTATTCCTGTTGCTCACACCAGATGATAATATGGCAAATTGGCATAAAACATGTTGTTAGAGATTATTTGAGCAAATAAATTGGTTTGGGCCTTTTACCTACCCCTGAAATCTTGGTTAAAATGAAGGTTAGTTTAAAAATATAGAGCACTCTAGGCATTATGTATATGTATCTGAAAACTGAGAAACAGAATTCTTCTGGAAAGCAAATATTTACCAAAAATACATTTTCATTTCAAGATCTGCAACCTGGAGTTAACATCTCGATATCAGAAACTGTAGATAATTATAAATGCTTCATGTCTGAATTCAGGAGAGGGCTGAGGTGCAGCTATGAACAATTAGGGGTAGGAGCATGATAGGAGCATGCTGCACTAGAAAGCAGTTGGACAAATGGTATAAGGGGCACACTTTTTTTGTGGGTAAGGTAAGTAGCTTATTACTGAATGTAGATTAGGATAAACTTGTGTGTTCTTATTGTGAAAAAAGATTGGAGGTTCATTGGGGTTACCAGCAACAACATGAAGGTGGAGCTATGTTTAGAGTGGAAAAGATGGGGCAGTAGCCTCTCTTAGAAATGGAAAAGAGGGCATGAATCCTGTTTTTATGTCTATAAGAGAGCCGTGCACATCTACAGTACTGTCTGGCAGCATGATTTAATAGAGGTTCAAACTAAACTGCTGAGCAAACAAATGATGGTGTCGAGGTGCGTTTAGAAGACAGGTTCCCAAGCCTGAGCTGAATTTTATGTCCTTTCAAATATGTTTTCAATAACTGTAACCTTATAATTTAATTATTTGAAATGTCAGTCTCAAAACTATCAGGATGCTGACTGCAATTGATATCAGAGCCACAAACTTCATAACAGTATCTCAAATGCGAAGCACAAAGGTACTCTGCATACTAAAAATAACAAATCGTTGACTTGTTTGTGTGAAGTGAAACAAAGACAATTATTGTATTTGCATACTAAACAGGATCTGAAAATTGATCCAGAAAGAGATAGATGGCTTCCTCAACCTGAAACCATGATACACCAATAGTTAATGCTCCTTTTCCTGCAAAACTAAGCAAGCAACTCTGAGGCAAGAGATAAGTAAACTACTAAAAAGAGATGTATATTTTTCATGTAAATATTAATTTGGTCCATTAGAAAGCTAATAGGCTTTCTACAGCCTCAAGACTAGAAAAGGAGAAAGAAGTGTTGATTTGGAGGTGATCTTTGGACAAGCAGAAACTGTGGATGGTCTGGACAAGTAGCATCTAGCTCCAGGCCTAGAAAAATTCACCTGATTTCATCAAAATGCCTTTATTTTGAAAAACCAATGCATGATTTGATAGTCTGACTGAACCCATTTCCCATGTGCACCTTATCCAATGCCTCATGATACTCTGCCTGGACATCAGTGATGCTCTTTTATGGGAAAGCAACAGGATTGATTACAGTGTCAAGTGCAGGTTTACCCTCAGACTGGAGCCACGTGTGCGTCCTGTGACGGGTTACAGCATGGCCTCAGTTTGTCCTGCAGCTGTGTCGCCCTCTCAGTGCTGAGCTGTAGCTGAGATGTACCTCTCAGCAGAAGAATAAGAAGAAGCAGAAGAATAAGATAGTCTGTGGGGTGACAGAGTGTCCAAGGACAAGTCTGTACTTCTGCCTATGTAGATTAAGTCCTAGCTCAAGTACTGCTAGCACAGAGCTCAAAGCTGAAGCCCTCGTCCCCCTGAAAGCCCGAGTCATTGTGGCAGAAGCCAGCCCTCCCTGAGCTTGCTGACTTGAGGTACTTGTATAAAGGCAGTTCATGGATGTCCCCTGTGACCTCCAGTAACTTTTACATGTTTTTTAAAAAGTAGAGTTTAACTTATTCTTGTTAAAATTATGTTTTTAGCCTGTGACTGAGCAGAAGGTTATGTCTCAGCAGAGCCAAGAAAATAAAAGTATGTTATGTGCAAGTCATACAAACTCAGCTCTGCTTTTTATTAAATTGCCCTCCTAGTTATGCAGTAGAGGAAAGGAATGTGCTAGGCTGAGGACATTTTGCTGTATGGATTTATAAATCAAATCCACAAGGGCAAACTAATAAACTACTTAACTGCTAGGAACTAGCACTGTTCTTATTAGCTCCTGCATTGATTAGCTTTGATCTATGCCATAGGAATAAGTGGAAAATGTATGCTTGTGTATTATGAAATAAATAAATACTAGAACAAATTCTGTGACCTCTAAATCTGGGAGAGCAGCACTACTGCCTGTTTCATGAGCTCTCTGAGGAGCTACCTTCACATATTCTTCATATATTCCACCTTCAAGACAAAAGTAGCTCAGATATGTCACATTCCACCCTGTCAGTGGTAGAGACTCAGATATTATTTCCTCTTGCTGTCCTAACTCTGAATTAAAAACACGTATGGCATTTAACTAGACATAAACACAGAGTTAGAAGAGGATGCCAACAGGATTTTATATCATTTTTTTTACTTGCTGCTTCTTGTGTGGTTTGTCCCTCATTACTGCATGTTGCACTCTGCAGTCGATGGCCCTGCTAACAGCATCTGTAGAGGATCAAGATACAACCTTGACATTGCAGGTGCATTCAGCTGAGATTCCTCGGTACCTATTTCTGTCATGTTCTTACCCACTCTTGGTGCTGTGCAAGTATTCAAAGTTAACAACAAAGGTTTATATCTAATACAGGATGGTCCAAAGCAAATCCTTGATGGAAAGGGATTTTTTTTGTCCCCAGTTTTTGTAACCATCTGCAGTTCCACCTTCTCTCTACCATCAATTATAACCTTTTCTTCACTTTCAGAACATTTCACAATTTACTACCACTTATCATTTATCATTCAATAGCAGAAGCTCTGTGTCCACTTCTGATAGCACAAGGCCATTTCACTTTAAAATGTATTTCCTTAAAAGTGAAATAGAGTTATTTTAAGGTCTTAACTGCCTGATATCATTTAAACCCTTTTAAAGGCTTTATTTTTTACATGGAAAAGCCATCAACTCATTAGTATTTGAAATGTAGCTGTTCAAAATCACCATTTCTTTAACTGTAACTATAATGATATAAGTTAGTTTTCTGCAAAATCTCAACAATGAAATATTGATCGACTTGGTACTCAAATGTAATTAGTATTGTTTTGGTTTGTGTTCATTTTCCTGCTCACCCAAAAGCATCACTCCTTCTCTGGAAGAGTTCTGTTGAAAAATGGGATTTATTAAGTGGTTTAAATATGCCTGTATGTATTTACCTGCATACACTTACATCTTGGCATATTTGTCATTGTTGCATTTTGCCAAGACAACCAACTTCATAATCTAAGAAAACAAGTTTTGAACTTTCTGTTAAAGTCAAAGATGGTAGAAAACTTTGCACCTAAATATTCCCACAAGCCTCTAACTAAATCTTTCTTATGCGTGTTTTTTTTGTTTCTGCTGTTGCATCTGCACTTTCATTCTTGTTACCAGCCATAGAAATGTCATGTTATAGTTCCCTAGGGGTTGCTATTGCAGAATTTCCAGCACTGAGAGAAGGAAAAATTGCTGAAAGCTGTAGATATATATAAGCCCCGTCTCTAGAGATTCCCAACATGTTTTTTCACAGCTGATGTTTGCATGCCCAGAAGAATATAAGCATCACTGAGACTTGTCTGACACTTGATTTAAGTACTTTAAACCTCATTGATCCCTGGGAATCCCATGCTCTTGTGCCAATGCAGGGTGACTACTGCACCACAAAAAAACCCATATGTGTGAGTACAGGAAGTATTCATTTTGTCATCAAGTTCTCTATTAATAAACTGTGTTTTGCTTTTCCAGAGCCAGTAGATATCAGTGTTGTGTCCAAGTGTAATCCCTGCCTCTCCAATCCGTGTAAGAACAATGGGACATGCAGCAATGATCCAGTGGAGTTTTATCAATGCACCTGCCCATTTGGCTTCAAGGTATGACTACAAATGAACTACATGAAAAGCAACAAAGCGTTCCCCATCCCTTCTGTTTTCTTAATTGTTGTACCATGAGAAGTCAATTTTACAGACAATTGAGCTCAAAAGATCTCTTTCTGAAGTAGGTTGTATGTGACCTTTCAATTGTGCCCTGCTACAAATTCTGTGTGTGCAATCAGAAAGGCATTTCTGCGACTATACATACTGTCCTGAGCAACTTGCTCAAGTTGACCCTGCTCTGAGCAGGGTGTTTCCATTAGACAATCTCCAGAGGTTGCTTCCAGCCTTGGGCATTCTGTGATTCTGCAATCTAGACATCTGTATGGCAAGCCGAATTTATCTTCCCTTTAATTTCTTTTCTTTTTTTTTTGCCAGCAACATGATAACCATTTCATAGGGTGACAGGTCAAAGAGGAGGCAGTTCAGATGAGAATTAAGGGCCAGTTTAGCTCATGGTGACAGAATGTTGATTCCTGCCAGTTTACATCCATCTTACGCAGACTGACTAGCAGTAAGGTGATAACTGATGTGACACAACCACTAGCTCTGCTGTCTCTGACTTTTGAGCAGTAATGCCTGTAGCATGGCCAGGAAAGATGAAATCCTCTCATGGAATGACAAGCCTTGTGAGCATGCAGGGTCAGTTTCTTGATAACACATTTGAAAATTGCAAAATCATTTCATAATGCAGTTTCTTTTGGTAGTGATTTATAACTCCCATTGCTAACAGTGCCTCGGGAGAGCTTAGGGCTACCAAGACTTTGTTTCAGAGTTGGTATAACTGCAAACCTAGCTTAGTAGTCAGTAGCTGAAGGATAAGTAATAAATGAGGCATATGATCTGTTCACAGCCTGAGGGGAATCGGATATTATGGCCAAAGAAGTAGGTTGCATCCTGCAGACTGAGATTTTATTTGCCTCATTGGATATTTCTTTACAGAGTCTTGGTCAATTGAAGCAGATGCTCATAAAACACAGAGTAATAAGAGCTATGGGGGGAGGGAAAAAAGAAGAGCAAAACCAGACGTATGTGGGAAGTAAGCACAAGTATCCATGTCCTACATTTTGGGTAGGGTTTAGAAATCAGTTGGTTCTGATGATATCACCATTTCCCTTCTCTGTTTGCTTGGGTTACATACTAGATGGTAACACAGTAATTGTGGTAGATCCCTGAAACACTGGAAAAGGGAAGATGTAAAGCTCATTTCCTCTATTTCACCACAGTTCCCCCCTACCTAGTACTCAAGTGTAGTATGAATTCTCCTAAAAAATTGAAAAAGCCATTAGAAATTTCCCCTCATTAAAAATCCCTCCACTCGTTGGCATATCAACCAGCAACTTCTTCGGGATCTTAAAAGACGACATCAAAAATTCATTTAACTGGAACTACCTGGCAAAAATGGATTTGACTTTGCAGTGAGAGACACCCTGGCTGTTTATTGCCTCAGGTTAATAAAAGAACAGTCATTTAACTTTGATTTTTAACATAAACTAGGTTGAATTGTTCAGATGGGATTAGGTGACTGATAGGGTACCTTGAAAAGGAAATGTTTTCAAAACTAGCAGGAAAATACACAAATCTTGCTGAGTGGCTTACCTTACAAGGCTCCTATAGTGAGACCCAGGTATCCAGGTTCTTCAAAATAGAAATTTGTTGCTTATGAGCATATCTTTTGTGTGTGTATCCTTAAGTTTCTTTAGTTCATTTATTTCTTTTGCATTATTTCCATATTAGCAAACGTGCTGGTGTAGATGCCTTTGGCCTGCTCGAAGACATCTTTACAATGTCAGGATTTATGAATGATAATAAGGATAATCTTCTAGTTATATTAGCAACCCCTCTCTAGTGTACATTGTATGTTGTATGCATTGTTTTGCTTAGAAAGGTTTTGATAAACCCTTGAAGTCAAAACTTCCCATAGAGCATCCAGCTTTTTCTCTGTCTCACACACTTTCTCGGGTAACATTCAGTTTGTGAATGCAAAACCTAAAACCACTCGTCAGCTTGTAAGCACCAAGCTGTCATCCAAGCATGAGCAAAGAGCAAACAGACCCAGGCATGGCACTTAGAGCAAGAGTTTAAAAATACTGACTGGATAACAGTAGAGGGAGAATTGGTGGAAATTTAATAAGCAAAAAAGAACTGTGTGTCTTTACCACAGGTTTTTGAATAAAAATGAAATATGACAGGTCCAAATGCAAACCATATGAAAGGAGCACTCTATCTACCACACAGTTCTCCACCAGAGATTCATGCTAATTCAATAACAATACCTTGCTTCCTTCTCACCAGCCAGCACCAAACAGCTCTATCCATCTGGAAGCTATTTCCCAGACCTTGATAAATTGCCCTAAATCTGCCCTCTCAGCATTTGTTTTTCCTTGTTTGATGTAGATTTTGAAAAAAAAAAAAAAAATCCTGTGTGGAAGAGTGCATCATGAAAGTGAAAAACCCTCCCTTTTCTCAAGTGTAAGCTCATTCAAATGAACTGAAGGCTTTAAAATGTTCCCTGGAAAGGGACAGACAGTTACAGACCATTCTCATACTAGCCCTCAAAAAAAAAACAAGCAGCCCCCCAAATTACCAGTTACCAAACTGGTGCCTGATGGAATCAGGAACTTCTACCAATTAACCATAGTCACAAGTACCTATAGTCTTATTTTTCACTATCACATTGATGATGACTCACTCTCTCTTTTTCATGGTGACAAAAATGTTTTGGTTATTGAATGTATACCTCGTGGAGCTTTTAGCAACGTGTAGTGCTGTCTGTAATGGGTTTAAGTAAATTTAACAGTGAGATAACTCATGGACCACCTGAGCTGAGAGGCCAGTGGGCCGAGCACTTGTGTTTGATGAGAACAGAAATACAGATTGCTCACTTAGGAACAGGGAAGGCTACGTGCTGATAGCTATCTCTGCTGCTGCTCTTTCCTTAAAATAGGTGAAGAAGGTGTTTGCTATAGATAAGCCATGGTTGAAACGGTGCTTTTGCAGTTGTTCTTTGGGGACAAAGCCTCGAAGACCGTGGGAGCTGGTATGAAAGTGCCACCTACAGCGAGTGCCAGGCTGCACAGCCCGAGCTCCAGGCTGCCACCAATGTTGGCAGGAAACGGCTCTTCATGTTATGAAACTTGTATTTTCATATTAAACACAAACATAGGTGTAATTATCCAACTCGGGTTTCTTTTTTTTTTTCCCCCTCTTTTCTGTAGCATTCTTTGAAAGATTATTTAAATAATATGTGTGGTTTAGATTGTAAAGTATGATTATGAGTAGAGAAATGAAGCTTTCTTCTGCTTTCAATGCTGCTGGCCACCTGCAGTGCAAGTGTGTGTGAGTGCAGCTGGTGGCTGGTAAATAGATAACGGAACAGTACTAATTCATTTATCCTGCAGAGTGTGTGGCTTTTATGTATTCCCATTGATATTGTAAAATCAACGCTATGGGTGTTAGAATTCCAGAGAATAATCAAACTTGCAATCAAGATGCCACTGAGAAAGGATTTACCTGAATAGCTGTAGTAAAAACTACGGTGAGTGAAACAAACACTGTGTATGTAGTTGTTGCACTACTCTGAAAATACCCTGTTGGATTTTTTGGCTGATTTTTGTGACTTTCATACATTTTCTTCTTAAAACTGAGGTAACATCAAATGAAAGAGAATGATTTCTTCCAAGTAGTGATTTGTAGAGCTGAGGAAGGAGAGTTTAAAATACATCTGTGATTTATCTGAAATGAAAGAACATTGCCAACTGGGAATATGAGATGCAGTACCTACCTGGGCATCACCACAGCCTTTTTGATTGCTCAAACAAATGGGAGCCTGAGCTGCTGGGAGGCAGGATGCATCCTGGGATGCAGGGTGTTTGTCAGCTTTGGATTCTGCTCTTACCGAAAGCTCTCTGAAATGGAAAGTAAAGATAGGTAAAATGAGTATAGCATGTATCCCACATTTCAGGCAGCAGATGCTGATGCTTCTCTGTGGATAGAGTTGCTCTGTAATTTTTTTTCCAACTCAATTCACCTCCCTGTTGAGTTCAGCCAGTGTCCTGACTTTTCTAGCAGCACTGCGTTATCTTGAGGGTTCAAACAATTCCACCAGTCATCCAGAATGACAGATACAATTGGAAAAATCCTGAGTAAAGCTCTTGGGCTTTGGAGAGACAGTATTCTTTGCAGCCAGACTCTTGTGGTGGGAGGCATTACAGTGAAGCCAGAATGATATTTAGTGAGGAAGCTGGCTCCAAAGTTCTGCTAGGAATTTGGCTCTTCCTCCTCCCCAACCCCTGTGCCAGGTTTTTGTCCCTGGAAACAGGGTTTAGAAATCGATAATCTCAGAGTGGAGTGTCTCTGGGCTATGTAGGATTCGTGTCTGTCACACTTTGTACACAGATGCAACTGACATGCCAGCACTTGTGTGGATGGATGTAGGTGAGCAGAAGCTGTGACTGCTCAGCACAGGGCTAGTAAATAGGATGTATGAGTACCATTAGCGTGGACTCAGTGCTGCACTGACTGTATCATTCGGTCACACAGGTGCACATGGCCTTGCATTTGGATGCAGCACAGATGAAGTTTGTTGTATTTGTACTTTGAGATGTAGATGTACTCCTGTAACATTATATGAGTACAAGAGCACCATGAGTAGTCTGTTAGTCCTGGAATAATTGCTGTTTGAGGGATAGTCAACACAGAACTATCTAAAATGTACATATGGTAGGATTTGCACATGGTCAGATATGCTGGCCAGCTCTTAAGAGCTCAAGGCCAAGACAGTGCAAGTTCATTCCAGTGGGCCAGTTTCTCAGTTACGCTGATTGGGGTGGGGTTAGATGAATGTAACCAAGTGTAGAGCTTGGCTGCTGACACATGCCACCTGTGTGCCTCAGTGCCTGCTTTGTTAGGCTAGTTCTGTCTGGAAATGTAACACCGTGCTTTTGTTTCTTTGGCTCTAATAACATTTGCATCTAAGTCCCCGCATACATCAGTCAGTGCACAACTAAATCCCCGAGTTAGAACCGCAAAAGGAGGAGAATTTGGAAGGAACTCTTAAACCAACCTGCCCTCATCCACGTGAGACAGCAGAGCAAACGTCTCTGTCTTCATGTGTTACTCTGCCTTGGCCTCTTTCTTCTCCCGATGTCAGGGTCAAGGGGGGGGGGCAGGCAGTGGAATGTGAGCTCAATGCCAAGTTTTCACAGGAAGAAATCAATGCAGCAGAATGCAGTTTGTGTGAGGTGATTCTGCCTTGAACTTTCCTTCTAATAAATTCTCCTGGAGCATGTGTTTGTGTGCTCTGGGGTGTTTAATTTTTTGTTTGCTTGTTTTAACGATGCTTAAAAAGCGTATGAATGAATGTTGAAGAACCATTTGCTACTCTTAGTAAAATAAAGCAGAAACCCTTTAGGGATGAGAAGTAATGGGTGGCCATGTAAAATGAGTAGACCTATATTTATGTATGGATTTTGAGGGCAAACACCAGTGTCAGCAGTAGGTTGTTATAATTTCATATATTGCTCCTAGGGCAGGAAAAAAAAAAACCCTGCAGAAATCACAATATTTTCCTCAGTGTGCTTATTCTGTAAAACTTACCATGCATCAGGCAGACTTGTGTTGTGCTTCTTTTTTCCTTTTACTCTTTCTGTTAGAGTGGGTCTAAAGAAAATAGAGATTTACATCCTGACAAGCATGAAAGTGAAAGGTTTAGGGAGGGATTACAGCCACAGTTGCTGGCTGAAGGTGGTGAGGCATGCATACACCCACCACAAGCCCTGTAAAAAACATAGTAATGAATTGTGGCATGCCCTAATGAGGGCTCTTAACAATAAAGCCAACTCTGAGGAAGTATTTCCATTTTTGTCAGGCCAACAAGAAAGCAGATGTTGAGCAGCTTCAGGCATTTGCTGTGTTGGCTCAGTTGCATCAGGCGAAGTGGCTGAGCAGTTAAGGTGAATAGCAAGCCATATCCACAGGTGGGCATTGTCATATTCAGTCTTTTGTCAGTGTGAATTGTTCCCCCCACACACACACACATTGTTTTTACTTCTGTTTTTCTGGTCTAGTTCTAAATGCTTTAAGTTTTACAATCTTTCTTTTCCCAGGGTAAAGCAGAAGTTTTTATTGGCGATTAGTCTGAATTTCAGGCTCTTATTCTTATGTTTGCCTGGTCCTATTACACTACATAATAATTTTTCTTCCTCTGTGGTTTGCCTGTCTTTCAGGTGATTGCTGGTTGCTGTAACTCTGTTTAATCAAGTTCTGTTTAACCAGCTCTTAATTTTCTGCATCCCACCATTTCCGCATAATTGAATCAGTTGAAGTAGTTGGTCACAGCTGAAAATCCTTATTGTTAGATTTGCTTGCAATTGTCTGTTATCTATTATCCTTGAGGCTTTCTTGGCATTGACAATAAGGCTTTTGGGTTTCTTTTCTAGTCCAAGAATGTGAACAGAGATTGTCCTGAGAGGTTAACTGCCTTTTTTTCCCCACTTTCCTTTGGGGATGATGGAATTGGTGAAGTTGCTTAAGCAGGCTAAGCTGAAAACTCTATCATGTGAGAGTAAACTCTTTTCCTGTTAATAGAAATGAATTAATGCCAGACTAGCTTGTGAATTAGTAGATTATTGTGTAGGGTTAAGTGCAGATTGCCTTCAGATAAAGCTCTCTGCACTCCATTGCTCACAGTGTCAGGCTCCGAGGCTGAGCTGGTGCAGGGCAGACAACCTCCATGGCCTCCCCTGAGTCTCCTCCTCACACTTCTGAGCACCTCTAAAATAAGAGTTCTGCTCTTGGTCATTATTGTAGTGGGCATGTTTGATTCCTTTAGTGCTCTGAGAAATTCATTTGCATGTTTGGTTCTGAAAACACTGCTGCCTGCCTGGGTTACCTGCCACACTTCAATGCACTATCAGAACAGTCTTGGTTTATTTACAGCCAGGAAGGATTTCTGGTGTCAGTGAACTGGCAAGCCTTGTAGGGAAAGCTTTACAGAACTTCCACAAGAAAAACTTCCACAAATTATACTGGCATTTCTGCTGATATACTGTGTATTTCAGTGTCAGACCTCTTATCAGTACAGAACTGTTCCAAACCAAAGGTCTGTGTCCTTAACAGACCCCTGTCTGTTAAGGACACAGACAACAGCAAAAGCTTTTTCAAATAGCCTGTAACTCTTCCAGCATCTTTAGCTCTATTTATTCTAGAAATCTCATGACTTCTTTGGAGAGATATTTTAATTGCATAGGTCCTCCTTCATGTTAGGTTTCATTGAGTTCCTGCATGTAATGTGTCCCTCTCTCCCATGCAAGCTGTGTTCAATAGCATAAGTGTTAGGCACTGGTTAATTGCCTTGAGCAATAAGTTTAAAACATAGCAATTATATTTTCTTTTATTTCTTATCAATAGGAATTGCACTTTCTATAAAAATGTCAAGTCTTTATAAACTTTCTCTTCAGTGTTCACACTAAAAAACAGGGACTGGCTTTTGACAGCCTGAGAGGGAAATTTTTGTTGTCACTACAACATGTCTTTTGAAACAAACAGGCCTTAAATGTTTTGGAGCTACTGAAATCATTGTTCTCATTCATGAATATTGATTGAATTAGAGACTACATATAAAATATTAAATATCCTTTATATGCCAAATATTTTGGTGTATAAACAAACTACTTTCAGTGTCTCTAAATTTCTTTTACATCTCCCAAAACAGTGATCTGCATCAGACAGTTGATTGAGTAACCTTGGAAACTCTAGTGCACCTGCTCCATCCACTTTGGCACCTCTGGACCCAGTTCAGAAATGTACTCTGTGAAATTGACTCCGTGATAGATTAATGATATGTCTTGTGTGGTTGATTAAAAGCCCAAAAGACCATTGAAACCCAAAGTGCTTATGTAAGGAGAGATTTAGAAGGACAATCAGGATTTACGTTGTAATGAACATAATTGCAGAGTAAACCTCAGGTGTCCACTGGGAATTAAATTTCCAACTCATAGGAGAAGACCCAGAGTTTTTAAAAAACAGTATGATGAATCCTTGCACTTTGACTTTGACAGGCATATTCTTGATTACTAGCTACAGAGGTAATGGAAGGTGTATTATACCCTAGAGGGTCATAAATCTTTCTGATTTAAATAAAATGAGGCTTAAGAGAGCAGAGTTCGTCTAATTTGCTATAAATTGACAATTGTGATTTATTAACAAGGACAAGGAAGTCACTAAGAAGTGCTGCTGCCATGCCCAATTATTGTTTAATCAGGTGCCAGATGAAGCTAGACTGGCATAGAAGATAGCTATATAGCACTGGAGATGGTGGGATATAAATAACTGTTATCTTTGAAGTTTTTTTACTTCAGATGCTAACACTGTGAAAGTTTTCAGAGGGAATTAAATCAGCCAAAGGGGCAGCAACAAAAAACAGTATCAATGTGTCTTCTTTCACAATCTAACTTGTATGCCAATTAGCAAATAGTTTTTCTCATTAGGCTTGTGAGCAGCTGGCAGCTTTTCTGAGGTGTTGTGTCAATGTGAGCACAGCTCTATAAATGATACTGAATAGGAAAAGAAAAAGAAGTCAGAATTGTCTAGGTAAATTCAGGTTTATTTTACAGCTCTTTTCAAAACTAGAAATGGATGAAATAAATTTCTTCTTCATGTTAGAATAATTGGCTGTTAAGCAGCAACCCTCATAAGGTACATTTTTCTTATCTCGTTGGGACAGATAGAGAATTAGTTAATAGTTGGGGTACTGGGAGTACCCTAAGCTAGAGGCAGCCAAGGTAGGGATGTCTCTAGTAAGGTCTGCCTTCAGAAGGAAGAGTCATAGCATTTTTGTGAACAACAGATGATCAAAATCTTTTGACTTCCACCTGGCAATCTAAAAGCAATCTGATCCAAGATTACTGTGATATTATCCATGGCTTGCCAAATAATTTGTATATATGCCTAAACAGATGGATCTAACATACACCCTGCCAGCTCTTGTGGTTGTTTGACCTTGCCAATGAGCATCATCTACATCTTTTCCAGATTGAAGCTTAGCCATTATGTCCTTGGCCAGAACAAGCATAAACAAGGAAACAGTATCACCTGGGTCTACTGAAGAGCTTCAGACTACTGTGGATAGCTATCAGGGTGTAAGCTGTCTACATATGTCTTAATATGAGTGCAATCAATTAGGAAATCAGTTTCAAGTGGTTCCATTGGTAAAATGACAGTAGAATAATTCCCAATACTGTAACTTTTAGCTCTTCCTGCAAAAGAATTTAGATTCATTTTATACTTTAAAATTAGCTTTGTTCTTCACTCAGTGTGCAGCTTCTCTGATTTATTTGATCGGTACGTATTTCTTTCACAAAGCTGAGATAGCTGTGTTTGCAGGGTCACTGAGGTGTCCATCAAGTCCTTCACGCTGCAATTAGCATAAGATGTCATCCTTACTTTCAGAACTTGCTTTAAGATTTACGGTACACTTAAAACCTTTCCTTTTCACAGTCTCGTTATAGCAATTAACTGGGTTTCTTTGCAGTGAAAGACTCTGAAAGGCTCTGAATAGAACTGGAGAGAGTTTTTTTCCTACCGAACTCGTAACTTGGGTGTATTGGCTGTGTAACTGAATTAATGGCACCGGGTTTTCTTGGTCAATTATGCAAAGATCTTCTTGTTTCTCTTTTGTGTTGATGGCTGCTAAATGTATTTAATTACAAGGAAGCTACTGCGTACTTCATTCTTATTCCCTAGCTTAATTTTCTAGTCAAATTGAAGTTTATATGATAAAACTTTGTCCTTGAGACATCTCTTTTCCTTCCTAGTCTGGGAATATTTCAGTTCATTCTCCAGTTTTGACTATTTATGACTAAGATTTCAAACAGTGAAAGATGACACTGGTAGAGGTGCCACTAGATATAAGCCTGTAGCATTGATTTGTATCTTATTGGGTAGCTGTATGCCATAACTTCAGGAAAACCTTTGATCACAGTTCTCAGTTACTAAACAGGAAAGACGCAAAACTCAAGGAAAAAAAAAAAGTCCATCCAAGAGTTCAAACTAAATTCTCTTTCTATGATGATTGTCTGCTATTGTTTCTGGATGGTTTCCCCCCTCTCTTCTCATTCCATCTCATTTCATACTTTTATGTGATGCATCAAGAATGATGGTTTGTTTACACATTTGCCTTTCACTTAGCTGTTAGACCATTGCAGGTCTGAATATCTGAACATATTCTGGCACGTGTAGGTGTAGTTTTAACTCTCAAGCAGTCAGCATACATCAGAATCGTTCAGAAAATTGTGTTTGGTAAAGCACTTCCCAAGCTCTGTGGAAGCAGAGCAAAGCTATACATGGTGGCTGTAAGTGGCCATTTTTTCTTATTAAAATGTTAAAACTGGCAAATACTTGTAGGATCAAATAACATTCCTGTATATGCAGTCATAGAACTTCTCAGCTTATCTTTTTGTGAGTATTCCTTCAAGCCTATGATGAAGTGGAAGATTTACTCAGCCTTTTCCCTTAATGTAATGGCTGCTTATTAACTTCTGACCAAGACACCCACAAGACAAGTGTATTAACATCTGTGAGACTGACAGTTGGATGTGGATGCATTACTTCCAGTATTAGAAATGTAAAGAAGTGGTTTTGTGGTACAGTGTCTTGTAGCTGCTGATTTTGTCTGATTTCCCTAAATACTTTAGTTGTGTTACAACTTGCTTAGGAAAAATTGCTAGTTCTTAAAGTTCATATCAACTCTATTTGTCTTCATCTAGTATTTTTACTAAACACATGCACACTACCATCTGTTCTTCGCATATACCATCTAATAAAATTTATTATGAACACATTGTATATTGTTAACAACTCAACTTTGATATTTCTTCTCTATAGCTCATTTTTCCAGCATGCTTTAAAATGTTTTAACAAGGCTGTAATTAGCTGGAAAGACGTGTCCCTATTCATGAGCCATTGAGGCTGGATAGACTTCTGCCTGTCTGCAGGTGTCTTCATCATTGGCTGGATCAGGTTTCTACTTCAATCAGCAGTGACAGTTTTATATACCAGGAGGTTTCTACCTTGTGCCTGTGGCAAGTTCCATGCTGTGCCTCTTATCCATGCCCACTGCCATCAGAAGTGGGTGAAGGATCACATTAAAATGGACAGAGGTCAAATCTCTGCCATGTGATCTGGAATGAAGCTTTCCATCTCCCTAGAGAGCACTAATTTGTGAAAACAAAAAAAAATCATTGCAGTGCTTGAAACAGTGTTAAAGCAAGTGAGTGCTTCTTTTTTTGGTCATATTATCCTCTATTCTTCCTGCTGAGGTCCTTATTTGTTTATGCTACTTGTTCTTGGGTGTTTTAGTAATACTGATGTAATGTTTTCCAGTATCAGGTAATTGTAAAGGCAGGAATTTGGCACAGCAGAGCTGAGGAACAGCTTGTATATACACTAATACCCAGGATGGTCAATTACAGTTGAGTATGAAAGGCAGAAATGACACTCCCTAAGTATGGTGGATAGTTTCTCTTCTCATTCACTGAAATGTGGAGCTGGAGCAGCCCAGATAAAATCTGGACCAGCTGAAGTACTTCAGATTTTAAAAAGCAGCTGAACTCTGGACATGTGTGTCTTCTGATAAGTTGCAGGAACTTTATGTTTCAACACCTAATTCTTTCCTCTCCTCCAGAAAACAAGGGAAATGATTTGAAAGTGTTTTGGACCTGATGCTTTCCTATCAACTAGATAAAAATTTACTGCATCTTGAAAAGCTCTAGAAATAAAATATTACACACGAAGTGACCTTCATCCTCCTCCTATGGATTGCTGAGAGAGTCATATCTTCTTGTCTGTCCTTGAAACAGAGCCTGCTCCTCTTTTTCAGATTCAGGCTTCATTAAAAGGCCATTTAGTCTTGAAGCAAATATACGATATTCTCTTTTGTAACAAAAGTTATTTCCAGAGAATATAATTCAAAGAGTTTTCCCCAACTCACAGATAAATTAATTTTAGTGATGCTTGACAGCAATTCCATTTTTCCTGTAAGAGCAGTCTTACTGTAAACTGAGACTAGAGAATTGCATTATTCATTTGAAAGATGTTTCTAGAATGTCTTGAGGCTCTTCTGGGTAGTGACAGTCTTATATAGAAGTAAAATGGACTTGCTTTGCAGTAGATTTATTAGTACAAATATTTTCTGCAGCTTCTCTCATTTCAGAATTCTTTGTTTTTCGCAATCTTCTGTGTTAGAGAAATTGTACTTGTTCTGTGGGCTCCCACTGTGCTATTGATAAAGTCAACCCAGAGAAGATAATCCTCAGAGAAGGATTAAGTGCTGTTTGCCTGTTTATTACAATGAGTAAACTGAGTCAGAGACTCCAATTTTCCTAAAGCCACGTAGCAACTTAGTGTTGTAATTAAGTCTGATTCAGCAGCACATACTAATCGGTTTCCATGGTGCCTGAGGCCCAAGAAGCCAATAATTCAGCCACGTTCAGTACAGAAATGAGAGCTGAGTCTATGGCATGAGAAATTTCATGTGCCAATGAGAGAGTCTGGAAATGCCTCACTCTCATATTAACATTCATCTTTATTAAATTTTTACAAGAACGCTGAAAAGAATCTGAGTCATTACAGTAGAAGTGATGGGGCTGCTTTAAACAGTGTTCAGCTGTGACAAAAACCTTGACAAAAGCAGATGTTGTGGTTTCTGCTTTGCTTCTTGCCATGCTTAGCTGCAAAGGGTTTAATATTGTAGTGATTCAGGGATGAAGAGTTCACATGAAGTAAAAGTAACTGATGTTAGGGCAGTATCTATCAAAGTCTTGAGGGGCACAAGAAAAGTATTTGTGATCCTAGAAATATGAAAAATGACATCTTCCAGCTTCACCAGGATAATGTGGTAAACACACAGATTCACAACACAGATGGACAAAACACAGGCAGTGCTGCAGAAAAGTGGCAGTGGATTAGTGTTAATGCTCACAGCTCGCATCCTTCCAGCGCTGTGGACCACACGGTGCCGAAATAAAACCTGCATGAACTTCCCTCGGCACTTTCCCAATTCTTCCCTGAGACATTTGAAGGCTCGGGATCTCAAATGGAGAAGGACAGGCTGTTTGGCAAATGCAGCATGGATGAAGCAGAAACCTTCTATGCCAGCTCGTGGGTGAGGTCTTTGCAAGCTGCCTGCGCTGCTGTGCTGGGGGGATGAACTCTGTGAGGCAGGGGGTGGCCAGCTCTTTCTTTTTTTCTTTGGAAATGTTTCTCTTCTGATTCAACCAAGGGAAAGGATGTCCCTGTTCCCTTGTATTTGCATAAATTTTAAAATACAAAGCTGCTTCTCCACTCCCTGGGAAACACTGGGGACAGAGCCTCAAGAAATACAACTTTGTCTCCTGTTTCTGTAAGCAAGCTCCTCTGTGGGTTGGATGAAAGTATCATTACTGTGTGCCTCAGTTCTTCCCACAGTATGTTGGCAATACGTCCTACCTGACAAAACACTGAAGATTTCAGTAGTATTTGGAGGACTGTACTGTATGATGTGTGAAAGGGAGAACTTAGTGCCATGAGTGGACAGACCACTCTGTAGAAAGGCTCACATTCATAAGCCAGTTTGGGTTTTTTCATGCCTTTCATACCAATTTCAAGACAAGCAGAGAATCGTAAAATCGTAGAATGGTAGGGATTGGAAGGGACTTTTAGAGATCACCTAGTCCAACCACCTCGCAGAAGCAAGTTCACCTAGATCAGGTGGCACAGGAACATGTCCAGGTGGGTCTTGAAGATCTCCAAGGAGACTCCACAACCCCTCTGGACGCCACAACCCCTCTGCTCCCTCACCTGAACAGAAGAACAGTTTTTTCTTATATTTAAGTGGAACTTTTTCATACCAGAGATAAATTAAGACTGCTGATAAATCAAGATTGCTGCTGTTAGTACTACTAAAGTACTACAGTACTCAAAGCACAAATGAAGCTTGGGCTGTCACAGAACCAGCATAGTCCTTGTCCTGCTGGCTTGTCACCTCCAGGCTGGGCACGTCACCAGGAGTGGGCACACCAGTCAAGTGAGCTGAGCTCAAACTTGTGATGTGTGTAGGATGTGAGATCAAGGTGGGCAATGATGAATAAGGATTAGAAAGATGTCACCAGCCTATTTGTTCTCCACTCAAGAGCAAGATTTCTGAAATAGATTTACTGCACCATTCTGTCTGTCCTGGAGGCAGCAGCAAATCTTCACCACTGAGGAGGGTACAAGCCTGGCCATAACTCCTCTCCAGTTCTCCTAGTGCCCACCATCATCCAGCCAGGGATATTGACATCTGCCTGTTGCCTTTCATATCTGGTTTGGATTTACTTTATATTAATTTGTCTAAAGGCTTCTTTACTATCTGACTTCACAATCTCCTGTGGGAAAATCATCTGAGAAGCTTATACTTTGGAAGAAGTTTTATTTGATCTGTACTAACCTCATCTTCTAATATCAGTAAGCGTCCTTCTACTAAGGGATTTAGTGTGTGACAAACTCTGCATTAACAGCCTCCATGATTTTGTAAACCTCAATTATATCATCCCCCATCAGTTTTCTTTTCTCCAGACTAGACAATTGTAGTCTTTATATAGTGTTTCTTCTAAAAATACTATTATCAGGGAGATTGCTCCATCTCCTTGAACATTTTGGTAGTCCTTTTCTAACCACACTATATTCATCCTGAGGCATGCAAATCATTGTTAGGTATCTGCCAAGTACAGTGTTAGGCTTCTCCAAGTCCATTGTTAATTCTAATTTAATAGTACGTCTTGAGTGAGAACAACAGAGTCTCAAAGCCAAGTGGAAGAAACCTAAGTATTTAGTGCTTTCATATGCAGCATATGGCTGAACCATCAAGATGCTTCATTTGGACAACATGGCCATCATAAAAATGAGACTATAGAAACTTTCTGAGTGTCCCCTGCTCCAGTTCATCATACCAGGGATGTAAAGCTGGAAAAGAGTTGGAAACTGTTGCAAATTCTGTGGAGAAAGGAATAACTTCTGATGAATGTTGTCAGCAAGGGAAGCTGGCAGAGATAGGGTAGTATTCCATACACAAAGATTACAGATGTCACAGACTGGCATCTGCCCTCTTTATTTAGAAACAAAGGCAAAAAAAAAAAAAAGAAGAAGCCAGCAACCTTGACTGAATGAATGTATATTCTGAGATATTGATGCTGTCATGTATCAGTTTTGCAGTAGATGAGCTGGCAGAGGGCCATCGCTAATGGGATCTTCAGTAAGAAGAGGAGAGCGATATCTTAAACCTCTTCTGTTTGCACAGATCCCTTGATTATTGAGGCTTTCAGGTGGCTTTATTCCACCCTCCTGTGTCCTTCCTGAAAAGGAAGAGCAAACTCTTTGATATATTTGCCAATTTTACAAATAGCTTGTTCTAATCAGCAGAGTATAATGGCTAGAAAAATATGTCTATGTCTTAAAGAGACAATAAAAAGTCAGTTGGTAAGAGCAGGGGTTGTTCAAGCCTGTGAAGTTCAGTGAGAACTTTAAGAAGGGAAGTTTTCCCTCTAAGAAGGGAAGTTGTGCAATGATGATATCTCAAACCAGGCTTCAGTATGTTCAGTACAGACATACAAACTCCACTCCCACAGCAAAAATGACTTTTCCCCTTCAGGTTTTGACAGTGTGTAGTAGTGAGTATGGTGTACTGTTGCAGTGTTTAACTGGGCACTTGGTAAATGCAGCTGAATGAGTGCTGACTCTATGTGGTCTTGTGCTTGACTCTGTGTGGTCTTCTGCTTACTCTTGGTCACAATTAGTTCTTTTCATTGCAACTAACACAAGAGAATAAAATGTGTTAGAGTAAGCATGAAACCAGCTATTTCCTTAAAACAGTCAAATGAAAGTGTTAACTCAACTCTCGAAACTGAAATGATACCAAGATGCCCACCAGTTCCATTGGTCAGAACAGTTGCCCTGCCCAGATTCTCATTTAACTGATGAGTATCTCTGAGCATCAATAAAGACTGTAAGTGATGCGATGTGTCTGAATACCACAGACCTCCTGTAAATGGTGTCACGTGTAGGGTGAGGGAGCAAGAGATATTGATTGAGATGACATGAACCTTACTAACCTTGTTTCTTTTGAATTTTCCCAAATAGGGTCGAGACTGCAGTGTGCCCATTAATTCTTGCATTCAAAGCCCATGTCAGAATGGAGGGACCTGCCACCTCACCGAGGCAAATAAAGATGGATTCAGGTAGGAACTCAGAGCTTATTTAAAAGGAGATGATAAAATTAAATGTGTTTCTACTTTGCATTAATGACCTGTAATGGCTCCATTATAAAAACTACTACACATGACACTTCTGTTTGCCATATGAAATCATTAATGTCACGTATTTGTTTTCTCTGAAACAGATCTCTTTAATTTCTCATAGTGGAATATGCACTTAAGAGCTGTTTAGAGCATTCTCCCTGATCTGCCTTGTCTTATCTGTATGCTAATTTTCCTTGGGGCATTTCAAACTCACATATACCATTTTTTTTGTGTGTTTGCAAAGTAAGCATCTGTTGCTTGACAGCCACTTGTAAAATGTTTTCATACTGAACAGTCTTGTAGACAAATGGGCTTTAAAAAAACCCCACAACTATTAAAAACCATGGAGTGATTGCCACATCTTGTGCATTGTGCCTGTAAGAGAATAACCTTTACAGCTGAGTGTGAGGGATTTCAGTTTTCCTAGAGAAGAAAGATGGAGCACAGGTGGGGATATTCCACGAGAAGACACGAGGTAACTGGGTGATTTGTGCTGCTAAATGCTGCTTAGCTTTACAACTAAGAAACAGGAAATTTGAGGCCTTGGCCTCCAGTTGTCATCAAAGTTGACATCTTTTATTTGAGTTACTGAATTTTCCATAGATGTGGTCCTCAGTATTTATTTTATCTCTTGTATAAAATGTATATCAAAGTACACCATGTTGTTGTTTCAATTGCTTATATAAAAACCTTAGTTCTAAAAGCTTTTGTGCAATACTGAGGCTGCTGCTTTGTCTTCTCCTCTCTATAGCTTCCTATCAGTGACAGCTGGAGGGAGACATAGAATTGCGAGGTTTATACATGGGGTAAGCAAGGAGTCAAACCAGTACATGTTTGCAGTTTGATTCCGGTTTGGTTTCAGCTGTGATTAAGATGGTTCCAACTGAGGTTAACTGTTTGTTAACCAAGTCAATAAACCCATATCATGTCAGAAAACAAGATTTTTTTCTTTCCAGAATAGAAAAAACAAGGTGAAAGTTTGGGTGACTGACAGGGCTTTAGGTGCCATGGAGTGTTTGCACCCCTTCTCTTGTTCACTTACTAATGGTAGAATGCTTTTCATATTCCCAGAGAAGCATTGTGGCTTCTTTTTGACCCCTCAAATAATCACTTATGTGGGAAGGAGAAACAGAAGAGTTTCCATTGGCCCTGTGGGTGGATTGAATGGAGAACCAGAAAACAGAAGAAATGCCTCAAAGCTTCTCTCTGCCCACTCTGAAGAGTCCCTGCCTTACAGAAACAGATCCAGCATGTTCTGGACACACAACACTGTGATATTGCAATGAAAAGTGCAAGTTGATGGGGATGGAGGAAAACTGTCACTGTTACAAGTAACAACCTGAGGCTTTCTGGTATGGGAGAACGGGAGTAAAATACATGACCATATCTCCAGAGGAGCAGTTTAGAGCTCAGCCTGAGCACCTGTGGCAAGGCCCTGAGCAGCACAGACGAGTGTAACTCCTGAGTAGAGATGAATCTGTAGGGTCATGCAGCTGCGTGGTGGTTGGAGAAGATGAGGAGGCTCTGCAGAGCACAGCACATGCAAATGGTCATGTTGCTCAACAGAGCCCCAAGAATTTGGTGACACCACTCCTCTGATCTGATGTACCTCTTCTTGATTCTGATTTTATCAGGCTCAGTCGCTTTTGGAGTAACAGCTCAAGTTCTCTTTCTTCTGAAAAGAAAGCTCTGGTGGGCTTGGCTTTGAGTTCCCTTCTGGTCACCTACACGTGATGCTGTTTAGATAACTTTTTCCAGCTTGTGCCAAAGTAAAATTGTGCTGTATTAGAACATCAATGTCTGTCACTCAGTGCTCATTTGTGAAAAAAATGTAACCAATACCACAAATGTTCTACTGGACATTTCATAATATCCATAATGGCAGAGTGAGAGGCTTCAGCCTACCTTTGGGATCCGTGTTTCTTGAGCGTTTTTGTTTTGCTCTGCAGTAGAAAGTACCAAGTTTTGAAAGCCCTGAAATGAAAGCTACTTCTGAATTTGTCTCATAAAGAACTTTACAATCTCAGAGGCTTTGCTTCATTTCCAAATGAACGGTGTTTTTTGAAGCCCTGTGTGAAACTGCAGGGAAGGGGTTGTTGCTTAACAACATTGGAGGCTTTTTAGGGAAAGTTTCTGCTTTTACAGTTATTTATATAGTTTCAGTTGGTCTAATAAAAGACACATAAAACCGCATCTCATCAAAATCTTGCTTCATAAAATTGAACGTTCAGCTTATGCATCACTATATTTTTTTCCTCTCCATGTTTTTAATTCAGTCAGTCCTTAGCCCCAGTTGCTCTGGAGAAGTGAAGCGTGGAGCTTTAGCATGTCATAGAGAAATACAGTGTGGGGATGGAACAGTGAGTAACGGGGAAGATAAAGAAACATTTTGAGATTTAATTGGATTGGTTGAGTTGAGGGTGGGTTTTTTTTGGTGGGAAATGTCCTCTCCAGTGGATGGCAGCAGTCAGGGTTACGCGCGTATGAATTGTGTTCATGGAGATGGGAAAATGTTGTCTTAGATTATATGCCGTGAGGAAGCGGATGTCAAAAACATTTTCATGAGAGGCCTCCTTGTATTTTTTTCTGTTGTGTGGCCTGTAAAAGAAATTATATCTTCTGTATATTCTGTTCCCTAGGGAAATATATTCATACACAAGCTCTGCTGCCAAACTTGTCAAATCTTTACTCTTGTAAAAAGGAAACTTAAGCCAAAGCTCTCTCCCTGTGAAATGCCAAGCAGTTTAACTCTCAAGTTTCTGTAGCCTTAGACAAGAAAATTACCTTTTAAATAATGCTAAGGTGGTGATGTTCCCCTAGCAAAGACAGGAAATTCATAGTTATGACTGAGATTCCAGCCTGAGTCGCCCGCTGTGCCTGGCACCCACAGGGGCTCGAAGCAACAGGGAACTGAGATGCTCAGATTTGTTGTAATAGCAGGTCCTGGTAGGGCAGCCGAAGAGCAGAGGTTCAACTGGAGTTCTTCAGTCCTCCTTGGCATCTTTTATTCTTGCATTTTTTCAGTTCTGAGAAATTTTCACATTCTCTTTTTTTCAGGTAGGGACGACTTGTGGTTAAAGAATAGTTAAGTGACATCTTGTGGCTGAGGGGGTTAGAAACATGAACTTCTTCCTCCCTTTGAATCGCTCATTCTAATTAATCTGTGTCATCTTTGTTGCCATAAAAGGTGCTTATTGAGACTGATAAAAAAAGAGATAATCAATCTGATGTGTCCTGGGCATTAAGTATGCTTGGGAGGCTTTGACAAAGGAGGCAGAGCTGTCAGCTCCTCTTCAGTTAGCCACAGGTGACCAGCTGATCTTTGATAACCTAGGATGCTGGGAAACAAAGTCTCTGGATTATCCTACATTTTCTCCATATAAACCCCCCTCCATTTTCCAGAGAATTTTCTTCAGCATTTTCCACCAACTTTAAGTTCCTTCATAAATGTAAAATCCTGGAACTGATTAACTCCCTAGTGTTAATTCTGCCTTACTTCAAGGGAAAATAAAGTTACACTTCCAGACTTCCAGGCTACTCCATTGGGATGTAGATGTAAAAAGCTCCTTTACCAAGAAACTGTAATGCTCATGGAAGAATTTACTATCTCTGTTTAAAAGCTGATTTGTTTTTTAAACATGATACATTGTGTGTATGTCTGTTTTAATAAACAGATGCTGAACTTTTTCCTTAGAGTTTCTGAAAAAAAAAAGAATTTATTTGAACATAGTAAACTTAACAAAATTGTGTCAGGATACTTCAACTCCAAAAATGTACCCCCAAATTGTTGACATTGAGTGCTGTGTTCCATTCCAATGTCATGAGGATAAAGGGGTTTTATTTAGTTGTTTATTTCTTAGGAAAATACAACGCTAACAGCAAATCCCTAAACTGGAGGAGCAGCGAGTTTGGACCTTCGTGCAATCACAGTGTCTTGGAAAATAGCTCTTTCCTGCATGGCTCCATTGTTTCTGAGCATTCCAAGTGAAATACTGTCTCACACTGCTTCACTCTTTAGTCAGTACAAAGTTTTTATCGTTGTCTCTGGAATGAATTTTCTCTCTCGGTCAGCTGGAACCTTAGTTTGATGACCTTCCAGTCACTGTGCAGACTTCATTTTTCTTCTAAGCTTTTTTTTTTTTTCTGGGAAAATACATACAAACAGTCCTTGACTGCAACTCTTTCAACATATGGCTCAATCCGGATCCCAAATTGTATGTTTTATCTTTGCATTTCAGTGCTCATATTTGGCACATCTGAATGCAAATCAAAAATGAAGGATCATACGTAAGCAGTAATGTAAAGACTCCCTACAACACATAGGGACCAGTAGCCAAATGTCATCAATTATGCTGACATTTCCTTCAGTATGGAATGTGTCCTAATACTGAGTGATTGTATGTTAACAATCCCATATGTATTGTTACTAATGGTAACTCTACTGAGTCGAACCGTGACTGTGATAGTATTTAATAATGTCATTTTTAATTGCATACATCCAAGCTGTCCCAATCCTTTTGTGAAAGGAAAAATGGTGTTATGTTCACATAAAAGTAACCAGCACAAAGCCACTCTTGTTGCATTTCGTTAAACAGGGAGAAAAATTTGTGCTCCCAAACTGAGCCCTTGGATGCCAAGTTGCAGCCTGGAGCATATTTTTATGGCTGAGTTATAAAGCCCTGAAAATGGGGTTTTGTAATCGAAAAGGGATGGATGATGAATGTATCACTGTATAGTAATTAAATGTCTTTAACCCCCTCTCCGACACTGGCACTGCCACAAAAGATGGTGTGCCAGCTCTTCTTTCTTATCTGCCTCCTGTGATCCTCTGGATCGTTGCAGGGTCAGCAAGAGGACGTATTTTATTAGCAATAATGAGCTTGAGACAGGAAAAGAAAATAGTTCTTATTGATTTACTATGTCCTAAATTGGATTTATTTGTGCAGTTTGGTTTTTGGTTATTCATGGTGAAGGTTTTCTAACTCTCATGACCTGTAAATGGTCCCTGCTGAACTGAATGAAGATGACTGTTAGCGTGTGACCTGTATGCCTTTTCTGTGTACCCATCTAGAAGATCTTACTGTTGTGGAGGCTCAAGACGCATTCCCTACTCTTTTTTTCCTTCCTCTTTGTCATTCCCTTAGTTTCTAAATTTGCACAAGTCATGAAGAATTCTAACCTTATCCTCAGAGTCCAACATACAACCCACTGAAAGTGGCTGCAGAGCTCAGTGCTGTCCTGCACTCTGCTCAGTCTGTGGCACACAGGAGGAAGAGAAGCAAATGTCATCCTAAGAACAACCAGCCCAAAAGTACTGCAGTTTTCTCAGTTTTTGAAGATCTATTTCTACAGGACATTACTCACCTCAACCCCATGACACCTTCATAAAGCAGAATAACCTTTGTGGTTACGATCCACCTTGTTCACCTGCACTGGAAAAAAGTACCCTACAACTATTTCTGCTTTAGAAATTCTCCTGTTTTCAGAAAGCAGTGGATTGGCAATTAATGTGACTGATCTAGTGCTTTCTGGTTGTCATCCTCCTCAATCAGTACTGCTTTACATTTGTTCAGTTCCTTTTCTGCCACTAGAACTTCTATGGAAAACAAAATGAACAGCTGAGTGAATGTGTAGTTTGGATTGGGACTCAAAACAATCCTTCCTTTCCACACACAATACTTTCTGTTACAAGCGAACAGCAATACTGACACTTCAAATATCATTGCTGGCTTCTTAGAAGCCATTGAAATGACTGGAACATTTAACACATGTTTTTAGACTCTCATTTAGGAAACTGTGACCTCCACCTCTTCATCACTTACAGCTACTTTAAAATCTAAAGGTTCTCTTAGCAACCATAACTTCTAGATCTGGAGAGGAAACAGACTGAAAAAAAAAATAGAAGTCACTCTTCAGCCACTTAGTTTCTTACATTCCATCCAGGAACCAAACATCACAGTCTTGTGACATAAAATATCTGGTGTGATTCTTCTTCTGTAGTGTCCACATCCTCACAGAACCATTATTGGCTCTGCCATTGTTTGTTTGTGTTTTAGATGAACTATATAGACATCATCAGCTTTTCTACAAATAGATGTTGGAGGAGCTGCAGGAGTACTGAAACCTTCCTGCACTTGTAAAAGCAATCATTCCCAAACATTTCTTATTTGGACAAGTGACAAAGTGGTAATGAGAAGAAAATGTTCATGTCTGTATACTCAATTCAAGCCGTTGCTCTTTAAAGAGAACAAGCTACCTAAAAGCTGCCAAGTTGTCCTATGATTGTGCAATCCTCAGTAGCCAAGTATCCACATACTCACAAAGTCATTAACAGAGAAGCCAAGGATTTGAATATTGTGATGAGTGTTTACTCTTCTGCCCTGGAGAGTAAACTTCAGTTCAGAGCTGGTGTTATCAACAAGGAGAGCAAAAGGAAGCACAACAGAAGCTGTTTCCTGCTGATGCTTTTATGTCTCCTGGAAATAATTACACGGCCCCATGAACCCTCAGACTGTGTCGTTCACCAAACACTTGGGGTTAAAGTGCTCTGTACTTCACAGCAGGGGTGACTTTGCTCCAGAAACTCACTTTTTCATTCAGTTTTATACCTCAAACCTTCTCCCCTTTCATATCCATGTTAACTTTTATTAATTCTTTCTTCTTTCTCCAAAGCTGTTCTTGTCTCCTTGGCTATGAGGGGGAGAGGTGTGAAATCAACTCAGATGACTGCGAAGATAATGACTGCGAGAATAACTCTACATGTGTGGATGGGATCAACAACTATGTCTGTCTGTGCCCTCCTAATTATACAGGTAAGCAAGGGCCACAACCAAAGAAGAGGAATTGAGGAAGAATCCCTTCAGTGCCTGAAGGAAAAGGTCTACATGCATGTTTACTTTGTCCATGAGTGTGTAATTAACCAAGAATCTAGTCCTTTTTAAAGCACCCTGGATGTCATACTAGGAAGATACTAGTTCTTACCAGTATTGCAATACATGAGCTCACAAACGTGGCCACTCCTCTTAGACAAAATACTGATGCCTCATTGTAAAACCCAAAAAAAAGGGAAGTTGAAGGTGTAAGAGAAATCTGTACTTCTGCACACACATTCCCTAAATGTATTCCAGAAATGTTCCCAGCACTGAGCTGGGTCTGATATACATCTGTTCTGAATCTTGGAAAGTAAAAATAGTTCCTGTTTAAATGATGGTAGGAAAATAGCTTTTGGGGCATTGCTTTCACCTGAGATCTCAGAGGGCTGCATTTCTTGAATAAAATGAGCCTGACAATATGCTGTTTAAATTAATTATCTCCATTTCACAAGTGGAGAAGCAAAGGCTGTGTAGGAGACTGTAGGCTCAGTTGTAATCTTCAGTGTGCACCCATGGCAGTTAGCTTAGCTCAGCAAGATGTGCAGTCACCTGCTGAGCCCATGGCGACAGAAGCTGGTAACTCAGTTAGAAATGGAATCAGTACCTCTAGTGCCCATCCTGCATTTCAGATAAATTCCTTCCTAAACCTTCTGCAAGAGCAGAAACCCTCCTAACTGCAATCTAAAAATGCTTTTTCCCAAGTCATTACTGGAGCATGTCGTTGATTCATTGGAACTGCCTTAGCATGGCCTTCTTGGCTCAGCATGGAGTGGTAAGGAAACACCTGCAATAGTTCCTACTTCCATCCTTTGAAATGGGTTTATTACCTACTAAGCATGGAGAAGTAATGAAGGGCTTCTTGTACACTGGAATATATTACACGTCAGGGGATTTAATGAGGATCAAGCTTGAGTGGCTGAGTAAGGCAGGAGGAAAGCTTCTAGAATTTCCAAACTCTTAAAATACTTTTGTGGCTGATACAGAGGAGGCCCATGTAAATCTTTAGCTGAGAAAAGCCTTATGACTTGAATGTACATTTATTGGAGTTCTCAAACGCTCTTTCTGCCAAAAACTGAAAAACTTCAGCTTAGCAGAGTAAAGAGTTTTGCTTATAGGATGTTGAACCCATTGTGCTTACTTGTGCACTATTTATGTGGGCTATTCTTGGGTGGTTTCAAACAAAACTCTCTACAAGAAGACAGAGGCTTTACATTTACAAGAGGAAATAGATTTGCCCAGCCAAGAAGAGACATATCTAGTTAAGGAACTCAATCCAGTAGATATGCAAATGTGTTTTCCTTTCCATAGGCATGTTGCAGGGTGGTTTTATTCAGACAAGAAAAGTAGGAAAGAAGTAGATTGGGATTTCTTCTCAAATGGCAGTACAGATAGAGACCAAGGAACACGTATCATACTTCTCAATCAGTTCTGAAACATTTTTAATTAACTTTCAGCTTTGACCACAGTTGAAACAAACTAAATTTTTTTGAAGAGGAGGAGGAAATACTTTGGAAAATATTATTCATAAGTAGAAAATATTGCAAAAATAAGGGTGCTGCTTAAATTAGAAACCTGATGGATTACAAATCCATCAAAAATAGGAAGAGTTTAGTGAACTGTGGCAAAAGAATTGCCTTAACCTGCCTTACCTGCCTTTTGGAGGGGGAGATTTCATCAAAGCTAATCAGTCACCTGGAAGGACTCTCTGCAGTGCATCTCTCTGTGTTGAAATATCCCTTAGAGATACCCCAATCCTCTCAGAGCAGAAAGGCAGGGAACAGAACAAAATGGCTGGAAGAATTGAAGCCATCAGCCAAACAAAAGTTATGTACAGGCCAAGCAAATCTGAGCCATGATTTTGAGGGTCCTCCAAGAGCAGAATCTAAACACAAGAAATTGGACATCATCTGAAGGGGCTTGATTGAATGAACACCAGCTAAGGAAATGCCATGGAAGCACGTAGGCAAGCCATGAAGAAGCAGTTTGAAAGGATTTGTGTGCCTGATCTGAAAAGAGAGGGATCTACAGAACAAAGGGTTTGACTGCAGTCTGCTGTGACATCCATGGGATCACTGTGTATATTCTCTTTAAATCAACCTTCTTATACTGAAGCAAAACCTGAGATACCATGGCAGAATCTATTAAAAAAAGAAAAAGTAGGTACAAATGACTTCAATACCTTGTAGAGTATGTTAAGAACAGTGGATGCTAACATTGCTGGGAGGAAGCAGGTCACAGGAGAGTTAGGAGTATTTATTCCTGTGCTCAGAATTGCATATTGAGGTACCAGCCTCCCCCTCAGGTGCTGAGCATGCTAAACATTACATGAGTGACTGTGTGTGCTTCAGAGTATGTGGATTTTATTTATATTTATATGAACAAAGAGTGGATGTCAGAGAGCATTTTCAAGGGAAGCAATTTTTCTGTGATACAGTTTTGAGGACAATAAGCTCTCAAGATGAAACTTTGCCTAAAAGGGCAGTGATATCCATAGGCAGGTGTCACTAGTAGGACAGAAAACATAGATAATATCTCTTTGTGTTGTGCCCAAGTATTGTACTTAGTTTTGTTGTTCAGAATTCAAGGACCAAGTTGAGAGATGAGAAAGAGGATTATAGGAGAAACATAAAAAAACGTTGGAGGATTAAGAATACATCTTGAAGACCTCCAGAATAATCTTTTGGAGGATTAAGAATACATCTTGAAGACCTCCAGAATAATCTTATTTGGCTTAACAAATAGTAAGAAGACAGAGCAAGAAGTATTTTTACTCTTTTTGTCTTTCCCCACTAATACTTTTATAGAGAATAGAAATGTCTTTAAAAGCTGCATTGGCTGACTGAAGAAATCCAGACCATGCATTTTATCAATGTAAAAATACAGTTGTTAGTTCTAGATACAAAGTGGATTTCTCAGGAGATGCTATAGTTCAAAAACACTAGTTAATTAAGGAGTGGTCAGTGTTGCACTGGAGAGCAGACTAGATGTTGCTGTACTGGTGATCTGTGATGTTTTTAGTAACATTCAGGCTGTTGGTTATAAGCTCAGCTATTGCAGATTCCTTCTTTTCTCAACTGTAGAGGCAGACAGGCTCTGATAGCACTGTGAAGCACGTAGTCTGAATCCCTCACCACTCTTGTTCTTGGATGCCATATGTCGTGGTTTAGGCCCATCAGGGAACAAAAGACCACGATTAGCCAAAAAGTACCGAAGACTTAAGGATTGCTAAAGGGCAGGGAGGGCTTAATTGCTGCTTAAGGTGCAGGACAAAACAGACCAGGCTACTCGGCTTGGGGAAGAACACAGAAAATAATTTAATACCAACTAAAACATAAAACCCCAAAAACCAGAACCAAAACAAAACAACACAGAATGGTACAGAGATGAAGAGTCCGACCAGCCCTTTAAGACCACCTGCTCCCCACCCCTCTCCTCTTCCCGGGCTCAGAGCCCTGATCCCGGTGTTTTATACCTCCGTCCCCCCTGAACGGCCCAGGGGGGCAGGGAGTGGGGGTTTCAGTCAGTCCGTTCCTGGTGGCTTCTGCCGTTTGTCTCACCTCAGGGCAAGTGGGTTCCGCACCAGTCCTCCTTGCAAGTCCGTGAGGTACCACACACACATGGCAGCCCTGCACGGGCTGCACCGACGCACATTTGTCCCAAAGCCCTGCACGGGCTGTACCGATGCTCATTTGTCCCAAAAGTTGCTGCTCCTCTCTGCCTCTCGTGTGGGGCTGCTCTGCGGCGCACAGGCTCTCCAGCATGTCCTGTGCCATGACCGCCTCCCCCACACAGTCTCTGGCCCGTCCGGGCACACTCACATGAAGTTGCTGCTGCTGCTGCTGGCTCTCAATTCTGCCGTTGCTATCCATAGGTTGCAGGGGTACCGCCTGCACTCTCACCACGGCTTGCAGAGGGGTCTCTGGTCTGATGCTCCTTCCTTCCTCCTTCTCCAACTGTGGGGTCCGCATGGTCGTCTTCATCTTGTACCACCCTTACACCTCCTGCCTGGCACCTCAAATTCCCGTCCCTAAATAGTGATGGCAGAGGCGCCAGATTGGCCCAGCCAGGCCGGGGGGTGGGTCTGAACCCAGGAGTCGGGGGAGAGTCTAAAAAACTTTTACCGGGTCTTCACTGCAACTTACTCCCCCTGTTACCAAGCAAAAGCAACTCCTTGCTAAACCATGACACCATAATACCATCAAGGCTGCAATGATATTGCAGTAAACACTGCATATATGAAGTAAATAGATGTAACTTAAAGAATAAGCTGAATACAAGGAGTATGTACAGAGAATACAACCTGACTGAGGGGAACATGCTTTAGCAGGGAGTTGGAGTTGGGAGTTGAATTTCTAGAGGTCCCTTCCAATCTTGACCATTCTGTATGATTCTTTGTGTGTATGGGAAGAAGATCCAAGAGCATGCATGTGTGTTGTTCTGCAAGAAAATTTTAGGATCCTCCTTTTTAGTTGGCTAATATTGAAGTCCTGACAATAAATTTTATTTTCCTAAATGAAATGTAAATTACAAATGCATGTGTTGGAAATGTTGACTAGTGACAGAGTTGCAGGATCCAGGATTTGGGTTTTTCCATACCTTAATCTTTTCCTGTTTTATCCTCTGTCTGTCCAGTTTTACTTCTTATAGCCTTTTTAGGAAACAATATGACAAACGATGATGCATAAATTTTGCTTTTGTTGGTTGGAATTATAAAGGCCAAAGATCACTCTTCAATTAATAACTTTCTGCAGTGTTTTCCATTAAAATTCTTTGACAGTCTTTTTCCCCCCCACCCNCCACCCAAAGTCGATGAAAAATAGCTGAATTTGTTAAGTGACTGCTGAGGGAAGGAATTTCCCACACTCCAGCAGCATTTCACTTTCATTTAAAAGAAAAAACCCAAAACCAAAACCACACCAAAAAAACAACTCCCATAATAACCTCCCTTCGAGTTCCTTTCCATCCAGTAACTTTAAAACAATGTGCAAATACAAAGAGATTCTATGATGCAGGTAAATGTAAGTTAAAGAAGACAAAACTGAGAGGGAGGGTAGGCAGATAGCTGATTACCATAAAAAGATCCAAGCCCTTCAGGGCACTTCAGTTTTCTTCACCATTCTTAAAGACAATCTTTTCACTGTTTGTTGCCTGTGTTTACTTAACCAAACCAGTATTCGTGCTGTGTAGCAGAGTCTTGATGGCTTTTATTGTCAGCTGATGTTATTTTTCTTCTCTCCAATGTGTTATTTTAATCCTGAAGCTAAATTATAAACATGTATTTCCTCCAGGATTATTGTGTACCAAAGGCCAGCCAGCTCTAATGCCTGAACAGTCTATGGGCTGGTTTACAACCTGATCAGACCCCTTGATGGAATACATCTCCTCCTGACAGTTTTGTAAGGCTTTCCTCTTCAGAAAGAAGCACCTATAGAAAGAGCAAAATAGGAAGCTGTGAATTACATCAGCCACCCTGGTTCTTTTCCCTTTTTTTTTCTATTTTTCTAGTTTTTTTTCTTTTTGGCTTTAACATGGCTTTAACTTCAGATGTCAATATAAACATTCCACTCTCTCCCCAGCTCTGTGGTTTAGAAATGTAGGACAAAATCCATGCTATTTTCCCTTCCATTCCTCTTTTTTTCCTTTCCACTGTTGTCATAGACCTTCTTGAGAGACAACACTGTTATAGTTCTAGATTCAAATACACAATTTCATACCTCCAGAAGGAGATCCTCACCTCAATCTCACTGTCCTCTTTCACTTGATGAGGTGTCTAAGGACAAAACGGGCTGTGCTAAACATGTACCTATGTACTTTGAATGGCTTTGTGCTCTACTTTCTAGTTTCTTTTGTTCATTTGCTATGACTTTTTCTTCCACCTATCTCTTTGATTTTAACCAGATGCAGAAGCATGTACTGCTTGCACACAAAAAAAATACTCAGGAGATATTTCAGTTAAGGATCCTTAAAAGCCTCAGCAAATAGTCACACCTCTTTGTTCTGAAACCTAAAAAACCCCTAAATTAGTAGCTTCTGGGTCTTTTCTAAAATACATGGCATGCCATGGCAGGGAGAGGGAGGCCCAAGTGTTTTAAAATAGTTTGTTTCCCTGGGAAAAAAGCTGAAAGCAGTTCATATCACGGGGTGAGGGGGGGGGGAAGGGCTAGAAACTATTTATGGTTTTATGTGTTTGGAAGAGAAGGCTAAGATGTATTTTACCTTAGGGGACCTTGTGGTGTCCTGTGGTAGATGGTATCTGAGATTTTTGCAGCTATTCTACTTTTAGACAGAACACTGTTCACTGTTAGTGATTATGGTCACTTTTCCTGGCGTGTTGGATTGTGGTAATGTTGCATGGCCAAAGCCAAGCACTTAGTCATGCCAAACAACACTGCAAGAAAGAAGTCGTGTAGGGACTTGTGGCTGACACTTTTCCTGGAGCTCTCCAGCCCATTTCCCATCGCTAACCATTGTGAGGCTGATTTGCAACAATCCCCAATATGGGCACCAGTGACAGATGAATGAAACCGAAGTGGATCATTGCACTGTAGGTTGGTTTTTACTCCCTCTTTTTGATATAGGAACAGGAAGTTTTTGGGTAACTTGATTCAGCCTTGCGGTTCCATAAGGATCTGGACTGATCTGAGGATAAGCACTGAAGGCTTAAACAAGTGCTTAACTGTCAGCCTCTTTGGAACTTGGAACTTTAAGCATCCTTTCCTCAAGACAAACAAAAAATTGTTCATCAAAGTTTGGTGTAATTTCTTCCTTCTAATTGAAGGAGTTCTGCCTTACTTGGCAGTTTCTCCATCTTAGTTACTTGGCAAATGTGAAGTGTGTTTGCTTGCTGTGCAAAAAGTGAAAAGGCTCCCACATTTCCCACTTGTATAACTATGAATGAGAAGTGCTGGAAGAACTGGATGTTTTTAGCTTTGTTCAAGAGCCTAAGCCCACCAGCCCTGTTTTATTAAGAAGGAACCACATATCATTGCTATCAGATTGGACTCTTTTGTCTCATTGTTCTGGGACTGAAGAAGGAAACAGCACAGTAACTGGAAAGGCTGCAGCCTGTCTTTGGTATCACTATGGGTGTCCTGTCATGTTGAAACACTCAGCTCCAGGATTTCTTCTGGTCAGATTCCCATTTGTAAAATGTACTATGTCATGTTTTGGAAACCAGATATACTAGAGAATTTATCTTTGTTCATCAAAACCATGATCTGTCCCCGAGAAAATGGAATTTCAGCTACTACTGTTTTAAAGGATCAGTGGAGTGAATGTCATCCACGAAGGAGTTTCATGGTTCCTTAAATCCAATCTATGAGAAACTCATCAAAGGATTAGAAGTTAACCACAAGCTCATTACTTACCTTGCTGGCAGGTGGTGCATACTGCACAGTTAAAAAGGCTGAGAGGAGCAGAGTCCACACATGGACAGTCAGTGTACTGAGCATTCTGACACCATGGTGGTGGCCACATTAGAACTGCCAGTAGGAAATAAGTAAATCAAGTATTCTTGAAAGACTTCTATTGTCTCAAAAGCCATATCAGCTTTGCATGGCAAGATTTTGGTAGCAGAGGAGGAGAGGGACTGCAGAGGAGTGGCTTGTGTGAGAGGACATCAGAAGCTGCCTCCCTGTCAGACTTGTCACTGCCCAAAGCTGAGCCCATCAGCAACACTGATGAAAATATGAGGTTCTACTACAGAAACAGTGGTTCTAAGAGGTAGTGCTATATGCAGGTTATCACCTTATAAGAGAACTGGAAGCTGTCTGGTTAAGTTAATGCTTTACATACTGTGTCTTTGTGGTGTCTGTAATGTCGAATATGATCTTTCATACTTCGGCAGTGCCTAGAACTGGAACATGCTCCTTTGTTAGGATTCACATATAATGAAAGGATCGCCCTGATTATTTACCCAGATCTTGATGTTTAATCCCTTGTTCCTTTCTTTAACCTCAAGATTAGGTATAATCCCTCTTTAAGTCCTAAAAACAAGCCACTTTGGGAATCTCAGTGTGGAGTCTAACTCAAGATTCATTTCATGGGCCCAAACCTGATATGCCAAAACTGAGATATGAATTTTTAAAGCATTAGGGCAGAATAGAAAGTATCAAGTAACTTTTAGTTCTTTACCTGCTATGTATTGTGGGCAGTGTTCATCAAGGAAGAGCAAACTTCATTAATAATGCAGAAAGAGGATCCTGCTACAGTGCATTCCAGGTAATTTCTTCTATGTTTTGGCATCCAATGTGCTAGCAAAGTGCATTTGCTACTGAAGGATATTCTGTTTCTCTTTTCTTTGTTGCAAGTTGAAACAGTTTGGAAGTTAAAAGATTTGAGATCCATTCTATAAGATGATCCTCAAATCTTTTTCATCAAGCATCAACAACATTCCTCACTGAATTATTTTCTTGGAGGAACATCCTATGTCTGTTCCACCCAACCATTTTTAGGTTCTGCATTCTACTGAGATTTGCATTTGGCATTGACTTTTTAATAACTGGAAAGAGAGAAGGAGAAAACAGAGCACACAAACCATTTCTTCCGATACAAGTTATTAGATATGAGTAATCTCTTATGAGAAAAACAGTTTAGCATTTTTTATTAGCAGTAAAGACAAGAGTTCCATTCTGGCCTACCTGGCAAAGTAGAGAAAGTTGCAACATACTATTTAACCACTCAAATACATATCTTCTGCCTGTGCAGCCTGGAAAAGTTTTCTCTGTGGATAAAGGCCAGGTTTTCTCCATCCATTCTTCACTGTAAGCACTTTCCTTTTCTCATGTGATATACTGAAGTTCTCGAGAGCATTTCTGCTTTTAGTTGTCCAGGCCCTACAAAAGCTTCCGTCACATTAAAGAGTATGTTGCTTTATCAATTCTTTCATGAATACTCTGAATGAGAGAACTGCCACAGGAAACAGAGGAAAAACCACCAAAGTCATTGCTTGCAGATTGGTGGTCTAGAGTGTCTTTTTTCAGAACTGCAGTTTTACTTGCAGATAAAAAAGTAAAATACTGTTATTGCATCCCATCTCTCTTTTACCAATTAAGAGTAAATAGTGTAACTCTGATCCTGGTTTTAGAAGTTTAATGTGGCATGAAATAAATAGCTCTCAAGACACCACAGAACAGGAAAAAAAAAAGAAAGATGATTATTAAACTGTGTGTAAAAGTCATCTTTATTGCTCTGTTGTTGTTTTGGCTTCCTTCTGAGCCATGTGGAAGGCTAGAGAAAAGCCTGAGCATGTTTCTTGGCAGCTCTTCAAAAGCAGTGAGCCCTGTGAAAGGCGAATGTGGAAAGCCCCATGAAATTCGTGATTGTGCTGAAAAAGAAATGAAACCAGGAAAATGTTACATGAGACCAAAATAATGTTTTACTGCATGTTTGTAAAGCATTTCGTGTAAAGCTGATGGAGGGGATGAGGGGAGTCGTTTCAAAGGGGCAGAATACCTTTTCTGTTGTTTTGGGATTGTTTTTTTTGTCTCTCTCTTCCTTTTTTCTTAATGCATGAGGCAGCAGCAACAGAAAATTCACCTGTTAGTCTTCCAGCTGTCAGGACAACTTGGTTCTAACCCAAAAGCTGAATTTCTTGTAGCACATCAGACTGCTTCCTTCATCTGTCTAATGCTTCCTTCTCCTAAACAAACGCTAATTACCAGCACATTACCACTGGCCTGGAGAAGTTTGAGAGAGGGAAATGGGGAGTTTGGATTGTTTTCTCCACTTGGGAAAGCATTACACTGAAGTTTTCTGTTGTTTTAGCATGATCAAATATCTTTCCCAAAGAGGATCCTCACTGCTAGAAGTTGGCCTAAGATTAATGTCCAGTTTGGTTTTAGGTTCACATAGCTATCCAATGAGAAATTTGGACTAGACCTTTAATTGCTGCACAGAGAAGCAGCCTTGTGTTACTCTAAAAAAAGAAAAAAACAGGATCAGATTTTTACTGATACTGACATTAAAGCAGCAAATGAATATTGCACTCTCAGGTCTGAGGGCAGAGTTTTTTGGCCCAAATACTTTCTGAGTGAATAAAATACAGGAAAGTTTTTGTGTGGCTGGTGTCTTGGGTTTTCGCTTTCAGAAAGTGTTTTATTTCCCTGACATGCTTTCTGCAACATCAAGAGAACCTTGGTGGAGCCTGATATAATCGCTCAAGAAGAATTCTCTTCCCAAGATGGGGCTGCTGTAGTTGCAAGGCATTCCCAAGCGAGCTCTCTAATGAGTGATAGATGGGAAAAAAAAACAGGATGGCTCTTTAAACATTCCAAGTTTTGCATGACAAATGGTAACTATTTTTTGGATGCTATGTTTGGTACCTAGCCTAGAATTCTTCTACATTTTGATAGTGGTGACTTCAGAATGACACAATGAGTCATAATATTTGACATTTGAGGAGATTTTTACTGGATCTCTTAACACTTGTCAGGGCTGTTGAGAAGAATACTTTAAGAAGAATTATGATTTCCTTGGAACGTTTATGAAACTGGTCTTATTATCTTAAAGCCTTTTTCCTTTCCTTCAAAACAAACAAGAACAGAAACTGATATTGACCATTTTTGATGAAAGGCATCTCTCCACACTGCATCCAGTTATTAAATGATCCTTCCAGAAATATTTCCAGCTTTAAGTCATTGAATTCTTTTGATGTCACCAATCAGTTACTTTTTTTTTCATGTTTATTTTCACATAGCACGCAAGAGACATGAGGGATACCAAGACAACAAACTGGCAGTTGTCCAAGCAAGTTCTGACCTGCTCATGTTCATGTCTGCCCAAAGGCCAAGGGAGTCACTTTGCTTGTTAGTATTTGGGAGAGTTGATGGACTGTGGATTTGGGAATTGCTTAGTAAGCAGACCTGCCTCCAGTTCTGCCACCTCAAATATGTGTTAATAGCTGTCCCCAGTGACAGCTGTGTTTGTATGTGTAAGTTGCTTTTGAAGAGTGACAAAGTACAATGGCAAACCTCAAGTCCAGTGAATAATCTGTTTCCCTGCTTCCCATGGATTTCCAGCATTCAATTTCATTGGCATGCCTACCTTCCTGAGCTGGATACATTGACCCAAGGTTTGTTTCCCCTTCCTCAGCTGGATACATTCACTCAAGATTTGTCCAGGGCTGTAAAAAGTCTTACTAGTATTTAATAATGGTGGTTTCCTGGGATTCCTTGGCTCCAGATTGAATTGATTGTCTTCTAACTGATACTTTGTACAATAAACTGTCCACTGCAGACTGCTGTGCCAGACTTCTCTGGTATTGCCAAACTCAGCCCACTAAAAGTCATGAGGGTATGTATGGCACAAGAATATGGAGTTTGTGCTGGTAGTACCCCCTCTCATACCTCTAAGGCTTATATTCTTGCTCCAATTTCTCATTGATGCTTGACAACCCTCAAAAGCAGATATATTAGATATTCCATGTATGAAATGAACAAAAAAAAATGAGTCAATTTTGCAAGTACAAATCATACTCTTATTATAATATGGAGATTCAAATAAAGAGCTACGAGGCTTGCATCATAGGGAGGCTGGAGATGTGGGAGACATCACCTAAAGGAGTGAGCTTGGGAGTCTTAACAAATTAAACTGTACCTGTCATCACCAGAATAATCTTCAAAATTGTGCTCTCAGTTCATCCCTGCTAGACCCCAAGGCTGATCAAAAATGAGCTGTTCTGGTTTGCATTTTCCATCTGGATTTTGATCTTTGTGGTTTGCTTGGCTTTTGTTTCCAAGGGTTTCTCTGTAGCTGCTAGAATGGAAGGATTTTTCAAACTAGATTTTTTTCTAAGGCAAGGGAAATTGCAGCTTCATGAAAGTTAAAACTACTAAAACATTGCTAGTTCACCAGTGCCTCCCACATTATCCTTGTTTTGACACTATCCACATGGCTTGTTGCTCATGTGATGCTGTGTATCGTGTGTAGGCACCCAAAACATGCAGAACCTTGAAACTCTGCAGATGTGTTGCTCTGCTGTAGCAGGAGACTTTGGGACTGTAGCTTTTGGGGGTTTCCCTGTGGAGAGCACCTGACTTTGGCTTTTCTTGCAAGGCTTTGGGAGGTGTTGGTTTCTTGGGAAGGCAAAGGTTTCTGTGGTCTTTGGCTGGATCTCAAATCCTGGGGTACTGAAGTGTGACCTAATAATTTAGGACTCAGAAAAGGGTGGTATTTAAATAAACTATCTGTGTTTGAACATTCTAGAACTAGTAATTACTCAAATTTATACAAATCCAGGGAGGTGCATGGCATGGAACACGCCATACCTAGAAACAGCTGAACTCAGCTTACATGTGATGGATTTTTTTTTTCTTCTGAAAAGACATCATCTCCTGTGAGCACAATAGATCCAGTGCTTTTCTTACAAACAGTGAGTGTTTTATAATTGCATGCAGTCCTAAAGCTGGTTCCTATTATTGAGAGTCGCAGAAGTTTTTGGGGGGAGGGTTTGTGGGTTGTTGTTCTTTTCCAGAATGGTGTCCAATCAGCTGCTTTGGCAGAGTATTAACTAGGGCTAAAATATAGTTCAGTGTGAAAATGTTACGGTCTAACGAGCAGCTTTGCTTTTTGTATCACTTTCTTGTTTTGATATAAGAGGTTCTGGGTCAGGAACTGCCCGTTCCATCTTTGGTCTGTTTCCAAGTGGAGTTTGTATGTCAGGACTTTTTATACCAGCCTTTCAAATTCAGATGATACAGTATAGTCACTACAGGTCAAAGGAACTCAATCTAATGAAGTCTCGCAAGCAATATTGTTACTTCCAACTGAATTACTGAGCTGTCTTCATTTAGGGAGCGTTGCCATCCCTGAACATCATGGTTGGAGCTGCTTCAGGATTGTCTCAGTTGTGCTATAGCCTTATTGCTTTCCTTTTGCCTCAGGTGAACTGTGTGATGAGGTGATTGACCACTGTGTTCCTGACCTAAATCCATGCCAACATGAGTCCAAATGTCTTCCCCTTGACAAAGGAACCAGGTAAGCATGTGTCTATATTGGTCTCCACACACTGGGCAGATCCATCCTTTGACATGACTAGGGTTGGACTGGCAATGAGTTTAGGGTAAGAAAAAATCATTAAAATAATGCAAATAGTACCAGACTATTGTTATACTTCGGACCATGTCACATTTTAATGCAACCATACATACTTTTCTAGCCCTATGTGGTTTACTTGGAAATAATGGCTGTGCCCTCAGAGCAGATAAGTTGTTCTGGAATACAGCATGGCAAAAGGACTACTTCTGGAACAGTTGCTGCAAAGTATCTTATCCTGCTTTAGAAACTAAGGACAATTTCCTTATGTGTTCTTTAGGGCACCCATCAATTCAAGCAGCACAACAGGAGCCTTAATAAATGTAACTCAGTTCTCCTCAGCCCATGCTTGGCTCAGTGTTTAAAATCCAGTCTCCATCCTAACTACTGAGAAGGGAAAGATATACTTGTGGCCAGAGCTTAAAGCTGCAGGTCAGGAGTTTTCTGTTGTGTTCCCACTTTAGCTGTTGTCTTCCAGGATGACTGGAGGACTTGGGGTGCACTGGCAAAGGCTGGCCCAGACTGCAGAGGGGCTTCTCTCCCCACAACTCCTCACCCACGCAGCAGCAGAAAGCAGCCAAGCTGGATAGCTCTGACTTGTGAGCCATCTCCTTCCGTGGGCTGCAGAGTCTCTCCTCGCTCAGCACATGTTATGTTTTGTGAAGGCTGTGTTTGCATTTGCTTGTTGGGAGTGACACTGACTGATTCACGGGGGCAAAATAAAGCCTAGAGTTTTAAATGGCAGAAAAACATCTGGAGATTTGGAGGTTGGGGTGTTTTGAGACATGCATAGTAGCAGTGTTCATCACTTGTCTGAAGAGGGAATTTCAGAGCAATTTAGCAAATAGAGACAGTCAATTGAAAAGTCAAGCTCTGTGGAAAGCTTGTCAAGGAAAGATCTTTGAATCAAAGAAGCAAGAAAGGGAGACAAATTCAAGAGTTTTTTGCAGTGGGAGCTGCATTCTGCACTTTCCCCTAAGGCTGTTTTCACAGCAGCTATGCAGGTGGGTGCTCACTGATTCCCTCCTGGGAGGGTGGGCTGTGCTCACAGCACACCCAGCCCATCACAGGGGACAGCCAGCAGCACTCTTTTAGTCTTCCTTATAACTTACCCTTGGGGTCAGATTGTGTCCTGTGAAGCAACCAGCCTGTCAGAAGAGTGTAAAATAACACACAGAGCATTTCAGGGTAGTTAAAAGGAAGTGAACCAACATTTTAGAGACGCTGGCAACCTTCAAGGGCACCTGGATCTGTGCTAGACAGTCTGTACAACTCACGCCTTTCTTTTCAGTGGAAAACCTCCAGACAGAAACGTTTCCAACTCTTGAGGAAGATGGAACTAGTAAATGATTAGAACAGTTCCTGAAATGATGCACAGGGACTGGATAAGGACATGTGTACCAGTACATAAATAGTCCCTGATGTTCTTTCTAGCTTTCGTTCCTACTTAATCCATCACTCAGCTAATCCAGTAGCTACATCACATTACAAGGCAAAAGCTTGTAACTCAAATTACCTTATGTTGCTGGCTGTATGAAGGGATAGAGACAGCTCTGGTCCTGAATGGTTTTACCCTTGCTGGAAGCAAGCCTGCCACCCAAAATAATTTGAGTAAATAAGACACCTTAGCATATTTGCTTGCTAGAAATTTGTTCTTCGTTGTGGGGTCATTAACCCTTGAGGGGAGACTAAATAACTCCTTGCAGGTATTTTGTACTACTGTTTGTTGTGTTATTCTTCCCACTATTCATAGAATGCTACACAAAAATCCAGAACTACTTTATTTCTTCTGTCCCATTTTGCTTTCCTGCAAGCCAGACTTGAGAGGCGGAGGAGCCTACCCAGCCTTGAACAGAGATCTGTCCAAGTATTACCATTTTCTGTCATAGTTTAAGTGCACCAAACCCTTCAGAAATGGGCTGAGAGCCCTCAGCAGCTTTCCCAGTGATGTGTGGCTGCTGCTGCTTCTCCGTGAAAGCTATAACCTCCAATCCTGTGCAGCTGCCAATCCCTTGAGCAGTTTGATCTCCTGACCTGTGATGTGCCATAGCTTTCAGCAGGTAAAGGTGCAGTATAATGCCACATGCAGAATGAGTCAGGCTCAGGCAACCAGTCCTCCACTCTGCTTACAGAGGCAGGGAATGTTCATGGCAGGATCCAGGCTTGTTCCTGAGCTGACCATCCACCTGTCAGGTTTGTGCCCTGGACACACCAGTGAAGAATTCCACAGCAGCAAGGGCACCAGTCAGTCTGTCTGTCCTGCCTTCAGCTCTAGTGCATCTGCAACTCTGCAGAGAGAGGAAAAGATGACAAAGATAGGAAAAAAAGATAGGAAGCCAAGTTATTTATTGATATGGGGAGGGAAATTCCATTCTGGCCCTGCAATAGAAGCCATGATTCACGGCTTTAATACAATAGACATTGAGTGCATGCAGATGCAAATCCCCTCAGTTAGGCCAAGATTTTAAATACTACTAGACATGGTTTTAGGCTCTCTCTGATACTGGGAAGGTTGCCATCGCTCCAAGGCTGTAGCAGAAAAGATTTCAACTGTACCAGTGTCAGATGGACACTGGGAAATGAGAGAACTGATCTAATCAAGTAAATTACTCTCTCGCCAGGAGTTTCATATGCAAATATCTTTGCCTTCCTTACTGCATCATGCTCTTATTGATACTCAGACACTTGCTGGCACTTTGTGGGATAGGGATGGAGCTAACATGTGAGAATTTCATGGTGAAGAGACCTTCAATTTCTAGGAGGCACTCATGTAGCTCCAGCCTAGATGTTACACACTAAGAGCCCAGAGATGACTGACCCAAAAAGAATTCCATGTTTCTGAAAAGAAAGCCACGCTTGGAAGCAAACTGGATTGTTTGAATGTGTGTTTGTCTGTACAGAGCTCTTTGCTTTCTAAGCAAAAATTGCAGGTGACTTTGCTCACTTCCAGCTTCACGTGTTCTTTTGTTACTATAAAAAAAGAGAGTAGCTTTCTGCATGCCAGAAAACAAACTAAAAAAATCAACAACAACAAAAAATACCATTTAATACAATGAAATGACTTCTAAAAAAAAAACCTTCAGGAAAGGAGCATGTTTTTCCATTCACTGTATTGATGTTGGAGCATGGTATAAATATACTTTATTATTCTAAAGCTTGGAATTATTACCTGACAGCTTAAAATGCTGATTTAATGCAGCCCTGCAGAGAAAAGTGGTGGTTCTGTCATTACTGAGATAGCCAATACACATCATAAAACTGATGCATGGCAGCTCTGAATAAGGAACTGCACATCGTTCATTATTACATCACTTTATATTAGGGCTGTGGGGATCAATAAAAAGCAACAGGATTAAATGCTGCCAGTTCTCCCCACACAGTCTTTTGATTGACATTATTTGCTTGCAGGTGTGACTAAAATGTTGCCAGAAAATGTTGCCCTCTTCTTAGGGTTTGGAGGAGGAACACTTTTTTGCTTTTTTGCTCTGCTCTGTCATCTTTGTTCTGTTAATCTCAGTATTCCCTGAGCCACCAAGGTGGGAAAAATCAAGTCGAGTGCACAGAGCTGGAACATCAGCCATGCTGTGGCTGCACGGGGTCATGGTGGGGGCTTCTCCTGGATAGAGGATTGGAGGCAGAAAGTATATCTATCTACATAATGTTCCCCATTCTATAGGATGCAAAGTTAATAGGCTTTGCCCTATTTCCTTCTCACGTAGCCAGTCCCAAGCTGTGGCTGGAAATGGAGACTGAAGGTGATGTTTTTCTCGGTGCTGGAGCTGAGTGGTTGCTGCCCTGATGTTGTGGCACTGTTCACTGGCCATTAGCACACACAGGACCTGCTCTTGCACTCTGGCAAGTTTCACCCAACTCACTGCCCTGCCCTTATGAGCTTGGGAGCAGCCAGGAGCCAAAATACACTGTCACTTAGAACCAAATTCAGCACAATGGCTGCTGCCAAGAAAATCAAAGTATCTTTCCTTCCCACCCTCTATGTTTCCAGTTCCCTGAAGAGGTTTTCCCCAGAGAGCCTTCTCCTGCACTTACCCCACCAGGCTGCTGGCAGGGAGGAGGCCTGCAGAATATTTGGTGGAGCAGTAGTTTCTCTCCTGATGCAGTCTCCCTCAACTTTATACTGTCTCTTCCAGCTCCTGGTGGCAAGCACGCTGGGTCCAAACAAGAGGCTCTAGCAAGAGCACAGGCCTCCTTTTTTATTGCTGAAGTTAACTATAGCTCTTCACTTGTTTTGGTTGAAGTGATACGCCTTTTGTTTTCCAGATGTGCAGTAACATCCAGCTGGGAGGTGTAAAACATGTTTTATGGACTAAAGCGTGTTCATGACTAAACAGTGTCTATGCTACAGATTCAAAAATAGGCAGTTCAGCAGTCCCAAAAGATCTGCTCCAAGTCAGAGACGCTGGGATGTATTTTCTATTGTCAGGTTATAAAATTCTGTGAGGCTTAGAACAGAAATGCTGATGCAGCCTTCGTACAACAAACTTGAGAACTGCGTAAAAGAAAAATGTTTCAAAAGCCAATATCAGCAGGTTTGGGTGCATCCCCTTGTGCTGTCCTGTGAATGGCATCATTACCCCAGAGCAGCAGGTACACGCTTTGCCTGAGTGTCACCACAGGCTTCAAAGACAACTTTCCATAGTTGCAGCAACATCTGCTGCGCCTTGCAACTGAATGGCAAACAGGTGGTGGTCTCAAAACTGATGGCCTTTCTCTTTAAATTTGCTGAGTTTTATGGCTTGCTTGCAGACTGCATTCATTTGGAAGGTGGAACCTTGCTGTGCTCTGTGTAGCTGCACAGGGCCAACCTCAGAGACTCAGCAGTGTGCAGACGTTGTCAAAATCACAGTCTGAGGCATCAGAGCACCTGCCCTTGAAGAATAATGCCCTTGGAGTCTGCAAGGTTAGGGAAGATGTTGCCATCTTCAGTGTAATTGGGAGGCCGCAGTATGATCTCCACAGGCTTGGCTGAGGAAAAGCAGGAGCATGGTATTGCTCTGCTCAGCTTGAATTGAAGCAGATTGCAGCCAGACCAGGAAGGACTCGAGCCTTTCCAGTGGCAGGAATCAGGCTTGATGTTTCCAGGAACGACTGCCAATACCTTTCCATCTCAAATCAAATTGGTGCTAGGCTGCCTGTGCCTGGTGCGTGCTATTGCTGTGAATGTTGAACCAAGCTATTAAGAGTGATTTTCTTGTGTTTCAGATGTGAGTGCTTGCCGGGTTACAGTGGAAAACACTGTGAAATAGATGATGATGACTGCGTGGGCCATAAGTGTCGCCATGGAGCCGCCTGCGTAGATGCCGTCAACGGCTACACCTGCGTCTGTCCTCAGGGTTTCAGGTACCTGAGAATCAGCTTCTCCCCTGCACTGCCTTCTGTACAGAACATCAGGGCACTTGCTTTAATTGCTTTCATCCTTTCGGCAGCCTCTAGATATGGTATCGATCTGTCATTCCTACGTGAATGGATGGCTCGGTGCTTCAGATGTTATAGGTCTTAACAAGTTAACTGAGCACAGGGGGTTCACAATTCCTGCTCTGGAAACAGCAATTTGACTTTTGTGCAGCTCTGTGTTAGTTTGCCTGTCTGCTTGCCTCAGCCTCTCCTGGGAAAACACCAGGAAATACACTGACAAAAATTATGTGGAGATAAACTCTGCATGCTCGAGAGTGAACAAAGGGTAATAAAATTAAGCATATGAAGCCTCAGACCCATCTGCAAGAAAACATGAGTCTGAGGGTTTTGTGCCAGCATCTCTGTGCCTGTCAGTGGATGGACCCAGTACGATTTGGGCTGTGAATTTCCAGTATCTGATTCTAACAGCTGCCAATATATCTGGCTCCTGGAAATCTGTCTGTCTGTCAAAGATAAGTGTGCTGCTCCAAATGGATTCACTAATCATTGCCTGAGGCTGGATACTGGCTTCCTTCCAGCTAAACCTTTTCTCTGTTTGAAATACGCATGAGACAAAGAAGGAGTACCTGAAAAGATCAGTCTCGACAAAGCAGAAATTGCATGAACACGTATAAATCATTTTCTCTGCTTTGTATCTGCAACTGTTTTCATTCTTCTTGCTTTCATTCTTGCTGGGGTTTGAGTTTTTTCCCCTCTCAACACACATTTTTCTTGCAAAGCAGACAGCCTTCTCTGAACAGGCATCGATATATAACATGATGTCAGCCCGTGGCTTCACAGAATCAGACCTGTTATTTACAGGATATAAGATATCCTCTGAATTTCAGATCCATACTCTTTTCCCCATGTTTCATTCTCTGCTTCTGTCTCTTTGATGGCCTCAGGGATCTTGCAAGTTGATAGCTGGTAAGGATAACAAGTGGCTGTCCCACAGTGGAATTGTAAATGCTCAATGTTATCTAATTGTTAGAGTTGAGAAACAGGATTGCAAAGCCATTCTTGGAGTCAAGGGTAGCTCAGAGCCTGTCATCAGGTGGTGGTGATTGGGAGACTTGTGCTGCAGGTGCCCCCATTTTTAAGGCATGTCAGCACTAGGCAGTCATAAACACAAGGGGTTTTTTTCCAGGAAGGCAGGGTCACAGTGTTTGGCAGAGATGTTTTGAGTTGTGGCATAGCTGAGTGGAGCAGCAGGGGTGGCTGGGAGACTGGTCTGGTTCCTTTCCTGTGTTCCAAGCAGCTCTACTGGCAATTTTAGCAGGGCCTCGGGTTAGCTATCTCACACCAGGGACTTTAGGAGCAGAAACTGGAACAGCCCTCACTCAAATGAGGGGAATTTCATTACAATAAAATTGCTCCAAGAAGAGGACACATCTTTCTACACAAAGCTCCAAAACTCAACTATTAGCTTAGGTAGCACTTCATAGGCCAAAGTAGGCATGGGCAAGCAAAGTAATCCAGCTGCCTGTCAACAACAGAGCCAAGATTAACTGGAGGTCTTCCCTTTGCTCCCTTTTTGGGGCTTTTTGCACTAGCTCTTGCCATACAAGGGAGCAAGAGTCTTTCAGAATTAAAACATCACAGTGGCACTACCAGGATTCTTCTGCCAAGGAGATGAACAAGCTGAAGCCTCTGGTGTTCTCCATGCACAGCCATCCCTGATCTTGTTTGATTTCAGGATTAAACATTCTGCTAACAAAATATGATCTACTCATTATTCTTTCCATGACTCTAGCCTTTTTCAGTTGCTGTTCTGAAAGGGGTTCTGATTGGGTTCTTTTCCCCTCTTCAGATTGCAGTTGCAAAGACAGTGATTGACAGAGTTCAGCCTTTTGATGTTCAGGGTTATAGACTCAACTGCTTACCAAGCGTGCCTCAGGCGCTGGGCTGTGCAGAAAGGAGATAGCTTTGCAAGTATTTGAAGGCTGCAACTCTTGATGAGAAGGAAAGAACACAAGGGGTGGTCTGACAAAGATAATTAGGAGACCTAAGATGATGATTAATAAAGCTTTTTTGGCTAAGTATCAGGAATCCTTTCCCAGTAGTGAGTTTGCAGAATAACCTCCCAGGTATCTGAAGCTGTTGTAATAAATGCACAGACCTGTAACAATTTTATGGCTGTCACTATGCTGTATGTCAAAGCCACTTGGAGCCACACATTGCTAAGAACATTAAAACTTAGGCCCCCACACAGTTGAACAATTGGCATTCTGGTAATTCTTAACAATGTAGAACCTCACATGCACAGTGTCCCACCTCTGTTGACAGCTCCCAAAAGCAAAAGGACCACCTTGCACACACACGTTTTCCCATCCTAACATTTCCTGTTTGCTGCTCATGTGTAGTTTTGCTCCACACCCCACCTTTCCTTACCACTCACAACCTGTCACAATCACTCAAGACACTTTCTTCTTGAAAAGTTTGTAGTGTTTTCCTCCCAAAATAACATTTATTTACCCCCTGCAGATGAAAACAGTTGTGAGAATTTGTGAGCCCCATTGGATAAAACCCTAACTGATCCAACTTTCCTTCTAGCAATCAGCCTCACAGCAGTGCTGGCCTGATAAATGTTGCTCTAGTGGAGAAGCACACATTAAGGCTGCTGAGCTTGATAGAAAGTGGTGTTCCTCCATTGTGGAGATGCTCCAGAGCTCCCCACTGGGATAGTTTGCTGCAAGAAACACAGCAGTGATTATTTACATAAATGAGATCGTACCAAGCAGAAAGGACTTGGCCAAGCTATGCAAAGTCAGACTGTGTTCCACATTTTACTGCTGAGGGAAATAAATAGTATCATTTCTAAAAATAGCTTTTAAATAGTATTTCGCACTACAGAAAAAAAAAAAAAAAAACAACCCTCTGAAAAGTCCTTGACAGCTACTGCTGATAATGTGATTTCCAGATAGCAGTCACAGGACAGCTGCACTTGTAGAGTCACTGCTGAAGGGGTTTCACAGCAAGGAAGGGCTGTGCAGGAGCCATACTGGGAGCTCAAGGGATCTTTGAGAGCAGCACCAAGCCCAGACACACTGACTTCTTGCAACATTTGCTTTCTGTTAGTGGAGGCTGCTGTGGATCTCATGGATTTTTATTATTATTATTATTAACTTCCATGAAATTAGGATTATAGACACTGACTTTCCTTCTGCTTTCTATTTGTTGGTCACAGACAAAACAAAATGATTGGCATTAGGTAGAACAAAGCTAATGGGCTGGGTTAGCAGTGTTCCTTTCTGCTAGTCACTTCTGGAAAACAATTACACTTGATGTAAGGCCAGGGGTGACCCTGGTTTGATCCCATTCCTGGCTCTCCTGATGTGTTTGCCAGCCAGCCACAAAGCCTTGCACTGGAGAGAGACTCACATTAATGAAAGCAGGTTCTGAACAGGAAAATGCTCCAGTTGGACAGTGTACTTGAGTGCCTGACTGGCAACAGGGGCATGGTGCTGATGTGTCCTCAGCTCAACAACCCTGGCTGGGTCTGGCTGCTTAGTGGATAGGCAGCTGTTACATTAACTACCTTAAATTGGCAAGAATTGCTTTCTCTGGATCTCTCTTCCCATGAGACTGTTGCTCTTTTATTTTAATGTGTTCTTGGACAGGGGCATCCAAACCACCTCTTGCTGAGTGGTGCTGTGCTCCCTGCACTCACCCTCCAGGATCAGGGCAGCCTGTGGAAGGTTCCCAAGAAGGTGCAGCAAAGGGTCTTGCTCAGGAAGGGAAAGTCTCTTATTCTGTAACTCATTTGTTCACAAAGAAATGTTTCCAAGAACAAATTTCCTTTCAGAAACCTATCAGACTGAACAAAGACAACCATCTCCCACTGTGGTGAGCTGACCCTGGCTGGATGCCAGGTGCTCACCAAAGCTGCCCTATCACTCCTCTCCTCAGCTAGACAGGGGAGAGAAAGCAGAAGGAAAGGCTTGTGGGTCAAGATAAGGACAGGGAGAGATCACTCACGAATTACTGTCACAGGCAAAACAGACTCAGCTTGGGGAAATCAGTCAAATCAGAGTAGGGTAATAAGAAATAAAAACTGAATCTTAAAACACTTTCCTCCCACTGCTCCCTTCTTCCCAGGCTCAACTTTACTCTTGATTTCTCAAATGCCTCCCCCAACAAACAGTTCAAGTGGAGAATGGAGGCTTCAGTCAGTTTATCACAGATTGTCTCTGCCAATCCTTCCTCCTCAGGGGGAGAACTCCTCACATTCCTCCCCTGCTCCAGTGTGGGGTCCTTCCCACAGGGGACAGTCCTCCATGAACTTCTCCAACATAAGTCCTCTCCATTGGCAGCAGCTCTTCATGAAATGCTACAGTTTGGGTCCTTTCCATGGGATACAGTCCTTCAGGGACAGACTGCTGCAGCATGAGTCCCCCATGAGGTCACAGCCTACTTTGGGCATCCACTTGCTCCAGCATGGGGTCTTCCCTGGGGTGCTGCTTCACCACTGATCTCTCTCATAAAAAGGGAAGCAATCATCTCCATTTGCTCTCTTCCAGAGGCAGCAAGTCCTGGTCTCTGTGGCTAAGCAAGATTGCTCTTGAATACTGGAGAGGAGTGAGGGTTTGGGCATTTTTTATTTTGCTTTGTTTTTATGAGTGCTATTATCCCACAAAGTGCTCCCTGAATGGCAGGAAATTCCTAGTGAGACAAGTGAGATTTCACTGTTCCAGGACTGGGCTGATGGGTTATTCACTGCATGAATGAGTCTGCCACAAATGTGGAACAGCAAGCTGGTGCAGCAGTCTGAGCCCACAGCCCTGGCTGCAGCTATCCCCACGGTGTTCCCCACAGCACAGCCTGACACATGCTCCCTACTCACCAGCTATCCCATTTTTCATAATTTTACCATCTGTACATTTTCAAGCAGCCACAGAACTCAGTGCAAAGAGTTTAGGTTCTCTCATCAGTACAAAAAAGGGTTGGTTTGGTTTGGACAGTGTCTGTAATTAGAAATTTGGGTCAGTAAACTGGGCAGAGTTTTTTCATTTCCTTTTTGCAGTTTAGTCTGACACATGACATCATGTGAAAGATGATTGCAGCTTTTTGCACTTTCTCCCTTTTTCCTTGCTCCTTCTCTGCTGGTGTTTATTTTTCAGTGTAGCTGAGTCATTCCAGCAAATGACTTGTGAAGTGTGCAGCTATGCTGAGTCCAGGAAGGCAGCCTGGGGGCTGAGCCATTGCTGCTCCTGGGCGATGCAGCCCAAGCCTCAGAGGCTAGAAGTTCCTCCATGTGGGTTTTGCTCAGTCTCTCATACAGTTATGACTGAACCACAGCATTTTCCTTCAGATCTGAATATGATTCAAGTTCACAAGTACTCAGATCTGATATTTGGTTTGCAGCTTCCTCTGATTCTGAGAGAGCTTCCTTTCATTTGCATTTGTATGATCTGGAACATTACCAACCACAGACTCAGCTAAAATAAGGTTAATGATCCTGATGCCATTAGAAACAACTAATTCAGGGAAGCTGCCCAGCAAACGTTGTGGGATCCATGCATTTCTTCTGAGACTTTGTAGCAGTTGCCCATCTGCTGATGATACAGTTTCTGATACACAGTAAACCAAGTGAGCAGGCTGTAAAAACCATGAAAAATAGAGGATTTTATCCCTTGCTTGCTACTTCCAACAGCAAAGGTAGATGCAAATCACAAAGCCTAGGATGGAGAGATCTCAGATTTAGGCTTAAATGGCTCCTGGTGTTTTCTGAGAAACTGCGTGGCACAGTGTGGGATGGAAGCTGTTTTAGACAGAGTGCTGTACTTTGCAGAGCTAAATAACCAGTGAACATGTTCTTTTCAGTATTCACAATGGCTCGTGCAGACCCAGCACAGGGATTTCTGTACACACACAGAAACTGTGTGCTCTCACACAGTAAAGCAGGCACGTCATAGCTGAATCTCAGGGTCAGGAACAGCACAATGTCAGCATCTGAAGAGCTTTCCTTCCTTTAAAAAGATGGTGATAACTGAAGATGCTTTTTCTTTGCCTGTAGTGGACTTTTCTGTGAAACTCCTCCGCCGATGGTTCTTCTCCAGACGAGCCCATGTGATAACTACGAGTGCCAGAACGGGGCCCAGTGCATCGTGGTGCACCACGAGCCCGTCTGCCGCTGCCTCGCCGGCTTCGCTGGCCAGAAGTGTGAGAAGCTCATCACAGTCAACTTTGTGGGGAAGGATTCCTACGTGGAGCTGCCATCAGCCAAAATTCGCCCTCAGGCAAACATCTCCCTCCAGGTATGTCACACAGGGCATCAGTTGCCAGCCCAGTGCAATAATACAGATATATGTATTCTGAAGGAAGAGGGTCCATTGGCCAAGATGCTGACAAAGCACTTGTGAGCCAGTTGTGTGCTTTAAGGAGTAACCACAGCACCACTGTACCTTTGTGGACACACATGCTGCCTCCAGAATCTCACCACTCTCTTATTCCCAACCTGGCAACATAACTAGAGATGATTGAGGCGACCTCTCTGTGGTCTGTACTGATCCACAGCATTGTGTTTCTTCCTGTAGAAATTAGCTCTAACTGTTAGGACACTTATTAAAAAAGATTTCTCTAAATAACCTTTCCAGACAATATTTTCCTTACTCTTTCGCCATCCACATTCAGTACGTAAAAGGCTTGTGATTTTGTTAGTCCTGAATATTATTCTTGCATCTAGAAATTCATCACCAGTGAATTAAAATTAGAACACAAGAGTGATTATTAAGACCGGGTAGAGGAAATCTCTTTAAAAAGCACTCAAGAAAAAAGTAATGCAAGGGCAGAAGGAGAGTGTTTTAAAAACACACAAATGCAAACAGGTTTTACACATTGCTGTTTAGTTTTGGCATTTATCAGCCATTGTTTTAAAGCAAGAATCTCAAGGAATATGTTCTGTGAAAATAACAGGCAGGTTGTGTGCAAAAATCTCATGTTGTGTCTTTGGGGAGCAGGGGGCAATAGAGACATTGGAGAGCTGGAGACAGGGAAAGTGGAGTCCTTGTTCTTTGATTCAGTGTTCAAGATCTTTCTTTTTCCCTTGACAAACAGGAAAGCTCGAGGGACAGAGGCTACTCTGTTCTTCCTGACTCTGTGTATGTCCCATTTGAAACAAGCATGACTTGTTAATAACAGGGACTGAGTAACTAACTCATGGGTAAGAGAGATGTGGAGACAGGTCCATCTCTCCTTCTTTGTGTTGATAGAAGGTCTGTGAACAGATCAGCACCTGCTGGAATTTGTTTGCTTGTAATTGTGACACACTCCTTCTACTGCCAGGGTTGATTTTTTAAACCTCCACTTCAAGCTGGGGTAGTAGCTGAGAAATAAATTCATGTGTCACCAAAAATACAGCAACAGCCTATTGACAGGGATCAGCTAAATCACAGCTTTTCCCTTCTGAGAACTAGTTCTCATTTGGAGCAAGGGAACCATCCCTTAGGGGAAGGCCAACCTGTTTGTATATGAGCTTACTCAAAATCACTAAGATTTTTTTGTGTCTCATGGCTCCTGCTCTCGGTGTTTGGTCACTCAGATGATTTATTAAATCATATCTGAATTGTATATATTATTTTGGTTTGATTTTTCCATAGAAATTTGTTTCTTTTAACCATTCTCACACAACCTCACCTGGTTATTAATGTTCCACAGGTAGCAACAGACAAGGACAATGGCATCTTATTATACAAAGGGGACAATGATCCTTTGGCTCTGGAGTTGTACCAAGGGCACGTGAGGCTCATCTACGACACTCTGAATTCTCCACCCACCACAGTATACAGGTAAAGAGCTGAGCTTTACCAAGACTGCTGGTTCCCAAAAAAGGAGATGGAGGGATAAGATTTGTCTAAGAAATGCGCATGAGAGAAGAACCTTTGATTTCACTTCAGGGTGTTTCTTTTATGTATAGAGCTAGATGAGAAAATCAGAATAGAGACTGGTTAAGAATAGGCCTTTATTGGTAATACCAGTGATCCTGTGTCCTTGCAGGAAAATGGTGTGTTTTCTGGTGTGCTGTAAAGATTTCATTTCTGGTGAATGCTGTCCTTGAAATAGTTACAAATAATCAATTTCTTTGATTAATTTACTGTACCAAGACCAAACAGTGGCCATGCTACTGCAGGATGAGACTGTGTCAAACAGGAGGAGAAGGGCCAAATTGCCCTTTGGGGTGAATACTTTTGGAACAACCCTTGCTTATATCAGTAGTAACTACACAAACCATTATAAAGATAAATTGTAGGGCAATTTAACCTTCAGACACTTGACTTTTGGGGATGCTAAACCCACAGGTTTTATTCATTAGTCACAAGAAAGAAAAGCAAACATAAAGGTAGAACTCAAGGAAAGACACATGTGCTGCTCATGTCTTCCAGTGTTCCTTTAGCAGCTTTCACCCCATGTTATCTTCCTTTTGGTTATTTTTAAGCCTTGTTGCTCCAGTTTCTTCTGTGTAAACATGCAGCTGTGACCACATGGAGCCCTTTCAGGTTCAGTGCAGTTTCATGGCGTTATATATTCCCAGCCCACCTCGCTCTTGAAGGAAGAACATCCTGTTAGAGCAGAGGATGGGATGGCACCACCAACCACTAGCCTTGTACTTCTTGTGGAAAGTTTTCTCAGCACTTAATGAAACTTGAGTCTTAAGTTCTTAAAGGGGAATGGTGGCTTGTTTAAGAAAATGCAAAAATACTTTCTGTTGTAACAGCAAGTTGGATAACACCAATTGTAGGCACATCACCAAGAAGAGCAATGGCTTGTCCACTGTAGGAATGAGGAAAGTAGTTTCTTAGTGGTTTTTTCCAGCTGGATAGGTGTGAAAAATTTCTCTGTGTGTGGCTGCTAATCCTAATTGATTTCATGTTAGCGCAACGCTGCAGTTGTTAAACAGTTTTATGCCACTAATTAGAACACAGGGAAAAGCTCATTATGTGTGGGCAGCACAGGGGGCGGGGGATCGGTGTGGATGCTTGCTCTCTGTTGCCAAGGGCAGAGCAGTGTGGTGACAAGAGCCGTTGCCACTATCACAACAACACTTGATGGACTGGCTGCCTTCTGGCAAACTTGCCAGAGATGGTGAGCAGCAGTGTCCTCATTGTTCCTGTGCCCTTCATATTGATCAAGGAGGAGGTCTCCATTCAGACTGACATCTCATTACCATAAGATTAATGGCCTCTTCACTACATTTTGTACCGTGTGATCTGTTGAGATGGGAAAGAAGCTGCTTAATACGATGCCCTTTCTGAAATGTCACTCTAATCTTTTATTGGTTTAAGGACTGGAGCAAAATGGGATTAGCAGGGAGCTCGATGGGAAAATATTAGGTTGATTGAGAAAAACTGCAGCTGAAGAATGTCCAAAAGGGCCTCTAAATAGATTTAAAGACTTGTTTTCCTTAAGGGCCAAGGAAAGGGGAGGGAACCTGTTTCTCTCCTTACAATCACAGGATTTCTGGGCAAAAGGCATGAGTGGATCTGGTTTGACCTCCCTTATATCCTATTTGACTTTTAGCTAAGGCATAAGCTCTGTTTGGCTAAGACAGGGCTTCCAGCTTGGCACCCAGTTTTGACAGGAAAACACCAAATAATGGGAAATCCCCCATTTCCCTTAGTAGCTTGCACAGTTGTCAGTCACTTCCATGATTCAGACGTTGGCCAGTGTTCCTCAGATGTGTCACTAATACCTTCTGGATATTTTACAGGCTTTCTCCAGGAAAACAAAAGCCCTTTTCTACCTGGTCCTGGCTCCCATGAGTTTATCTGTATTTGCAGTGGCATTGTCTCCTAACTTTCACTTTGATGAAAAGAGTATCTGACTCAGTGTGATGCATTTTACCTAAACCTTAAGAACTTGGGGAACCCTTTTCTGCAACTTCGACGATTTTTCATTTGTCATTAAAAATAAGGTCACCTGCAGAACCTTTAACACTTAGGCCTTAGCCTCACAGTTAAAACACTTTGCCTTCTCTGTTGCCTGCTCCTTGCTGTCTTGTTTAGATGCATCTCAGTCTCAGCACAGGTGGACTGTTTGTCTTTGAGAAGCTTTGCTGAAAGGCTATCACATTAGTTTTCACACGCAGTATTGGGTGTTGCTCCACTTCTCGGAAGAGATGAGTGGTGCTTTGGCTCTTGTTTTTCTTCAGAAGAGTCTGCCAAAAGAGGAGGAGGCCTCAAAATACTGTCTGGTGGGAAATGTGCCAGCTACAGCTGCAGGAAATCTATAATTGACCTGGTCCTGTGCTGTAACTGTGAGGTTTTGCTGGCTATTTCAGGCACTCCCATGATGGGATGTGGGAAGTCATTGGCAAGATACATTATCTTCAATTCCTCATCAGAGTCTCTGTGATAAGATTTATTAATAATACTTATGAACAGTAAAATTAGCAAAGTACTTGGCTAATACTGATAATGCACTGCAGGGAGAAGATAAAAGCTGTTGTCAGGCAGGTTGGGAAGCCAGCAGCAAGGCACATTTGGTGATAGTTTCCAGTTGTATTCAGCAGAAGGATGCTGGAAGGATGAAGTGTGCAATGTGTAGCAGTGCAAAATTCTTCCCTCAGCCCCTTAGCATCCACCCAGGGTGAAGGATTGTACCAGACATGTGGTATGTGTGTGCTGAGCTTACTCTTGTAGTGTGTTCTGTGAGTGGCCTCACTTGGCAAAACTGTTCTAGGAGACTGAGTGCAGGGATGTGACATGAGTGGATTGCAGGCGTGCTGGGAAAGAGCATTTCACCTGCTCTGTGAAGGCAGGTTGTCTCTGGCTATTGGCATGGACCTGTTCCTCTTTCTCAGTTGCTCCTTTGAACAGATTTAAGTAGAACTGGAGTGCAAAGTTAGCCTGGAAAAGCCCAGGATCAACTGGCAGTACATTCAGATTTGTTTACATGTGTTCATCCCTATGTTGCGTTTGGATTGAAAGGTTAAAGTTGACACTGGACTTGCATTCAAGACAGAGAAAAGTCAGCAAATGTCCAGTGGAAAAGACTACTTAAAATAGATTGTCATTCATCATCAAGTTAGAAAGAAATACAAGTTAATGCATGAATATGCAATGATTGAACTCGGCCTTTTAAAAGAGCTGACTGGTCTGTTACTGGCACTCCCCGCTTGTGAGCTGCAGCATAACACTTTCCTGGACATCATAGTACACAGCTTACACCTCATTTTTGAAATAAGATTTCTATTTGCTGTTTCTTTTACTCTATTTGATTATTCTGTAGATGCACAGATGAGATCAGAAATCTAAGTGCTTTATTGACTTCCTACTCTGTTCCTCTGCCATGCCACGATAGCACTGAGCCAACAGTGAGATCTGAAATCAAGTCAACCTTTTACACAGATACTCAACCTTAAAGACACCAACTGATGAAGAATGTGCTGCTTTTATTTACCATCATGCTCCAATTGTTAAAAGTTCCAATTAAGAGCATGTAATTCTGTAGTTTCAGCATTCAGCCATTGGTACCAGTATCTACTTAACTGTGTTCTACTGGGAGAGATTCCCATTTTCAGGTTTTTTTCCTACATCTGTTCCTTGAATCAGAGATAAGACCTGTCTTGTGCTTTTTTTTTTTTATCTCTGATATGTTTTATGCTGTTACACGGTCATATTGATTTGATTGCTAAATTAATCCTTCCTAATAGAAATGGAAAACAGAAATTTGACACAAACTACTGACGTAATTCTCTCCAGAGTTCCCAGATTACCCTATTGCATACAGACTGTCATATCTGGTAAAGAGCGAGTTGCAGACGTCATTGGGGAGGATTCATATGTTTTCATGCAGGCTTCCTGTCAGCAGTGCAAAAGGGAGGCACTTTTGGAAAACAGAAGAATTGTGTTTGTCTTTCTGCAGAGCCTACACCCAAATTACATTCTAATCCCTGTTAAAAGTACCCTTGCATAATCTGCTTTTGAAAATGTTAGATCAGCAAAAATCTTTCTTGTGGATTGTTATGGTGCAGTTCTCATGGGCTGGCTAATTCTTACCTAGCATAGATGGATGTTCTTGCAGTTACAGCAAAAGGCCTGAACTAAGGGAGGATAAATTCCTACTCTATCTGTCTCATATGTGATGACTGTGGGATGACAAATTAAATCTGTTTCTCTGTGCACAAACAGTACAGAAATGCACACACAAAACAAATAGAAATGTGCTGGGAGTCTCTGGAGGGTCAAGTTCCTTCCCCTTTCTCTCTCCAGGCTGTGGAGCAGCACAAGGCTCTGACCCCAGCAGCATCTGGAAGCTGCCTGTGCCATTCCAGATGTCATTCCACATCACTCAGCCTCTGCCCGTAGCAGCTGGAGCCCGGGGAGCAGCCCGCGTGGCCACTGGCACTCCTTGTCCAACAGCAGGGCCCTGCCCATCCTGCTCCTCAGTTGAACCTGGGAGTACTTAAGGACTTCGCTCCTGAGATTTCATAGACTTCTCCTCTACTCTTCTGGTGCTGAGGCTTCTTTGGTGATGGAAGAACTTCCACATCTTCCAAAGATACAGAGATACAGGTTTTTGTGTAATCACTTCTCTTTAGTTGAAATTAATGATCTGCAAATAAAAAAAGGCTGGAAGGCTTCACCATTAATTCACTGCCTTCTAGGGAGGAATGAGATGGAGGAATGAAAGCATTAATTATTCTTAGGATCATTATTAGAGCTTGTCAAACTCAGTTTTTGCCAAAAGTCTCTTTGCAGAGCTCGCTGCATGACTGCTCCTTTTCTTCCTAATACCCCATAATCTGCAGCTTGTGCTGTGCCTGTCCCTGGTGAGATTCCTGTTTGGTATTTCTGGATGGTCTCTAAATAGACTGTTTTTCAGATATTTCTGAGGCATCACTGAGATCTTCACCACCCTGCATATTTGCAACTCATTTTATTCTGTGACACACTCCTTATTTTCTTTTCAGGTATTCCTTAAGGATTTTGCATCAAACATAATGAAAGAAACAGATAGTAATCTCTGACCTGCACAGTAAGAGTAACATTTGAGTGTACTTATACATCTTGCATGAGCCAAGGCAAAAGGCAGATGAATTATTTTTTGCCTTTATAAAGGGCTCTGGTGTATTTAAATGAGACCAAAAAAAAGAAAATAAGACAAGTGTGTGAGTCTTTGTCAAACTCCAAACATTGCATTCCCCTGGTTTTCTTGGATTTTTGTACTGTGGAATGGTGAAAATATAAGGGCAAGACCTTAAAATATCATCTCACTTTTAGCATTAGGTTCAGAATCAAATGTTTGCTTTCATGAAATTCAGAAACCTGCTGAGATGAAGCTTAGGAAGGTTGAAGTTTTGTCCTTCAGGCTGCCTGAAGATTTAGCAGGCAAAATCTTGTTAAGCTGAATGGCTTTTTTCTTTGTGAATCTCTTCAGTATCTCTTGCAAGAATCTCACGCGTTTTCCCATCTCTCCTCTGTCTCCTTGCCTCCACCCAGCTCATTCTCCTCAGTGTCATACCTGAGTACTCAGAAACCCTGTGCTGCAGACTCACAGCTTTATTTCAAACATACACACAGGGGTGTTCAGAGTGAGGTGTTTTATCAGAGAAGGTAAAACCTTTCACAAAGCAAGTCTGTGTTGGCGTGTCTGTGTACCAGGTATGGAAAGTTAGGGATAGGTCATCTAAAGCCACTAATAGGTCGTCTAAAGCCACTTGCCCTGGGGTAGGGACAGAAGCAGAAGTTACATCCTCTGAAAAAGGTGACCTGGGACTCAGGGCCCAAAATCTGGAGCTGTTGGTCTAAGTTGCGCTCAGATGTCCCCTGTTAACTAAGGCTGGGCTGCATCAGGTGCAGTACCAGTATACCGGGGTGCTGACTTGCCTAAGGACCCATGAGTGAGGCAGGCACATGCTTGGCTTTGTCTTCTCCTCAGCTCTCACCAATGAACTTGGAGAACTTATGCTACAGTCTGTGCAAGCAATAAACTTAGTAGCTGCTCCTCTGCCACAAAGGGTTTCGTGCCATTTGAGCTCATTCTTTGAATTAACTTGGATTACGAGTACTTGAAGTCAAAGCAGAGATGTTATTTATGTCCTTTGGATCAGGAATGTGGCTATCTACACCATCATTGTCAACTTTATCATTGTTTTGGAGAGAAAAATAATCAGGACACTGCTGCATACCCAAAGCAGGTGGGAGAAGACAATCCTCCTCCTCCCAGGTCACTTCTTAAACAGACTGTGTTGGCTTTAATGCATAGACAGCTTACAAACAAAGTGTCAGTAGCCTGCTTTTGTTGTTAAGCAAATCAATTTGATGTTGTTTTCTAAACCAGGCACCTATCAGCTGGTCTGTACCTTGTTACTTGAGTCCTGTCCTCTGCACAGCTCCACCTGTCTTCATCAGCAGCCTTTTAGGAAGAGTTAAGCAAAACAGAAGAGTGCAGTACACCCTTGTGCACATAACTTCAGTACAGTAATATTACAATGCTGATTCCTTTCAGCATAGAATAATAATAAAAATGCAATGAAGTCAGCAAGATGCCAATATTAATCCCAAGAATAAATGAAGGTGGATGAGATAAATGTAGTTCATAAATAAACAAAAGGCAGGGAGAACACCCAAAATGAATCAATGTGTTCAAATCTCCGAGCTCAGCCTCTGGTTAGCACCTCCCTTCACAGCATACTGTCCCCATGCAGCTCCTCTCTCTCCTGACTCTGTTGGATATTTCAGAGGATTATGCCTGAAGATGGAAAGCAAATCCTTCACAGCTGTGGCATTTTACTTTGCAGTGGAGAGTGTCAACCATTCAGTGAACACCACTGAGTATTTTCAAGAGCATCAAGAAAGAAGATGTTCGCTCTTGGTACTTTCTGGTTTTCATGTTTAAAGTACTCTTGGGTTTATGTAAAAATGAATGGTGAAGCCAGAAGTAGTTCCCTCCAGTGATGTGTCTGTGCCTAAAAATAATACAGCTCTATCACCAAAAGAAAATTGCTGCTGAAAATGCAGAAACCCACATGAAGATTTTCCCCTGTTTGTTGAAGTCAGTAGCTTCAACATTGGTAGCTTAACCCAGTTAACCAGCTGGGTTCAGTTTCAACCAGTTCAGTTCAGTCTTAAAACTGTCCTGTCAAACCAACAGTAATTATGAAATAAGAAGTATTTCTTCCACATCAGCAGATAACCTAATTTAGTCATTAGTCTGCCCATAACATGGCCTCACTTGTTTCTTCTAGTGAAAGCATCAGTGAAACCATGAGAGTGGTCCTGGAGCAACTCCTGAGCCCTCATAAGTTAGTGCTGATGTTAACCCACCTTCTGAGCAAGCAATTTGGTTTCTGCCTGCTCAAAACACGCTCTTCTGTTGAACTTCAGTGAGTTACTAGGAGAAAGGTGTGTAAATGTATTTGAAGCGACATTTTCTTGCTATTAGCACAGGTCGTTAGCTCAGCAGTATATCGCCAAAGTTGGTTAATACTGATGACATCAGAAGAAAGTTGAAGTATTCTTATAATAGACAATGATGGAATAAACTTAATCACAGTCAAAATGACTTCATAAATGTTCTGAGCACTAATGACTGGCTCATGTCTTGAATTGTGAGGTTTTTGCCTTACAACAACACGTAGCAAGCTAATATATCATCTTTGGGGGTGTTTTCCTGCCTGTAAATTTCTTGTAAACATGATGACTAACACGAAGTTTAGATGTGTACCATGTGTGATGGGTTTTTATCCCATTTATACCAAGCACCAGGCTCTGGATTCAATAAATACAGTCTCTGCTAGAAGTGAATGCAGAACTGGCACTGAGAGTGCTCATGGAGGCACGGTCTGGGCACAATTATTTCAGTGCTTCTTCTCAGTACAGAAGTGTGACCTGCAGCTCTGCATTTGCCAGCACATCCCAGTGCTGCTGGAAAACGTGGCTATGGCAGCTGCTATTCCAGTTGTCAGGTGGCAATGGGGTTTGTTTATTTTTGTGGAAGGAGAGGCTTACAGCAGTAGGTATGTTGTCACAAATGAGGTGGAAACAATCCTGACTGTGCATCAGATTTCTAAATAGACACAGGTTTGGTGGTTGTTTTTCCTTGGGGGGGGCTTAGCTTCCAATTTTGGGCAAAACCCATCATTCTCTGTCGTTCGAATTCAAAGCCCTTTTAATTGTATTCTGTAGTGGCCCTGCTCCCTGCTGTTACATGGCAGATAACCTTCATGTTTTGCAGAGCAGAAAAGGTGATAGATGGTGTATTCTCCCTGATGAGATGACTCTGAGATGCCTCATGGATCTTCTCATCAGAACCTGAGATTTGGCCTCCAGCTGAGTGGCAGAGCTGTTTTCAGTAGGTTTTGGTACTGGTGCTGGAAAGTAAACCCAAGCAGTCTGTTCTGCTCCGAGTTCCCTCAGGGCAGGGGCTGTGCTGCAGCACATCCCAGTGTGTGCCACATACAGGGCCTGCCTTCCTCTGTGCTGTCTGCAGCGTCAGCTTTGCTAAGGATCACTGATCTGAAGAGTCCTAGCACCACTGCAGAATCTCTATGTGATGGGTTTTGCACTCTGTGTTTACTGGGTTTGTTGTTTTATCTGATGCACGTTCCTGTAAAGACACTGAGATGCAATAGCTCATTGCACCGCAACACACTGCATGCTGTCGCATGCACACTCGTGCTGGTGGAGTAAGATGAGAAGGCAGAAACGCTGTGGTCTGTCATTCAGGAGAGGACTTGGACATGAAGAGTTCATTCAGGCTGGTTTTACTGCCATTACCTTGCTTTTAACAAACTCTCAGTTAGCAGAATGAAGCATCGAGCTCTGCAGAGACATGGTGATGCTGCAGGAGACCAGCACAGCTTCATCCCACATCAGTGGGGTTGGAGGAAGGTGTCAGACCTCTTTGCCCATGTCTGGGGTGCTGTGAGAATTCACTGCAAACAAGGAGTGTTTACCCTGGCCATGAATCTGACCCTTTAATGAAGATTCTAGGGAAAGAGGTCAAGATTGTGTTAATTGCATGACGCAAGGGTGTAAAAAGGGTCCTTGCTTTTCCCTTAGAAGGTCTGTAATACAATAACTTTAACTGTTGGCAGGGGTGCTGCAGGAATTGAATTATGACTGGAAATTAGATATGCATAGCCTGGCCAAACGATCATTAAGGGAGATATGGTAATCAGCTGCCAGTGTTTTAAGGGCTGTAAACACCAAGAAGAAAAAGATGGTAGATTTGGGTGGTCTACAGAATCATCAGTAGAAGAAAAAGTATAAAAGCAAGCAAATGAAAACAGAGGTATTGAGGAAAGAAAGCTGAAATGTTGAATGCTCTCAGCCTAGGAGGCCTAATGCCCAAGTCATGTCAAACAGGGTTGAATGTAACAAAAGAGCATTTTAAGCCGAAATTTTTAGATTATTTTAAGCTGAAAGTGAGCCTGAGCACTTTTATATATGTCTTTCATCTCTTATTTCCCCAATCTGTTTCATTAGCATTTTTCATACTTCTTTTCTCAACATGTGTTTTGTGTTTGGCTTCTGAGGATGATAGTGCTTGAAGTGATGTGTTATCGTAGAGGTAGCACAAACACTACTCCCATTATGATTTTGCCTTTGTTGCCATGGAGAAGTTTAAATCTATTTTAGGCCAAGGACTGATTATACATGCAACTAAGGGCAGGAGGTAAGTGTAGCTTGGAAAGGTGAAAAATCATCACCGCTGGTCCCTGAAGTCAGCCTGGCACAGTAGGAATTTCACAGCTCTCAAGCTGCTAAAACCTCAATGCGGTTCCCTGCAGCTCTCACCTTGTGGGGTTTGATTTTGGTACCTCTTCTCCGTTGCCTGCTCTTCCCATGCATGGTAAGCTCTTTACATGCTCCTTTGGGCATGTGTTTCTGCTTATTCCCTCCAACTTTGAATGTTTTCAGAGATTATCAAAATTCAGCGTTGCCTGTGGCCTTCACCCCCCAGTCACTTACCATCCTCTTGTTTGCTTTGTTCTGTGCTTCAAATGAGGCATGTCCCTATTAAGACAGAGGTCAGGAAATTCTGGAGACTGTAGCTAATGAATTGATGTCCTCATTTGCATAATTGATGGTTACACATTTCCTCAGTGACAGGATTTGCTGTGATACTTAAAGCTATTTTTTGTTTTTGACTTCTCAGCCCTGCTGTTCTCTGCTGTCCCATACTAAAGGTGTATTACATGCCAGTGAAACTAACCCCAGAGCCCAAATTTTACAAGTTCAGATTGAATACTTTAATCCTTTAATGCATTTCTGTTCACTGGCATATTTATAGTGGCTCAGCTCTAAATCTCTCATGGGTATTAGAGCAAGGGGAGTCAGTGTTTATAACATCTGTGTGTGCTCGGGGCTGGAGTAGAGGGGAAAGAAAATAGAGGAAGGAGAAGGGAAATAGATCAAAAATGAGAGTGGAAAACAGTTCTTTCATATATTCCCTGGGCGCTTATGTTAATACACATCCCTTTCCCTTCATTTCTGTGTGTTCTGGAGTCCAAGCCCCCCGCAGAGGCCATGTCCATGGCCTGTGTGCAGTACCCTGCACACTGGGATGAGTATTGGCTCATCTTGCTGGAATTGCTCTTACAGATGAGGCCAGCTCCCTGCAATACGAGGTTTTAATGACTCCTTTATATGGCTCTCTCCAGTGGCCACCATCCCCTGTGAGTGCAGCTCTGTTTCCCCCATGGGCACAGAGAGGGGAGAATGTACTGGACCCTGGGGACTTCTCTTGAGCTTTGGAAGATGGGCTCTCCTCACACGCCCACTATTGTCCTCTCTTTATTTTGGCCAAATCTGATGAGATGCCACGGCCAGCTCTCAGTGAGGGTAACATGATGAAAGCAACATAATGGATTGTGCAAGACCTATGAGACCTGGCCTATGAGAAGACAAGAGTAATGAAAAAGAGAAAGGTGAGGGGTGCTGCTGGCTGGGGAGTGGGAAATGTGTCCCCTTGACTGTGCAATGGCAGCGACCTTTCCTCAGCACCCCAGGGCTCATGGCTGATTTAGGGAACTCCTCCTGCCAGCCCTCAGCATCTGGCTGTGAGTTACCTCCTTCCCCTTAAGACAGGTACTTTAAGGGACGTTGAAGGCAACAGAAAGGGTGTCTCAGCATCAGGTTTGTAACACAGCTGAAGGGAAGGTCCTGCAGAGCCTGTGAATACAGTCTGTGAAATGTCTGGCGAGATGGGCTCTCACCAGACTGCTCACGGCAGTAAGAGCAGCAGTTCTTGGGTCCCGAAGAATCTTTCTGTGTTATACAAAACTGGTCTTTTGATTCCTTTTACTGCTTACTTTTTTTTTTAATCAGCTTTAAACATTAAATTCCTGAAAAAAAAAACCCTGTTTACGCTTCAAACATAACTCCTTCCCTTTATTTGCAACAGGAATTTATAGCAAACTGTGTGACATGCAGTGGTGGTGGCAGTGGGACTGCAAAGTCGTCGCTGTCTTTTTTAGTAGTTTGGGAGCATCTCAGAAGCCGGGACTTGGTTTGTTGGAGGGGGGAGGAAAAAGGCAGTTGGCTGAAATCCAGCAGCCCCCCCAACTTCTTCGTTCGGTTCCCTTCCCCTCTCCCCTGCTTTGCTCAGACACACGGCTTTGATTTCAGGAGCGAGTCCGACCAGTTCAGGTCAGCCGTCAGGTGCGGTTCGGTACATACACTCTGCAGGGACGGACGGAGGGAGGCGCCGCCCTCAGCGCGCGCCCGTGCGGGCCGCGGAGCGCCAGCGCCCCCTGCCGGCCGCCCGCCGCCCCGCTCCGGCAACCGCGGGGGTATCGCAGAAGGAAGGGCTCGGTGAAGCCACCTGATCCCCAGGGAGAGTTCCATTAAGATGTTAATGACGCCCCTGCGGGGAGCTGGGTAGGGAAAAGGCCGCTTGAAGAAAAAGCCGAGCACAGCAAGTTTGTGCTGCGAGCTGCGCGGTGATGCGCTGTTCAGCGTCTGTGGCTTTCTTCCCTTCATCTCCAGCCAAGCCACTGTCTCCAGCTGTCTCAGACGATTGCTGAGTCTCCTAAAGGCCCAGCTATGTAAGAGGCTCCGAGTAGAGTTCATGTAGCATTTCTCTCACCGCTGGTTTCTCCCCCGGCACTGTTTCCATCACTCTCAGAATCCAAAGGCATCTTAAGGCCCTTCTGTCGGCGACTGCAGCGAGTGCTTTGACACACGTTATCTCCCGGCTGGGGATTTTCTGCCACCCTGGCTGTCCACATTCAGCCATTCTATCATATGTTTGCATCTTCTCCAACAGCAAATGACTGCTTTGCCTGTTCTGACTTCCTCTGCCTCACAGAACTGCAGTGTTGGGTGACGGCTGTACGTTCCCTTTTTTTTTCTCCAAGTCCACACACAGGTTATTTTAATTGAGTTACCAAAAATAAACAGCCCAGAAGGAATCAGAACTGAGTAATACTCAGCCGTGTGTACCTACAGACAGGGACCTCTCACTCCCTTTCCAGCAAACATACCAGCCCTGGGTACGGGAAAGGCATGAGCAGCACGTGAGGTGGCTGCTTCCCATCGCCAGGACACTGACTTTTGTTCTCCTGTTAGTCAAGGCATAATCTGGAAGAAGCACACGCTGTGGAGGAGAAGGTGATTAATGCCTGTGAAATGCTGGCCCAGGGAAGAGCCAGCCCTGCCAGACACGATAATGTTGTCCTCTGACAAATAGTCAGAGCTCGGCCTTCTCCAGATAACGATGTAGTTTTGTACATTAACTTCAGATACTGATCCCAGCAGGGAAGGGTGTCCTGTCGTAGAGCCATCCATCCCACCTCCTCAGCGCTCAGCTCTCACAGCCCTTGGGGTTTGGCTACGCTTCCTCCCTTCATTGGCACTTCTGCATAGCCTAACAATTACAAATATGTGTTTCCATTTATCTCACACCTTTCAGCTGGGAGTCCAAGAGCTTCACCTGTGCGGATTAAGCATTGCAACACAACAGTTGGATACGCAGGGAGTACACAGGGATCACCCACTGCTGCTACACAGCTGCTTCTTGTAACGTGGCAGATACTTAGCAGAGTTCAAGAATATCTAAACAGAAAGCATGGACCAGCTGTTTTCAAACTTACTTGAGTTGTCAATCCCTAAAGCAGTCTGCTAGAGGCGTGGGCCTGATCCAGCAGCCTCGGTTACAGCGGTGGCAGCCCTGCTTTGCAGGCACCACATCACCTTTGGCAGTGAGTCTAGGGCACATCCTCAGCTTCTTACCCACACACACAAGTCCCTGGCCTTGCAGTGACCCTGAGATAATTGCACTTTTAGCCACACTGCCTACTGGCTCAACTGGATCTGGATTTTTATACAACATCAAGCCTTTATTTTTTTGTTTTCTTAAAAACAGTTTAAACAGTACCAGTTCTGAAACAGCTCAGTTCTGAAACAGCAGTGGGCTCTTCTTGAAGAAGCACGTGCCCAGAAATGCCTGCAGTGCTGCTGCCTTGCTGCCTGACATCGCTCGTGTGTAACTGGTTATGTTAGGTCTACTGCAAAATGCTATAAAAAGGAGAACTCCTTGCAGGAACAACTGAATTCTGGTAATTTCCAGGTCACGTAGTCTGTTTCTGAAATCGAGGTCCTGTTTCCATGCTGCACCAGCCTTACACATCCATTGTGCAGGACTGGGCACAGAGGGTAGGCAGCATGCCAGTTAGGTTGAGAGGTGGACATATCTAAAAGGCAATTCATCCTTTGACACGAGTCACTCACTACATGTATCTCATCCTCTCCATTGATTGCAAAGAAAATCTGGGTAGATAGCTCAGAGGCATTGCAGCTCTCCAAAAGACTTGGAAGGAACCTGACCTGTGACTTTGTAACTTACGAAGGGGGGATGCTGAGCTATTTGAGGGAGCAGAGACACACGTTCTTTAACCTTTTACATTTTAATGTGGTATTCACCACTCGTGCAGCAATCCCAAATCCAGTTTGTTGGCTAAGCAATCTCTTAGGATGCCTAAATCCCACAGTTGGTGTTTTCTGTCGTTATCCATATGTAACAACCACCACCCAGCTAAGGAAGCTTGCCAGGAGGAGTTTAGAAATGGGTGCTTACAGGCCGAGCCTAAGATGTGTTGGCAGCACTGTGCATGTGGGCAGTTTACATAGCCCACAGTCTAATTTCAGCTGTAACTGCTACTGCTATTAGAGTCTCATTATGGACTGGTGTTTGCATGCATATGGAACAGAGGCTGTACCGCCCTAATTACATCTCCAGCACTGGAACAGCCCCATCACGTCTATAACAACAGGCCTAATTTGAAAGCCTCCTGCTTCAGGAGCAGGTGATCCCACCCTTCCCTCTCCCTGCTTTTAGGAGTGCATGAAGCTGTCAGGTTGTTTAGAGAATTTCAGTGTGCAGCATAAGAGCTTGAGAGCTGAAGCTGCCCTGAAAGTATGAAATGATAGCGTGATGCAAATTGAATTGTATCACCTGCACCTTTTGATTTCTGGGGGACTAAACTGAAGATGAGGGCGAAGATTGTAACATGACTAGCAAAGAGCTGTTATCCGACTCACTGCAGGCTTCTTGTGTTTGAAAAGTCAGTGTTAAAAACTCCTGAGCAATAAATGCACAGTGCCTTTAGTACCTTCTCTGCTCAGATAGCTACCAGCTCCCTGTCCCTTCACCAAATTCCTGCGGTCTTATTCTCAAGGCTCAACCTACACCTAAATGTTACTCAAAGAGGAGCAGCAACTTGTCAGTTTTCCTTCTGTTCAGGTACAATTGTTTTCTGCTGAACAAAGTGCCCCCAGTCATTTTGTAAGCTGAAAACTCCTGAGTTCTTTCTCTGGCTTTAAGAAACTAAGCTTATCTGTATGCATCAGCATGTAGGTACAAGATAGTTCTGCTGTGAGGAAATGCTGCTTCCAGAGGCCTCTGCTGTCTCTTGCCCTAAACTGCAGTCCCTGCCCCTGTGAAATCAGTTGAGTTTAAACTAACCATACAAGAAGAAATCATTTCAGATATCTGGCTGGAGAGAGTTCAGTGCAGGGCCACAGAGATAATGAAGGGAGTGGAGCTCCCTTCTGATGAAAGGCTGAGGGAGCTGGGGCTCTTCAGCTTGGAGGAGACTGAGGGGTGACCTCATTAATGTTTACAAATATGTAAAGGGTGGTGTCAGGAGGATGGAGCCAGGCTGTTCTCAGTGATGTCCAATGATAGGACAAGGGGCAATGAGTATAAGCTGGAATATAAGAGGTTCCAAAGAAATACAAGGGAGAATGTCTTCCCTGTTGAGGTGAGGGAGCACTGGAAGGGGCTGCTCAGATGGGTTGTGGAGTCTCCTTCTCTGGAGACATTCAAACCCACCTGTGTGACCTACTCTAGGTGGTCCTGCTCTGGGAGGGGAGTTGCACTGGATGATCTTTCAAGGTCCCTTCCAACCCTTTAGATTGTGTTATTCTGTGATTTTCAGTTATTTTGCCAACAAAGCCTATATTTGATGTAACTACGCCCTTGCTTTTCTGGCCCGGGAAGCACAGCTACAGTAACTACTGCCTTTGACTAGCTGTCCTCAGGTTGTACGTGTGCAGGTATCACCTGCACAGGCATCAGCAGTGTTTGAATTTGTACCTTGGAGGCTCATGCTGAGGAAACATTGAGAGCACGGTGACCGTGAAGGAGCATGGAACGAGAGCTGTGCCTTGCAGGGTGTAACAGCAGGACTCAGGAGGTCACAGAAGCAGAGGCTCTTCATTGTTAACATCACCTTCCAATTCTCTTTTGTTTTCTTTTCACTTTTAGTGTGGAAACAGTAAACGATGGGCAGTTTCACAGCGTGGAACTCGTGATGCTGAATCAAACTCTGAACCTGGTGGTGGACAAGGGGACCCCCAAGAGTCTGGGGAAACTCCAGAAGCAGTCTGCTGTCAGCCTCAACACACCCCTGTACATTGGAGGTACAGTGAGTTGCTCTGGCCTTTGAGATTTTAACATGTCTTCTCAGAAGCAGATCAGAGAGAGAGAAAGATTAGAAAGATATTAAAATTGTCCAGTCTTCAGTTCAGAAGAATGAACTGAATGTTTTTCACATTCAGTACTGAATTTTGGGGTCCAAGTGGGGTGGGGACAGATGTCTGGAATAATGAGTATCCCACTGATTAGGTGTCTGGATATGAGAGACAGAATGGAGGCTGTGCTCTGCCCAATTCATTTGGTTTTGCCAGAACCGCCCTCAGCTCTGTTCTAGACTGAATGTTGAAATCTTGTCCTTTAAGTGAACCAGACTTCTTGAATTTTGAGTCAGCCTATTCTAAATACAGAAGTCAGCAGAACAATAATAGACCCAGAAAGACTTTGGGCTCTTTCTAACAAGATCATTGGAACCAGTAGTAGAAACTTTTAATAACTCACTTAGTGCTGATGAAGCCTTTTGTAAATAATCCCCTTTAATATCACTTTTCTAAAAGAACTCTGAATATTGCCCTTGAAAGTCAGAAAACTGGCTAATCTGGCTTTGTACAGAGATGAACTTTTATAATTGGCCTCTGTTAAGAATGTCACAGGCTATTAAAGAGCATTTGTGCATCAAAGATGATCTGCTGGTGAGGCCAATGCAATTTCTCCCTCTAGTACAGCATGAAAGATACCAACTCCACAGCAATTTACACACAGAGCACTTGGGAAGTAATCAGCTGGAAAAGTGTAGTTAATGGATAAGCATTGGGGATCAATGCTAATTCTCAAAAGGTGCCTTCAAGAATGCATTCGTGGGACAAACCTGAGCCCTTAAGTGAAGAACTATTGGGTACCAGAAGCCATGGGTTCAGTGCAGGCTATTTTTTATTGTCCATTAAAATTCTTCTTGCTTCTTTCTGAACCCTCAGTGTTCTGCATGTGCCACCTCTCAGTATGCAGCATCCTCAGGGATGCCAGCTGCCCTTCCACTGCAGACCCTTTAGTTAAAGTCATTGATTCAATGGCCCTGGAGCAATTGTTCTAAGCTACACCAAGCTTTGACACACACCTCAGCCTTCAAGTGCCCAGAATTTTGTCCATCTCTCTGAAAACATCACCTGGTCGAGCAACTTTCCTCCTAACACATAGTTAAGCAAAGATGCTGGTGGTGTTTTAAGACCATGTTTAACAGTGGAGTTTCTTATGGATAGCAAATTGAAAAGCTATCCCTTACATGGTTGGAAATGGAAGCACTCGCCTGTGCTAATGCAGCTGTGCAGCCCAAGGGCATGTTGGAGGGGAGGGTGCAAAACAACATCCAAAAGACTCTGCTGGTCACCTGAGTGTGAGAACCCTGCCAAGTGCTTGAACACAAAGGGAGGGTGTGGGGCACCAAGGCTTGGCCAGAGCTCCCAGACGGCTGCTCCCTGTCTGGAGTCCTCTTGCACTGGTTTCCATGGGTTACACTCTTACCACTGCCTGTCTTAACACCGTGGTCTAGGAATGCCTGACTGTTGTGCTGTGTCCCAGAGAGGGCAGTTACCTGTTGGCAAGTAAAGGCAGTCTTAAACCTTTCAGAAGGATAATTGCTGTTATAACCACAGAAGCATTATCTGAGAGCAAGAGCACTTGTCTATTGGATAAAGCAAAAGAGGGAGGAAGGATTCCTTTTTTTTTTTTGGTCATATATTTGTAGAACCACAAGATCCCAGAATGGTAGGGGTTAGAAGGGACCTCTGCAGGTTCCCTTCGATCAGGGAGCACAAGAATGTGTCCAGACAGGTTTGGAAACCTCCCAAGAAGGAGCCTCCACACTCTCCCTGAGGAGCCAGCCTGTGCTAGGGCTTCCTCACCTCAGCACCAAAGGAGTTTCTTCTCCTGTTCCAGTGGAACTTCCTGTGGTCCAGCTTGTGCCTGTTACCCCTTGTCCTGCCCCTGGGCACCACAGAACAAAGGCTGTCCTCATCCTCCTGGCACCCACCCTTTAGGTATTTATAAGCATTGATAAGGTTCCCTCTCAAACTTCTTATGTAAGCTTGGGCAAGTGATTTTTTGTTCCTGTCCATTTGCAGACTAAGGACAGTGATAGTGTGCTACATTACAAAGGTCCTATGTAAATTGGTTCTTTAAAGATTAAAAAGGGCTGTGACAGAAGGATGTACTATCATTGTAACTGTGACTAGACCTTCCCTCTTTGTTTTTATCTGAAGGGATCCCGACCTCTACTGGGTTATCTTCGCTGCGCCAGGGTGCAGATAAGACACCAAACGGGTTTCATGGCTGTATTCACGACGTCCGCATCAACAACGAGCTGCAGGACTTCAAAGATTTACCTCAGCAGTCACTGGGAGTCCTTCCTGGCTGCAAATCCTGTAACATCTGCAAGCACGGGATCTGCCGCTCCCTGGAGAAAGCCAGTGTGATTTGTGAATGTCACCCAGGCTGGACGGGCCCCCTGTGTGACCAGGAGGTGGGAGACCCGTGTCTCAACCACAAGTAAGTTCCATCAGAGGCTGCTGGGAGGGCCAAAGCTTTTACAGCTAATGCATATTGCACATATCATCTTGTCAAAGCACATCTGACTATTTTTGGAGGCACTGGGTTCCCATGTAGGATTATTGACAATTGTGAGTCAGCATCCATGGCAACTCTCAGCTTCCACATCTTGGTCTGATGTTGCTCACTCTCCAAACGAGCTCTTTGTCCCAAAGGAGCAAAGGTGCAGGTCATACTTTCAGCTGTAACTCAACACAATAAAACATGAAAACTCCTGTTAATGGCTATGGCTTTACCTCTGAGGTGGTGAGTGCCTGCCCTTACCCAGAGCAGAGCTACCCATACTCATTCCAGGGATATGCTCCCAGCAGCACCAGGCCCAGTGCTCAGACTGAGTCCCTGAAGACCATTATACACTCCAACGTGAACAGTGTAAATTTCCCAAAGAGATGACTTAAACATTACGCTCTGCAACACCCCTTTAAAATGCGAGTTTAAAGGATAGTGTGGAGTTGCATGTGAAGGGAGTGTGAGTGTAAAGTATTCATGGTTCAAAGGCTCCCTAACCACATCTCCATCAGAAACACAGGATGAATAGCTTACTTATGGCAAGGACACGAGGAGCCAGGCCAGCACGGAGCAGCAGGCTGCATACCTCAGTGCTGCTTCATAAGCAGATGGAAGTACTTTTGTTGCAGAAGGTGCTTTGGTTGTGCTATCTCAGAAGGGGCTTTTCACAAGCACATGCTTTTGACAGGTAAATTGACACAGTGAATAATCACTCTCTTAAGGGCAGGAGTTTAACTTGGCAGAGCTACCATTTTAAGCTTTGCTTCTGGGTCTAATTCTGCAAAGTACTGAAGGTGTTGAGAAGCACCTGACAGTTTACAGACCAAAAGTATGAAGACCCAAGAGAAGAAACACTCAGAGGCTCAAATGTTTCCTTGAATTTGCAATGTCCATGTGAAGCTGTTGTGGTTGGACAGAGAAAAATAAGGGAGTTCCAGATGTTTATGTGATGAGGAATTCTTTCTCTCATAATCCAGGGAAGATGATGCCATCATGAATGTAGACCCCTTGCTCAGGAAAGTAGCTGTGTGTATTTTTAATGCTCACACACCATCCCACTGCCCATTACCTCACTGCAGCCTTTTGGAGCCAACTCCTTAAAGCCAAGCCACTTGTGTCCAGGGCAGGAGGGTGCCTGCTGGCAGCTGTCTGCTCCAGCACTCACAGATCCACCTCTGGGGAAAGGCAACTGTAAAGAACAGGGAGTTGAAGATAACAAGAGTTACTATCCAAGCACACCTTTGGTTTGTGGGACAGACCATGCTGCTTTATGTACACCGTGACTCCCTTTTTTATAGTATTTTGCATGTCTTGACATGACTGAAACCTTATTGTTGGTGCTTTTCTGTTCAAAGCTTAAAAATGAAATGTACAAGGAGTCAACATAACCAGAGAACAATTTAAAGTACCAGAAAGAAAATGAGTAAGAGAAAGACGTGGATTTATGTCGAGTAAGATCCAGAATAGCAAAGGTTTATAAGCCTTAAGCACTTTCTCCTTGGCTAGACAGTGTTGTTGTTTTCCCTGTCCTCAGCCCATTCCAAGTCTGTCCCTGTCCCAGAAGTGGGGATGGTGTCAGAGAACCTGCTAAGGATCAACACCCCTCCCTGTGGTATTCCTCAGAAATACCAAAGCTTGCTGCAAACCACATGAGCCAGGGAGCCCTTCCACTACAGCTGCCCCTCAGTAAGCCAATGCCGAGCTTTTCCACAAGCACCTTCATTTATCACACTGGTTTTCATCACCTGATAACTGTTTGTAGAGCAGTTCTGCTAAGGAAGCCTGGGCACGCAGCTTGGTTGTTGGCACCTACTTCCACATGCTGATGCTGCACATGTGAGCTCTCTGGTGCAGATGCCAAGCCTTGGTCCGTGCTCACAAAGGAGCTTCATGTTTTTCAGAGACCACTCAGGGTCCCAGATTATAAGTGTGTGCTCTGAATGTTATCCAGCATTCCCTGAAAAGCCACAGTTCCTTCTGAGTGTTTGACACCGAGCTGCTGGGGTTTACATTAGTATCCTGGCATTAAATGGGCAGAAATGCCAAAACCAAACATCCCCGGGGAAAAGGAACTTTCAGGTCTGACACAGGGCAGCTCTAAACGCTTCTCTTTCTGCAGGTGTCTGCACGGTAAGTGCGTGGCGGCCAACGTCGCTTACACCTGTAAGTGCACGGAGGGCTACACAGGCACATACTGTGACAAGAAGAACAACTCCTCCAATCCCTGCAGGCTTTTGAAATGCACCCACGGGCAGTGCAAGATCTCCGAGCACGGGGAGCCCTCCTGTGACTGCGACCCCGGCTACGGTGGAGAGCACTGTGACAGAGGTACGCCTGGCCACAGGGCACGGGGCTGCCACAGCTCGGGGCTGCCGCTTGCCTTTTACCCCCCTTCCATCTGACTCGGATTTGGGGATAAATAGGCAAACAGTAGAAGATAAAGCTAATTTGGCCTCAGCAGAGTGATACAGGGAGGAGAAAAGAACCACACAAGAGCTAGCCAGCCACTGCCCACACAGATGGAGATCTCTGGCAAAGAGTTTTATTCTCGGTCTCTTGAATCCTGAAAGGTTTGCTGCTCCCAGGATCCTGGTGGGATGTTTAAAGGAGAGGTTTACCCTCAGCAGTGATCAGTTAATGGCAGCGCTGGGAATGGGGGTCCTACCCTGCATACCAAGGGCTTTAGTAGATGACATGAGCAGGAACTGGAAGGCGGGAGGTACTGCTTGACTGAAGTGGCAGTAAAGAGTCCCAGTTTGCTCCCTGTGATGCAGCTGGGCGGGTTCCTGGGGAATCCCACCCAGGGCAGGAGCCCAGCTCTTCTGCCCTGACCTGAGAAGACTCACTGGAAACTCAGTGAGTTCTGACTTGATCCCTTCTGCCTTTTTTTTTTTTTTTTCTGCTGTTCCTATACAGAAAAAAGAGCAGTCTTGTGTGATTTTTATTTAGGTTGTGCCTTTCCTGTGGATGAACCACAGACTTTCCAAATTACACTCGTAGATAGCCTCAGCAAAGCATATCTGGCTGCTGCAAAGTGACTGCAGAGCAGCACAGACATTTTCAGGTATCCCAGATTACTCATGTCATGCAGAGCAGCCTGACCTTTGATCCCGAGAAGCAGACATGGTAAAACTAACCCATATTTTGCAGGAGTGTTGCAGGATTCAACACTCAGCATTCATTAAAGCACTTCCAGAGCTGCTGATCAAAGCCAGCAGGCCTGCTCGGCCTCTGCCTTGTGCCGGATATTACACATTTGTGTAACACAAGCTCTGTTTTGATGGCAGGTACAAAGCAGTAAAGGATTATGGTCCTTCTCGTGCCATCTGTTTGCCTCAAATACTATTCCAAGTACCGGGCTGTTTGCTGATGTTTGGGGAATACCTGGCAAAATAAGCCCCCACGGGTTTCGCTGGGCTTATTTTTTTTTAACTCTCTTTTTTTTTTTTCTCCTTTACATCTCTAGAGAACCTGTGCCAAGGAGAGATCATTCGAGAAGTGGTCCGTAAGCAGCAGGGCTACACATCGTGTGCCAGCGCCTCCAAGGTGCCGCGCCTGGAGTGCCGCGGCAGCTGCGGCGGCGGCCACTGCTGCGTCCCGCTCCGCAGCAAGAGGAGGAAATACTTCTTCCAGTGCGTGGACGGCTCCACCTTCACGGAGGAACTGGAGAGGCACGTGGAATGCGGCTGCTCGAAGTGCTTGTAAAGCCATTCTCCAGTCTCTTGCCACTTTAACCGCCTCGGCAGCGCTACGGTAAACGGGACCTATTTCCTTTCAGAGTGAAGAAGAAGAAGAAAAGAATTATTAAGTATATTGTAAAATAAACAAAAAATAGAACTTATTTTTATTATGGAAAGTGACTATTTTCATCTTTTATTATATAAAGTATGGCACCACTTTGGGTATATGTATCATATAGTGAGTTATTTTTACCATGAAACTTTTTTAACGGTTGTAAGAAAAAAAAAAGAGAGAAAAAAAAAGTTTAAAAAAAAAAAACCCTATCTAAAAGAAAACAGCCTACCAGGAGAAACGTGGGGGTGCCCTTCTGTGGATGCACAGGGAACAGGTGCCAAGGTGTTCCAAGGACCTGCCACAGAACTGCTACGGGCTCAAGAGCTCTGCGAGGCTGTGGTAGCCGCCAGCCCCCCTCACTGGGCACCCCGGGCCAGCCTCCCCTCTTCCCTGCTCTGCCTCACACTGCCCACCCGCTTTGTTCCTGCAGCGGCTCCTCTTCCTGAACTGGTTCCCATAGCACGTAGGCACGGCTGCAGCTCGAGGCTGCCAACATTAGCTGACTATTGTAATACTATCATACATTTTTTTTTGCGGTGTACGTTGTATTTATCTGTGTTCACGTTATATTCTTTGGCAACTGTATCTATAGAGCACAGGCAGCTTTATCCAAAAGAAGGGGGACAAAGGGAAAAGAAGTGGGGAAATTTACGTTGCTTTGGGAAATCTGGGGGCAAAATGTGAAACAAGTGCTAAGTAATGCCTAATAAATGACACAGTATGTTTGTGTAAACTCCTCAGCTATGTTATTTCCCAAGTTTGTGCCTTCTCGCTCCCAGCCCCGAGCCCTTTTTTGTATATGAAATCTAAGGAATGCACTGCTACATAGTTTGTCACGTCTTGACACTTTAACTTGCTAAGGCTGTAAACTACTGCAGGTGCCAGAATGTCCCCGTGGCGCGACAGCTTCTGGTCCCGCTGCACCGCAGGGTAAGTGAGCTGTCGCTGCCTCTTCGTCCTCGCTCTGGTACCACGCAGTTGGCTACTTTGCCACAGCTTTTTTAGACGAGCAGAAGTTGCACTATATCCAACGTGAAGGTATTCAGCTGACATTTGTCCACCTTAGCAGCACTCCCTTCTCGGCACAAGGAGAGGCATCACAGCTCCATCCTGTCCTGTCTCGCCACTGGTGCAGAAGGATCGATTCAGCCAAAGCTTTTCCAACCGCACCGCGTCACATCCCACACTCCCGTCTCCTGAAGGGCTCCCAGTGACTTTAGCTGTGTTCACAGATGGAAATCTATGCAGGGATGAATTCTCACTGTAAATGTGAGGCAAAAGTTGTCTCTGGGAGTAAATTTGACTTTTGGATGTTTTTTGGCAGGACTACATTTCAGGGTCAGTAAGAGTCTGAAATTACATTCAAACAGTACCATGGATACTTTGAAGTTTCTCTTACCATAAGTTCAAACATCCCCCAAAACTGTTCCATTATCAGAGTAATTTTCTTTCTTTCTTTCCCTGATATAGCAAGTATTATGGTCTTTTCTTTGATTTCTCTAAGAGAGACAAAGTCAGAGACAGTACCTAGTAGTCATAAGCTCTGTTTGGGAATACTCACTGGTCACACCAAAACGATTTCAGATACAAAGCATGAGTAGGAAAGTTGAATGATGTTAAAGGGACTTTTTGTTTGACTGGGGCTTTGGAAAGATGCACCGAATGCAGCCCTGTCATAGCAAGTCTAAGTGTTTGTTTCCCATTAAAGTGACCGTCTAGCTATGGCGCAGCCAGAAAGCTCTACCCTGCATGGCTGCCTTCTGCTACATCAGTCTCTCCTCACCTGCAGCAGTTCACTCCTATTTCTTTGTTTCTACCACAGCAACTAGAGCAGAAGGGACATACCTAATCTAACAGCTGTCTTGCACAATACATATCAGTATGCAGAGCCTGCAATCAGTGAGACATAAACCAATCACTAGTTAATGTGCCAAACTGTGACTGAACCGGTGCAGCTCAAGAGCCAGGGAAAAGCTAGCCCTGGTGGCATTGACTATGGGCTGCTTTTTCTTTTGAATGTCCTGACAGAAGCTCCAAGCAGCTGGAGTTTGTGGTGTGCAAAAATCACCCAAACCCACCACCTACTGGTCTTAAAAATTCGTGCAAGCAACTGCAGACCCTTTTGCAAGTATGTGCCTGGCACAACACTACAATTAATGTTCCATTCCTGCTTAAAACACTTTAACTTCTAGAGAAGCAGCTGCTGTGGTGCCAGGCAGAAGAAATCCAGACTGAGCAGTGGCTTACAAGCCCTCCGTGTGCTCTGCTGCACCATTTGTAGCCACTAAACTGCCAAGGCCTGCAGTAACACGGCCCTTCTTGAGGAACACCTCCCAAAACCGTGTTTGCCTTGTCCCTGGTGCAGCAATGCATGTGAGAAAGAAAGTGATATCTACTCGAGGGTGCTTGAAAAGGAATGACCTTGACTGGCAAGGCAAAAGCCATCGACATCTCTTTAACGCGTCTCTCTGGGATTTATTGAAGCAAAGCCTTGCAGCAAAGTGAGCAGCAATGCTCAGCAAGGCTGGTCCTGCTCCCGGCCTTTTTCTGTCATGGCACTTCAGTGTTAGGGTTGGGATAAAGAACTAAGAATATCTATTTTGTAACCAAATGATGCAATCTTTTTGTATGCTTCTAGGCAGCACTTGCCTTTGGATAGTGATGCTTTATGTCAATGATTCTCTCGACTTGCTATAGAATTATTTTATGTTTAAGAACAGAATAAAAAGCATTCAGATGTGCCAAAAATGTGAGGTTGACTGAAGTGTAACGAGCTCTGAAAGTTCCTTTGTAACCTGCCTAATGTTACAATAGATTTCAAGAACTGCGGGTCCAGCGCAGTAGTTTTTACCTCTATGAAGTTTTAATATAAAGTGAAGAAAGATGCTTACCCTTAAAAAAAAAAAAAAAACAAGAAAGGCAATGCAGACTGGTGTGAACTGATGTATTTTATTAATAGATTCTCATTGTGATGTAAGTTTAAATAAATGGTTGGGTTATGGAAGATTATACCATACCTTGTGGCGCAGATTGTTTCCATGTGTGTTTGAGCTTGACCTTTCAGAGCACGTGAGGTTGCTCACAGAAGATGATGGGCAAATTCCACGTGTTCCTCTTGGACAGATCTAGTCAAGAGAATGGCTGTAGTTAACTGTAGTATGAACAGGGGTTACACAATATTATGTCATCACGGCCTAATCTCTTACAAGTCTTACGTGCACAGATGAATTGTGCCACGTAGGCTTTGAGCCTGGGCATCTTCTCTAATGAAATCCTTGATTTGCTGCCCCCTTTTTTAAAAAAAGCAATTGTTTGAGAAAGGCCTGAAGCAAAAACATTCATCAACTAATGACAGAATGAAGAAACATTATAAATTGGCTCAGAGGGGGTCTGACCAAGGCAATAGAAGCCGCAGTGGATGACAGAGATCTGATGATGTCCCAACACACATATATTCCAAATGTGCTGCCACATCGCTGTAGCTGATTGTTATTAGTGACCCAGCTGTAACAGCCCTTAGCACAGAATAAACTCAAGCTCCCCCTCAGCCTTCCCTCACCCGTGCCCTCGTGTAACGCACACATATTGCTAATTGTGCTTCAGACTACAGCCCTTAAGAGCTGCCTGTGCTATTCCATGCAAAACTGGTGACAGCACTCAGCCAATAAAAACACTCAACCTTAATGAGCATCATTAAGCCTGAACTATGAAGGTTAATTACATAATTGTAGCAGATGGTAGTAACATTTTTACCTAAAGCAAACCCAGCTGAGCCCACTAAAGAACAAGCTAGGGGGAAGCGCTGGAATGTTTGTAGGTACTGGCTGAAGTAAACGGTTCGCACAGCGGTTCCTGGTGGTGGTCGTGGCTCCGCGGGCTCCTCGGCGGGGGCAGCCCGAGGACGGAACGCTCCTGCCCGTCCTGCTCCAGGTACCGACGGCTCTGGGCCGAGAAACCATCGGTCCCGCATCCCTCCGCCCGCGGTTTTTCTAGGCGGCGGGGGCTCATGGGCTGGCGTTGCTGTTTGCGGGGTGCTGGGCTGTGGGGGTCCCATCGTTCCCATGGAGGGGGGGGTCTCATCTCTTTTGTTTCTGTGCCCCTTGGTGAGTTATCCCCCGCTTTCTCCTTCAGCTCGCCCAGTTCCGAGGCTGCGTTGCCAGGCCCGTTGCCAGGTGTTTGCTGACACCCTGCGGGCATCGGTGGTTCCAGGCCGGGCCGCTCCGTCGCACCTCGCTCCGCCGCCGGGGCTGGCGACCGCGTCCCGCGGGCGAACGGCGCGGCCGGGGCAGCGGCGCGGCGGGGCCGGCCAGCAGAGGGCGCCGCAGGGAGCGTGCCGCCGCGCTCCGGGGCGGATCGGATCGGATCGGATCGGGCTGTGCCGGTTGTCTGATACTTGCAGGGTCCGTGTCCTTCAACTGCCTGAGCGCTTCAGGGCTGGCCAAGTGGAAGCGTGACGTGTGCTTTGTCCAAACGCCTCTGGAACGCTGCCAGGCTTGGGGGCGCTGACCGCCGCCCCACGAAGCCCGCTGCGGTGTACAGAAATACTCCCTCAAATCCAGTCTAAACCTTCCCCCCCGGGCAGCGCTGAACCGTTCCCACGTATTCTGTCACCAGATCCCAGGGAAAAGAGATCGGCAGCTCTCTCTCCATGTCTGCACCTCAGCCAGCTGCAGAGAGCAACGAGGCTGCCCCCTCAGCCTCCTCCTCTCCAAGCTGGAGAAGCTGCATGTCCCCAGCCGCTCCTCAGAGGAGCGTAGCTACATGTGATACATGGATTTTTTCTGGGGAGCTTTAACTAAGAACCTCGTGGGTTTTACTGAGACCGTGCTATCAGCTTCCCAGCGCTGCCCACATTGCCCCTATGAGAGGAGGAGCCCCTGCTGTCTCCAGGAGCCTGCAGTTTACTCCAGGAATCCACAGGACCTGGCAGTGTCAGGATGACCCAGGGTGTGGGAGACCCATGGGTGCCCAGTGGCTTCTCAGGTATCATCCCTGCGCAGCGGGACGAGGGCTCTGTGTGCGGATGCACTGGCCTGGGACAGCGTCCTGACCTCAGTGTCAAGAGGCTGCTGTTGATGGTACCGCTGTTGCTGCAGTGCTACTGCCCTGTGGAATGATAACTGATTCTGCTATTTCTACCCTAATTCTGTCAACTGTTTGCTCACACACGCTGAGGCATGAGCACTGTGTGTCTGGGCAGTTTATTACCCAGCAGGATGCTAAGCTGGGAGGAGAGCTCCTGTCTATGCAGGAGAGCGTGGCTGGTCCTCAAGCACATGCAGCCTTCAGAGAGCCCCGCAGGCAGCAAGAAACTCCAAGGGCACGTAAGGTAGCAGACACGTGGTACAAGCTGTACTTATTAGTATGAGGAAGCTTAAAGTTACACCATGACACACAAGGGCATCCCATAGTCTCACAAGCAGGAGGAACAGAGGTTGCTGCAAGGCTCGCATAGCTTTGCATCTTGTTCCTGCGTGATCTTTTGACCTTCTCCTTTCTCAGGGCTTCTGTGCTTTCAAAGTTATGTGATGCCTGAGGTGGTCTGGGGATGACACTGCCTTCTCCTGCTATGATTCTTGTCCCCATGACACCAGGATCATTCCTTTTCTCTGAATAAAATGACTCTTTCAGAACCGTCGTGTCATGCTTGGGGAGGAAGAGTACACATCCTACACGTGGAAGGGAGGAAAAGGGGTTAAATGAGTCCCCTGGGATCGATGGGTCTTATGCTCGAGGGACAGCTCAAAACTCACTGGGAATCAAACCTGTTATGTTTTCAGTGGAGCAGTCTTTCGGCTAATCTTCCCCCAGCAGCATTTAAGCAGGCCTGGCCTGTAAGAACAGCTGAAGCAGGACACTGTGCCACGTGCTGCCAGCTTGTGCCTTGGAACTGGCACCTCATCCTGCTCCTCCACCTTGTCTCCAGGGCCAAGACCCTGATCCTGCACCAGCACAGGGAGGGAGTTTCTGCAAAGACAGAAAAAAGCCAGAAATTAGGTACAAACTTCACCCCCATGGCAAAGAGGCTTTGGTGCAGTTCCCTCACCTCAGCCTTGGAAACTGCTTCATCTGAAACTTAGAAATACAGCAGAAGAACCAGCACAAGGCAAACAATGACATTTTTCACTTGAGGGAACTGAATTTTTGTGAGGTGCAAGCAACTGAGGGCACAGTGCTCCGCTGAGGAGGGCTGTTCAAGGCTGACAAAGGACTCAGCCCTGCCTGAGCCACTTTGCATGCAGGGTGAGGTTACAGGAACCAAAGACCACAAGGTGATTTACATGGGGGCTTTGCAGCACATGAGATACTGTCATGCTTTCACCTAGCTTTTGATAAGAGCACACACAACAGGCAGTTACTACAGAGGAGCTTAAACGTGCTTAATTACAGGCTGACATATTTTGCAACTGTCATCCTTTCTTCTGGGTGAAGCACTCATTGAACCCTTGGGCTGGTGGGGTTGTTTAATTTTTGGTGTTTTCTTGTTTTACTATGTTGAAGTAAATCCCAAAGTATGGCTTAAGGCACCAAGATCCAGCTAGAACAAGTTGGCTAGTACAGCAACAAACTGATTTTTGTCTCACCCCAAAACGTCTTTGAAGTAAGACTGGTTTAAAAAAGAAGGAAAGTCCTCACCTTCAGGCACACTGTTCATACAGAATCCTCTCTTGTGGTTTTTATCCCACAGGGACACTGTACAGTACTTTAAGACAGCCATTAACAACTCTTGCATGGAATTGGTCACATAAGTGAGTTTATATAGCCAGTCATACATCCACCTTCACCTTATTTATTCTTACTCAAAGCAGTGTGGTGGCTGATGTACAAACGACTCCAATCTAAAAGTGCTGGTAACATGCAAATCAGCTTGATCTGCAAATTAAGGAATGTTCTGAGCCACTCACAGGCCTGTGTTAAACTTCGAGGTTGAACTAAATGCTACTTGGAGAAAGACTAAAGAGAGCTGGGAGCTGAGCTCAGCTTGTGTGTGTTTTCATACATTCTGTCCTGGCTGATGATGTTTAGCTAAAGCATTTCACCTTCCTGTTGAAGCAGTACTGGAACTGTCAGATCTGCTGACCTTGGTTTTAACTGTTCATTAATTATCAGAGAGCCTTTTCTTTATTCCCATTTTTATGTGGGGAGATGAACTGAGAGGGTTTGTTCAATAAAATACCTTAAATTAGGCATCCACTGTCTCCAAATTCAGAAGCTGCTCCTGTGCAACTCATGCACAAAGTACCTATTTTCGTCCCTGACCAGTCAGAGGCTACAAAAGCAACTGCCAAATCTGCATTGCTGGAGAGGGAGAATCATCATTTCCTCAGTGAAAGGGAAGTTTTGGGAAGTTTTCTGCATGTTTCAAGACAGTAGGATTTGGACAGCTGACAGCTGAGTCTGTTTTTCTTGGTTTTTCTGGGTTGCATGTATATGTTTAATAGTGGCACTTCCCGGGGATGGCATTTCATTTCCTGTGGGGTTAGAAGGTGTGTGGGAAACATAGAGTGGGACTGGGGAGAAAAAAAAGAAAAGTTTGGGATTAAGGTATTGAAAAATCACCCTGCAGATCCATTTTCCCCAATCCCACTGGAGATGCCTGCACACACCAGGTAGCTCATTTTACACGAAACATTCCACCCTGCACAGTCTGCTGACGGGCAGGAAATTAAAGGCTCTATCTTACGATCACGGTGTATATTCATGGACAGGCACCAGTTGACTTTCAGGTAGCAGCTAAATTCTTGTGTTCCCCCTTATGGGTGTAAATGCTCACGTTTCACATTTCAATACTCAACTACACTGCAGTGAAAAACCGCAACGCTGCACCAAAATTTCCTCTCTTTAAGAGTAACGCTTGGGAATTTCCACAATGACACGCAGCTTACAGGAAAAGAGAAGTTCTGCAGCCCTGTAAATACTTGCTTAACTTCCTCCAAAGGGCAAGAAGTAAACATTAAGAAGACACAGAGTAAGTTTCCCAAACAGACACTTCAGAAAGGAAATGTGATAAATGGGAGGTGGCATCCACATGTGAATTTTGGCCTTTTTTAATGTAAAAATTATGGATTAAAATTAAGAATTCTTTTAGTGACAGGTTTTAGAACAAGACCCAGTAAATACCAGTGCTCAAAGCAGATGCAGAATCCCAGAGGCATCTGAGCTCCCTTGACGTGCGCAGAGGTAAGGAAGCAATGCTCCGCTGGACCTACTGAGCGGGTACAGGAGACAAGTGACCACCTGAAATCTTTCCTTGTAGTCCAGCTGTAAGCCAACACTGTTCTCTTCTGGGATGCAACATCCAAAACCTTTTCCCAAAGGAAGGTAATGACCAGGACTAAGCTAAGGTCACTTGGTATGGGATTAAAAAGGTTTTTTTTGGTACGTGTTCAGGGGCAGCGGGGGAACTGGAGGATGAAGAGATGGTGGCTCCTGTTTCTACACAGAGATTTGAGAGTAAACCACTTTTGCCTGGGAAGATAAGGGTTCAGTCCTCACTCAGTTTGTTAAGGGTGGTTTCAACAGAGACTTTTCTTGAAGCAGATCTCCACACACATCAGGAAACTTCTACTTCCAAGACAGAGCCGATGCCCAAACCCTCCTTCTGAACTACAGCTTTTAGAACCACCCTAGATCACAGCAATTGATCTGGAATTGCATTGCACTTTATCATAGGGTGGTGGGGGTGGGGGAAATGGTTGTCTGAGCAGGTCAGAAACCTCTCCACGTCCTGCCACCATCAGTAGGCTTCCCTCCAGCTGCCTACAGCAGGGTCAGACTCCCTCTTCGCAGCCTTGGCGATGGGGCATCACACATCAGCCCATGCTCTTGCTGCGTCAGGAACATGCTCCCTGAGGACCAAGTTACTGAGAGTCCATGCACCACCAAATAAAAGAAGGGGTTTCCTAAACTGCTGCTGGTAATTGTGTGGGCACTTCCAAGTCACAGCCGCGGGAAACAAGAAATGAACCGGAGTTTCCCTCATCGTCGACTGACCAACAGCGGTCACGCGCTGCTCCCGCGCCTCAGGCGAACCGGCGCGGTCCGATGTGGAGAACGGACACGGATCCCTGGGTATAACGTTAGGCTTGCTGGGGCAGGACAGCCTCGGCTCCAGCTGCACGGACTTAGTGCATGATTCAGACCGTAAACAGGACATTAGATGCTAAGGTGGCAACAGTGGGCATGAAGAATCGTCAAGGACGAGTTGCTTGTTGGAGTACAGATATGTGTGTGTGTGGGAAGGAAACTCTAAGCTTGAAGGAATGTAGCAAAGCAGAACCTGAAGGAGTGTGTGACACTGCAAGGCTCGAAGCTCGCTTATGGCAGAAACCGCAAGCAGGATAAACGTGCAGATGTGACTTCTTCGTTAGCCTGTCGGCTATTGCCAAGCGAGCAGCTCGAAGCCTGCATTGTATGGAAGTTGAAGCCTGCTTGCAATAAAAGCCAAGTCTCCTTTATCACTCATACGGAGTAGGACTGGATTTCATCACGCCCAGCCGAGAGTCGGATCCTGGGCGAGTGCCGAGACCTTCCCGACAGCCCGACACCCCGCTCTCACAGCAGCCACCGGGGCCCTCTCACCCCGCCCCCTCTGTGCTGGGACCCCCTCGCGTGTGCCGCTGCCACAGGGCGCAGGCGAGCGGCAACGACGNAAGGACGAGTTGCTTGTTGGAGTACAGATATGTGTGTGTGTGGGAAGGAAACTCTAAGCTTGAAGGAATGTAGCAAAGCAGAACCTGAAGGAGTGTGTGACACTGCAAGGCTCGAAGCTCGCTTATGGCAGAAACCGCAAGCAGGATAAACGTGCAGATGTGACTTCTTCGTTAGCCTGTCGGCTATTGCCAAGCGAGCAGCTCGAAGCCTGCATTGTATGGAAGTTGAAGCCTGCTTGCAATAAAAGCCAAGTCTCCTTTATCACTCATACGGAGTAGGACTGGATTTCATCACACCCAGCCGAGAGTCGGATCCTGGGCGAGTGCCGAGACCTTCCCGACAGCCCGACACCCCGCTCTCACAGCAGCCACCGGGGCCCTCTCACCCCGCCCCCTCTGTGCTNTGGCGCGCTCGATGGTGGCGAACCGCGACAGCACCTGCATCACCTCCACGCTGGCCTCGCGGTACCTGCCGGGCGGCGGGCACGGCCTCAGGCGCCGCCCCGCGAGAGGTGGCCCTCGCCGCCGCAGCCCACCCCGCGCCTCCGACCCCCGGCCCCCGGCCCCGCTCACCGGGTGAGGTCGGCCTTGCCCCGCGCCTGCGGCACCCGCGCCAGCGCCAGCTCGGGGCACAGCGCCCGCGCCTCCGTCGCCCACATGCCGCGGGTCACGCCGAAGGCGCGGGCCTCGTAGCTCACCGCGATGATCCTGCAAGACACGGAGGGCAGTGCAGAACGGGCCCGGGCCCGCGGGGAACGGGACGGGACGGGATGGAACGGAACGCGAGGGACCTACCCGCCGCCCTGCCACTGGGTGTACTGCACCACGGCGCAGGGGCGGCCGCGCAGCTGCGGCTCCAGGCGCTGCTCCACCTGCATGAAGAAGCAGTCCATGTCCACCAGGGCCACCACACGCTCCCGCCCCCGCGACATCCCGCGCCGCAGCCGCCGCCGCCGCTTCCCGCCCCATCAGGCGAGGGGCAGGAGCCCGAGCGCCGAGCGGCGCCGCGCCCCGCCCGACACAGCGCCCGCACGGCCGCCGCCGCACCATGAAGATCAAGGAGGATGCCAAGAAGCCGTGTAAGGGCGCGGGGCCGGGCGGCCCTTGGTAACCGCCGCGGCGGGGCGCGGGGACCTGGGGAGCGCTCGGCGGGGGGTTCTGATGGGGGAGCGGGGAAGATGCCGGCCGGACCGGGCTCGCTCTCCTTGCGGCCCTTTTCGGCGAGGTTTGGGACGGTGTTAGGGAGCCGTGCTGGCGTTGGAAGGGGTTCTCTTGCATAGGAAGGAATGCGGTCGGTTTTCCTGGGCATGGGGGGGGATGTTGTTAATGAAGGTGGCACTTAGTGTACCAAACACGGCTGCGCGAGGCTGCAGGGGCTGCAGTCTGGGGTTTTAATCAACTTTTGATCTCTTTATGGCCAATATTTGTTAACCTACAGTTTGGGATTTTAATCAATTTTTGATCTCTTTATGGCCAATATTTGTTAACCTACAGTTTGGGATTTTAATCAACTTTTGGTCTATTTATGGCCAATATTTGTTAACCTCTGGGTGCAAATCTTTCCGTAAAATAAGCTGAACGTTGCCCTTTAATGAACTATTAACTATATTACTGCTATATTATTACTATGTAACTATTTGTTCTTATCATTTTGGAGTACCATAGTTGATTCGGAGGGCGCAGACATGGTTTGGACTCAAGTGAATGCAAACAAAATGTCTCAGACTACCAGAACTTTTTGGGGTTTTTTTTTGTGGGGAGAGAGAATTAAGTTGGCCTGCATACATGCAGTGTTCTCCCAGTGTAAAACGTACACAGCTGTGCAAGTTGACACACCTGTCAAGCTTAAACAGCTGTACCTGAACTGAAAAGGACACAGGTATTACTCCGCTGAGTTACCCTTTTTTTTGTTGTCATCACACTTAAAGGCTTATTTTCAGGGTGTTACTGTATGGAAAAGATGACTAGTCCTAAAGAGCTAGGCCTACTGTTAATTATATGACATGCCTGTAATGAAAAGCATGCAACTAAGCAAGTATATACAAAGTGTATGTTCTAAATGTATTGTTTGAGCAGCCCAGAGAGAAGAAAACTACCAAATGTGTTTAACCCAGGAAGTCTTAGTGTAGCTTTAGAAACAGCTATGAATGTGGGGTTGAGTTTGGCTGTGAAAATACTTTGTTTCTTGTGGTCTTAAGTACCTATCTTGTAGCACGCAACTAGCTGTCACCTCTTTTTATTCCCTTTGAGTGGAAAATTGATTGTGATGATATTTATGAAGAGTACAGTTTATAGAGCAGGTTTTTCTTTCCCTGGTACAATATTTAAGGAACATTATGGAGACTGTGAAGCTGTAGTTGGATGTAAGATGTTTTGTAGTTTGGCCGTTTAAAATGGTGAGAGTATAGCTGCTTCTGCTAATTGCAGGAGTGTCTCTGCTCAGCCTCAGAGACTTGTTTTCTGTATTGGTAGATTTAAATAACAAGGCCAAATCTTACCAAGAAGCTTTAACTCTTAAATATGTTGAATTCGTAGTTGCACTTTTCCAGTTCTAGAACCTGAACTTTGGTGTTATGATGGGAATGAGAACCCATTGGAACTTGCATAAGCAACTGCATAAGGGAAGGAATACAGTGTCAAACTATGTGGTTTCTTTCATCTTGACTCTCTAACGTGTTACGAGGCCAGTGGCTTTTTTAAAGGTAATAGCACTTAGTTTCATAGGCAATGAACTTTAGACTCATTCTACAGATCTCAGCTCCACGTCAGTCGCACTGACTGAAGGAGGAGAGCAGATGGATATGTGTACAGGAGCAGAGCCACGAAAGCATGGAACGTGGATGTCGATGTTCAAGGCTTTGCCCAGATGCTGTGGATTTGGCTTATTCACTCAAATTGACCTGAAAGCTGAGTTGAGCTCACAATACGACTGCTGGACTGTCTAGTTACAAATTATTTAGCTAAGATATCGACAGGCACTGCTCAACCCAACTTCTGCTGGGTATATGTTTGTGTTTTAAGCAAAGGAAGTATTTAATCATCTCTGCTGGAGCCAAATTTGATGCAAGGGAAAAATGGTTAATTGCTACTTAACAAGAGCTCATTAGTCTGTTGTAAGAACCTGCAAAGAGGAACTGAGAAGATTGCTTTAGCCTACCTGTACTTTTATCTGTGATCTTTAGCATAGTGAAACAAAGCATGATTGCACCAAGTGCCAGGTCTGTCATGGGAGAGGTGAGGCTAAAAGGGAAACACCTAGCAAGTTCAGGATTTCCAAGGTGGATGCACTGCCCAGGCAATGCTTGTGTGGTTCTCTCTTTCAGATCTTCCCCTGGCTAGTGCTGTTGCCACTTGGTGGTTGTAAAAACTGTGAGAAGTACAGTTGACTGTTTTGAGAGAAGCTAGTAAGGGGCCGTTTACATGTTTTGGCAGGTGACAGGCACTTTAAAGGAGGGAAACAGAAATTCAAAGCAGGAAGACTTTGTCCTAAGAAGTTAATGTAGCAGTGAAAACTGGAGAGATTCTGGAGCCTCTCTCTGGAGGATTCTTGAAGTCTTGGCTGACAAAGCTGTAGCTGACCTCATCTGGTGTTGGCAGCTTTCCTGCTAGTGTGACTGAGAGGTTGGACTAGATGACCTCTGGTTGGACCCTTCCAGCCAGCAGCTGCATCATAGCTCTCGTGAGGAAATGCCAATGAGGGGAAAGAATGGCTGGCTCTTGTAGGAGAAACTTCCAAAGGCTGTTTGGGAGTGGAGATAATAAATGGGGGAGCCACAAGTCTCACAGAACTGCGTGGGATCTGCGTGTTTAAAGGGAAAAGAGGAGCCACTCATTCACTCATTCACGTTGGTGGGGGAAGGCAAGGCACCAGAGGGGCCAGTATGTTGTGTTCTTCAGGGGAAGTGCAGTCCTTATCTTGGCTCTGAAATGTAATGGACCACTGAAGGAAAGCCAAAGCCTCCTTTTGTGTAGTACCTGGTGTATGTTAATTCTTACAAGTGGATTGGTTTTTTAGTTACCTATTAGAAAACAAATGCCCGTGTTTGCCTTGAGGCAAATGGAAACACGTGAATATAGGAGCGTACATAGTACAGATTTGCAAAATGCTGTGGCAAAATAAAGAGAACACGAAAATCTTCAGTTGATTTTCTTTAATGTGGCTCTGCAGACACATGTTATTGTGAGCACAGTGATCCCATGCAGGACTTGGGGAGTAAAGCCGAGGAAAAATCTGTATAAGTTGCTGGTGAATCTCTTCTAAACTGATTGCTCTTGTGGTATTCTTGCATTTTCTTATTAGTCCTAAAAAGCAATGGCAGATGTTACAAGCTCCCATTTCACTGCAATTGAAAGATGTATTCCTAAAAGTGGGTTAACACTGCCAGGCATAGTTTATGCTCTGTTAGAATATGCTTCTGCATGCTGTATCTCACCATAAGAAAAACACCTATCCTCAAAGAGAATACTACTGAAATGTCAACAAAATTAACAGAATGAGCAAGGAGTGAGGTGAGGAAAGCAGTGATGTTGTGCCTTGTGTTAGCTTTACATGGTATCCACTTGTAGACATGATAAAGCTAACGAAGAGCAGTTACAGTAATTGCTGATTACCAGCTGTCCTCCCACTGGTAAACGAGACCTTTCTGTAGCGTGGTTGGCAGTGGCTGAGTGGGAAAGTGTGGTGAGTTTACAGAGCTTGATGGACAAGTTTTCCCACGTGGGAAATGGGATTTTGTGACAGTGCATGTCACACATTTAATTCGGGTGTTCGTTCTGCCCAACCCAATTGATTTTGAGATGGACTTGGGATAATGGAACCAAAAGCCTGTTACAAAACTACTAAAGCAGAGCAACTCTCCAGTGTCTCGAGAGACAAGGACACTTGGTGTGTGGTTCTGGTCTGTGGAGGCTCACAGGCACACATCTGTGTAACATGGGTACAGCAAAGGCGCTTTGCTGCCTGGCCATCAAGCTGATCCTACTTGACTTCACAGCTGAGGGATGTGTTTTCTCTTAACTTATCCCATTGGGCATGTTAACTGCCTTAGACTGCTAGCTGATTTAGGTGTTGGAGTTTACCATTAATTGTTACTCCGCTGTATGCAAGTGTTTTAAGGAAATACTGGAGATGTAAGAACTCATGTGCCTGTGCATAGAGGAAGATGCATTTGGAGGATCTGCAACATACATCTAGTTGGAGTTTCTGTGTTTATAAACACTTAAGTGTGTAATAGTTCAGTGTGACTTTAGTATAGTTGTTTGGTCAGTAATCAGGTAAGAATGGGGTAAAGGTTAGTTTTGTTATCAAAGGCTGTGTCCTGAACTCAGTTACCAGGTAGTACTGCATACTTCCATAAAGATCTGTTACACTCCTGGCAGAAGGAAACTGAAGTTTTCTGGTGATTTCGTAGTCATTTTCCTTTCTTGTATTTTCAGCCAATACAGAGTCACAAACTGCAGCACGTTGTGGCAGTTGTTCCACAAGCCATGTTTATACTTCAGGTGCTACAGCCTTACCTCTTAATAATACATCAGCTTTCTTACAAAGATGGTACAATGTTCTGTAGCCTGTTCTCTGCTCTCACTGACAGCTGTGCGGTTTTTTCTTATGGTGTAATATTCCCTGCTTGAATTAGGAGGGAGCTACTCTTCTTTGAAGGTTAGTTGTTGTTAATTGTTCTAGTTGACCCAGATTGTAAGTGCTTTAAGGGTGTTTGTGTTTCAAACGTGTCATTACATCAATGGGAAGGAGTTTACTGGCAATCTGTTAAAAAGCTAAATACAAACAGAGTGTTGAACTGAAGAATCTTACGCTTTGCTGAATAAGAGTGGAGTACTTCTATGGTTTTGGGCCCAAAACTGGCATATGAAGTCAAAATATTAGTATGTGGTCTGGGAGGAGAACTTTCCAGGTCCTGTGCTGTGCGTCGCTGAAGCAGAACCCGTAGCAAAAGAAAACACTTTAACCTTTGTGCTTGTAGTGACATGAGAGACACTTCTTACTGCAATTATTTCCTGTTGGCATCTAGAGACATTACATGATAAGATACAAGTAACCTTAAGATTGCTGCTACCAGAAACTATGTATGCCCAGAACTTGGGAAGTATGAACACAAGAGAGTGAAGGCTCCCTCTGTAGCTCAAAGGAATAGTTTGGAAAACAACCAGTAGCCCCTCAGCATGGTTTTTCCTATTAGGCAGAATTGCTGCATCATTAGTTGACCACAGCACCTTGTGACAACGCTCTTCCTGTGTGGAAAGTGCTTTTCTACTTGCAGGAACCAGTTTTAGGGAATCCTCTTAAATACCATCATTGTTTTCAGCTCTGAGCAGGCTGCCTCTCAAACATGTCTTCACAGCATGCACAGAGCAATCTGTTGCTTTATACCAGAGGCTCCTGGTTGCAGTGGCTGCTGGCAGGGCTGGGGAGTGAGAGGAAGTCTGACTTTGGAATTAAGGAGACTGGATATTGTGATACTCGTCTTGCTCTCGCGTTGGAGGCACTTGGCACCAAATTAAACTATCCTATTAAACTCTATGGGTTTTGACTTCCCAGTTAGTGTTTTACTTTGCGTATTTGTCTCAGATATTAAAGGTACATGTTTTATGTAATCTTAAATAGAGCACAGCTCCGCTTCCTAAAAGCTTTTGAAGCAGTTTTACATAGTGTAGCCAAGCCAGTTGGGCATGTAGAGAAAAATGTTTGATTCCTGCTTTTCATTTTTTTAAATGGCAGCTGATCTTTGCAGGGAGGAGCTGAACTTTGACAAGACGGCACTGGGTTTGTTCTGTGATGAGCAGTTAAAATCTCAGCAAGGAATACTGAGCTTTGCGTCACTTCTTATAGAGTCCTCTCAGAACAATTAAGAAGAAGAGCTGAGAAAAGTCTTTTTAAGGAGCAAATCCTCACATTACTGCAAAAAAAGCCCAGTTTTCATGCAGATGGATTGACTCTTAGGAATTGAAGCTGCAAAATGATGGTTATAGTTATGATGCAAGTCCTGAAACCCAGTATCTGAAGAGCTGTAAAGCTTGGAACGAAGGTGGTGCAGTTGGTATTGTTCTCATCCGGGCAAACTACACCTGCTGTAAGGATCAAGCTGGCATCTGGGTCTAGTTTTTTTCAAACGACTGTGTTGTTGTCATTCAGCTCCTAAACCTCACTCAAAGCAGCGTGACCCACACACAGGAGCATAAGAATACTTTTTATGGAATCGTGTCTAAATTCTCAGCCCAAGGTTCACACCATGCTATTCCTGTCTTGCTCCAAGACAGCTTTCAAATACAAGACAGTCTCTCAAATCTATGGAAAATGTAATTCTGGGGCAACCAGCTACAGATGTTTTGAGCATGCCTCAAAGAGTATCAACATCATCTTACTCAGAGTGCTCCTATGTGTGCTGTAAAGGAATGCACAGCATGACTTAAAGTAGAGGGGTCATCTGCAGCAATTGCCACAGTTAGCCTGGCCACCCTCTGGAGCAGGAAAGCCTGAGCAGTCTTCCATCCCAAGATTCTCTGTGGCCTTATGTTAACCCAGTTCCCATTGACTGGAAAAGGAACTCGTGTTTTCACATAGGTTCCTGTTCTTTCCATTCCCACTGCACCCAGACAGCATTGATCTGGAACCAAGATCCTTACAAGTCAAACTGACTTGAAGGCTGCAGCAGTAGGAGAGTTCACAAAGTTTCCATGTTGTGTTTTACTTCCAATATTTAAAGATAGCTCAAGCATGGGTAGAGCTTGTGTCCTTGCAGTCCCACGATTGCAGCTACAGGTGAACTGATAGTGCACTTGCCATATGTACATATATGTGTGTGTGTGTATCCCCTTCTGTGTCTGGAAAACAAAATGCCTTGCCTACACGAGAATGTTTGTGTAATATTTTCTGCTGGGTTGCTGGTATAAGGAGTAAGTTAATAGGATGTGGGCTCAGTTGCTTGTCAACTCCTCCACCTTGCAAATGAAACTTGAACAATGTAGTTACCAGCCAAACCAACATATTTTCAATAGAAAATGTGGGGTTTGTTTGCAGAGGTGAAAACTGACCTATTTCTTTGGTCTCAAAATGCTTAAGTTGCTTCTAAAATCACTCATTTAACCCAGAAAAGCAATACTGTACAGCACGATCCCATTTTACAACATCAAATATGTTCTCATTTGAATTACAGAATAAATGACCTTACTGTTCAACTGCTGTTGGTTTTCTAAAGATTAATAAACTTTAAGATCTTCAGGGGTATGACTAATGATATGTTTGCAAAAGCTTTTGGGGTAATTTAACATGGGATGTGGTGGATCGTCTGACAAACAGGTGTGACTTGCACCATATCTTCCCTCAGCTCATTACTTGAACTTCCAGCTATTTCTTTCTCTTTCTTGTTGTGGAAGACTAGATATTAGATATTCAGTAAAGCCCACTGAGCAGGAAGAATCCAAAGTATTTTAGGTAGTACTTGCCTTGCAGTGTCCTAGTTACATTCTGAATGGATTGGACTGACTCCTACAGGCATTTTCTGGTCTGCTGGGTGAACCAACTTTCCTCCTTCCATTTTGGTCTTGTGACATTGTTTATTATGACAAGAGCCTGAAATGAATTAAGATCACTTAAATTATCCATTTATTGTGGTCAAACACTACAATGACAAATCCTCTCATGTCCAGAGAAACCGTGCAAAGAAGTTGGGTGTGTAGTTATAAAGTCAGTTCATATGTTGACTTCATGCTGAGTCTTATGCTTAGGTCTCAGCTTTATAGAGCAGATACCAGTTTACAGAACTTGCTTATTCCCACTCTGAGCTAGGTTTATCTTGCAAAGTTTATCCTTATATTTGAATTTTCTTGTTCAAGATGAGTAATCTCTTTTTTTTGTTGTTGTTACTATCTGACAGTATTCTCCCAACGTCATTCCTGGAACTTGAAGTAACTTTTAAGTTTCTTTTCTTTTTAACTTTAACCTCGTGATAAAAGTGACCTAGCCTGCAGCCAGCCTTGACTAAATACATTAAAATCTTTTGGTAGGCCATTCTTCTGAAAAGTAAATCCCATTGGTAATGTACATCCAACATAATTAGATCTCACTCATGATGAACACGTTAACATCTTTTTGGTTTTGTACCTGACTTCCACGCTTGTGTAATATGTGAATTGCACCTGAAGAAATAAATTGGAACTGTACAGAATATTAAAAAACAAACCAAAACCAAACAACCTGCTAGCACATGAAAATATGAGCTTCCCAGCTGGATGTTCAGGATCTTCCTTAAACTTGTAATTAAGTTTTAAATATTGTTTGAAGATATAACAATGGGAAAACTGTTGGATGAAGAAGTTGTGTTTGCTGTGGGGTCTCCGAGAATCTGTTTAACCACACATGGTTAGGAAAATTGACTGATAAAGGCATATTCAAATCCTGATCCTAGGTGGTACAGATGTCCTAGGTGTCCTAGCAACAGGACAAGGGGTGATGGGATGAAGCTGGAACACAACGAGTTCCATTTAAATATGAGAAAAAACTATGTTACTGTGAGGGTGAGAAGCCCTGGCACAGGCTGCCCAGAGGGGTTGTGGAGGCTCCATCCTTGGAGGTCTCCAAGACCTGCCTGGACATATTCCTGTGTGACCTGATCTAGGTGAACCTGCTTCTGCAGGGGATTTGGACTAGATGATCTCTAAAGGTCCCTTCCAACCCCTGCCATTCTATGATATAAACCATACAGTGCCTGTTAGGGCTAATGCCAGTCGTCCTACAAAATTAACAAAGACAAAATACTTGTGGTTTGATGCTGTTTTGTAGCACAGAAATTCCCCCTTCCTGTCCAACATTCCCACAAGAAAAATGGAACCTAGATGCATTAATGTTAATTTTCTGTCTTGCATGCACTGTTTAATAGTGCTTTTTGTTAGTCCTTTGTAACTTCAAGCGATATATGAACAGCTGTTTTTAGCTCCATAAATTGAGCATCTGAACTGTGTCAAGTTTTAGGATACACACAAATAAATTGATGCTTCTCTCTCAAATGAACTGTGAGCAAATGATACCTGTTAGGGTAGGAATACTTGCCCTCCCACTGCTGTCAGCTGGCACGTGTAACCTGCTTTTGCTTGAGCCTGCATTGCAGTCTCTGCTGAACTATGTCAAAGTGATTGTTTTAGGAGTGACAGTTATTTTGAACCTTTATTCTCCAGAAAACCTCTGTGGTTGAGTTCTGTTGATGAGTTGGTAGGAAAAATACAGGATGGTTTGAAGAGTTTTTAGCTGAGCTTTCTAAGCAAATGTGACACTGTTGCAGTGTATAGATAGAGTTTCTCATTTTCACCTGTGGCCAAAAGGACATTTGAAACCATGTAATGGAAACAAAGTACTAATTCTTTGTTCCTGTGAGGGTTTTTGTTGACGTTGTTGTATAGCGGTTTAGTCTTAAGCTACACGAGTTTGTCTGGTTAATTCTGAATTGCTTTCGCCATTTAACAAAGCTTATCAATCAATTCTTTTGTCTTTACAGCTTTTCCATGGTTTGGCATGGACATTGGGGGAACTTTGGTGAAACTTGCCTATTTTGAACCTATTGATATCACCGCGGAGGAGGAGCAGGAAGAAGTGGAAAGCTTGAAGAGCATCCGCAAATACCTGACGTCCAACGTAGCCTATGGATCCACCGGCATTCGAGATGTCCACCTGGAGCTGAAAGACTTAACGATTTTTGCTCGAAGAGGAAACTTGCACTTTATTCGATTCCCAACTCATGATTTGCCTACTTTTATCCAAATGGGAAGAAACAAAAACTTCTCAACCCTACATACGGTGCTGTGTGCCACTGGCGGTGGTGCTTACAAGTTTGAAGAAGACTTTCGCACAGTAGGTAGCCTATCTTTCCCCGTGCTGAAGCTGATGCTAAAAGCACTGCTCGTGATGGGTTAAAACAGTAGTTTGAAAAAGTGGGGAATGCTCAAAGATTATGAATTATTCATTTGGTTTCAGTCTGAAGTGTGATAATCTGGAAATACGCTTCCTGACAAAATGATAATAAACATGAAGAGCTAACAGCTGATAAGCAGCATCCATTAATGCAGTGAATTCCAGGACACTTTTGTGGAAGTTAACCATTTTCTAATCTGTTTTCTTTGATGAGGAAATGTGCTTAATCTGTGCCTGAGTCACTTTGGATTCTCTTTTTTAAGCAGTCTTTGATGATAGGTTTTCATTATTTATGGGTGATATTATCCCCATTAATTTAGTCCAGTGCATTGTTTAGAGACTTGTGACGAAACACATCTCACAAAGAGTCTTTATTTTCAACTGCTGAGCAGTTTAGGATTTTCCTGAGGTGTTTTGGATTCTCCCCTTGATGATGAAAATGATCTTCAGGACCCGCCTGGACAGGTTCCTATGCGACCTGATCTAGGGTGACCTGCTTCTGTGAGGGGGTTGGACTAGATGATCTCTAGAGGTCCCTTCCAACCCTACCATTCTATGATTCTCTATCCGATGTGCAGATGTCCTAGTTTTAAAGTGGCCACAGACATCCCGTGCTTTTAGAAACGAGAAGGCTTTCAATGGCACAATGTTTGGTTTAAAAAATCTGCTTGTATTTCCATTCCTGTGCCAGTCTTGCATTGAGCTGGTACAACCGGTTATGGGGTAGGATCGCAATTTGTACAGCAGAACTAATTTATCTAAAACCCCACAGAAATATTTTATTGGAACAGTTCCCTGATCTGCTCAACTCTTCACAGCCATGCCATGGCAAGAGAAGCTGAAGAGACACAGGGGAAGAGGAGGTGACTGGTGGTGCTGTGATCTGATACTGATGTCAGTTAGTGATGTGCAATCCAGTCTGATTGTGCAATTTTATGATCTAACTGCAAACTGCTTTCTAATTGTGAGCTCACCTGCTTCAGAGACAGACTTTGTAGGCGCCTCTTCCTGGATTAGCTGCCTAATTAGACTCATAACTGTTGGAACTCCCTGCTGTGGTAAGGGAGAAAGCATGATCACTCTTTGTGAAAGCCCAGAGTTAAACTGGATTAAGCGTGGTGTAAAATTACAGCGTTGTTGGAATCCACCACGCCTGTTATCTTTCTGCTTTATGAGAGCAGCAGCTTAAATGTCACGTGCGAAACTGAGGAAGAACTGTAACAAGCCTGAAGTCCCATAGAATTTCTGACCTGTGGTTTTCTTACAATCCTTGGAGTGTTAATAAAGTTGTAAGGATAATATGACACCGTTGAGATTTTTATCTGCTAACATCTTAGACGTGACTGGCTGACTTTTAAAGTGGGAGAGGAAACCCACAAACCTTGAGAACGTGTGCAGATGTGTGAGTTTCACCAAGATGACACTCAGTGGGGCCTCTAGGGCATCTGTTTCCTTTTTTGATTTAAATTGATGAAAAATGTTGGCAATTTTTGAATGGATTAATGCCCAATTTTATGAGAAGTTACCTTTGGGCTTGCCAAAACACATTCATGCTGCCTGTCCTTGATTCAAATCTGAGTTGTGTATCATTTGCAGTCAGAGTAATTTGCTGATTGATGCATTCAGAATTTACCTCTGAATTCTTTGTTGGCTTTATAGTGGGATTGAAGTTCCTGAACGAAGTCACCTGAGATAGCTTCTTAAAGTTAGGAAGTACAAATATACTCATAAATCTGTAGCATGTTTAAGCAATGTTAAACTTGTTGACACTGTCTTTTTCTTTTGTAACACAGATTGGAAACCTCCAGCTGCACAAACTGGATGAGATTGACTGCCTTGTCAAAGGCTTATTGTATATAGACTCTGTCAGCTTCAATGGCCAGGCAGAGTGCTATTATTTTGAAAATGCCTCAGATCCTGAGAGATGCCAAAAGATGCCTTTTAACCTGGATGATCCATACCCGCTGCTGGTTGTTAACATTGGTTCAGGAGTCAGTATTTTATCAGTCCATTCCAAAGACAACTACAAAAGAGTAACTGGAACAAGGTAACTTTAAAGCCTAAGTTAGGGTGGTTACTCCATGGAACAGTGAGCCTGCTGTTTTTCAAAGTGGTTCCTCTGCCTGACTCCCCACACCCATCCCTTCACTCACTTTGTAGCAAGAACAGTATTTTGTCTTTAATTTACAGCCGCAGTCATTGAAGCCCATTCCCATGGTCCTGTTACTGAGGAGGTTTAGCTGGTATCTTATTTATCAACTGATACTTGCTGGAAGTGCTCCATAATTGGAGTTTTATAGCTTTTTGTCTTAAGTTTTGATAATCTGTCCAATTAACCTGTGTTTCTCTTGCTCCATAAGAATAAATATGTCCAGGCATGTTTTACAGTGAATGACTGAAGGTCAGTCAGTGGTGTTGTGATGTGGGTATTTAAGGGAGTTTGTTACTGATTAAGTCTTACAACTGCATTTTGAGAGTTTATAGCTATTTGTTAGCTCTTTCTGTGTAATTAGCTTCTTGGGACTTACATAAAAGTTAAGTTGTTTGACAACTGTTGGTGCAGTGAACTTTGAGCAAGAGGCAGGCAGCTTTGGTTTCTAAGTTGAAGAGCTTTGTTTGTTTATTTTGTCAGTCAGACATAAGAATGTTTTTCATCGGAAAATGCTGTTCAAAACCAACTAGTTTTCTTTCTTTCTTAGTCTAGGTGGAGGGACCTTTCTTGGTTTATGCAGTCTGCTGACGGGCTGTGAGAGTTTTGAAGAAGCTCTGGAAATGGCATCCAAAGGAGACAGCACACACGCTGATAAGCTGGTTCGAGATATTTATGGAGGAGACTATGAAAGATTCGGCTTGCCAGGATGGGCTGTAGCATCCAGGTAAGCAAGAGGTCTTTTTCTTGGTACACAAGATGTAAAGCCACGTACCACTGCAGGTGCCTGATAGCTAGGTATTGAAGAAACCTCACACGATATGCCGTACACAGCTTTATACGAGTCAGAGGGAATGTGAAGGGATCACAGGAGTGGCAACAGCAAAATGCAGAGGAAAACCAAAGTTAATTACTTTTTGACTTCTGGAGTTTTTAGTAGGCCCCTTTTCCAGAGGGAAGGTGAGCGCAAGACAGTATTTATGTTGCTCTGGCAGAAGTATCTCTTCATTTTTTGGACAGATTGCTTTTTTAGCTACATGGTTATGTGACTACAAGCGTGGTCAGGCACCTGGCCATTCTTTTCTCGTTGACAAAGGCTGTTAAACACAAACTGCACCATGAGATGAATGTATTTTACTGCCAATGACAGAGGAGTTTTGCGTAGTTGCAAGTTTTATTTCCATTGGGAAAAATATTGGCAGTGTTACAGCTTCTCTACCTTTAAGAAATGTAAGAAGAATAAACTTTGTGATCAAAACTAATGTATACATAAGAGAGCTTATTAAATATTTGCTCTTATTTAGCAATAAGAAGTCTTATCTTATTACATGGTAACTTAATTTCCTCTCCCTCTCCAGCTACCTGAGTCCAAGCCTCTTGAGAGAGCATCTACTGAGAGAGTTTAATATGTGCAGGCTTTACATTTTCAGTCAATACATCTTAACTTGCCCTCTATATAGGTACTTTTTGTTGTCATTTTAGGACCCTTATGATCTGTAATGACTATTTGAGTTGCAGAGTAATCAGGATTTGGCTTTCTGAACTGACTCAGATATGGGACAGGGTTCTTAGTGATAAAATGTCACCCATAGCTATGGATTCTTGTCTTGCTTTTTCTCTCTTATAATTTGCAATAAATGATCTATGGTGCATAGTAATGGAAATGCCCTTCTAATCTAGAACTCTTCATTTATACAACCTGAACTGCAGTCTGTCAGCTGCTCATTTTCTGTTTCAAAGGATTGTATTCCATCATAAAACCGTTCAGCTCATCTCTGGTTTACTTCTACTTCCAGAATAGAGGATAGACAGGTGAGGAAGCAAACATGAGGAATTCACCAGCCAGCCTTAGGCATTGACTTAGTTTACAGTGATTAGATTTACAAAGTAGCTTTGCCTAAGAGTAAGGCAACTTTTTGCTGTAGATGTTTCTTCATGGAGGTTAAGAATCTAAACAAATGTTCTGGTAGGTGTCCTTACTGTAACAAGATTGTTTCCTCTGAAGGATAAATACACATGTTGTAGTGTCAGTTATCAAACTTCTGTAGGTAATGTAGATTTAAAAAAGAAGCTCCTTAAGAGCAAACATGAGACTAAAATTCTGTTACAGTGAAAAAATTACTTTCTGAAATGACTTCAAATGCACATAAATCACTTTGTACTTAACAGGTTGGTTGGTTTTTTTTCTATTCTAGTTTTGGAAATATGATCTATAAAGAGAAGAGAGAGTCTGTTAGTAAAGAAGATCTGGCAAGAGCCATATTGGTCACCATCACCAATAACATTGGGTCTATTGCCCGGATGTGTGCAGTAAATGAGGTAAAAACTTCTGACAAGCAAACTGTCTATCTATAGCTCTGCTGTTTGGTTTCAGGTTAAGTGACTGTCAAAATGATGTATCACTTTACACCTTTTAGTACATTCTCAAATGAAACAAAGAAATTCCTGTTGTATTATAGAACTAGGAATTGGATCAGAATGTTTTGACTGTCTTTGGAGAAATGGGACAAGGAGATCTTTGCAATGGGGAGAGTAACCTGATGAGGAGGACTTCAGACAAGCTTTGTTAGAGAATGGAGCCCAAAGCCTGAAGCTGAGAGAGGGAGGAGGGAAACACAGGATGTTGTGATGGAAGGACTTGAAGTTTCTCTGCAAAAACAGGATGATCTTGAGCCTGGCTTATGTCTCTATACACAAACACATGCATTGTGGGATAGAAGAGGATCTGGTTCTCATCCAGGCCTCATACTCTGACCTCTGTTGGCAGGATAACTTGGTGCATCACAAGCAATCCATACTTCTCAGAGTGCTGGGGACCATTTTCTGATACAAGTGCTAGGCAGGCTGACTAGATAAGTGTGGTGCTGGACCTGCTGTTCATGAGTGGAGAACTGATCAGTGACAGCCTTGGAGCTTTAAGTGCATTGTTAGCTACAGTAGCTCTCCTTTCACTTAGGAGCCAGACTAATAGAGTTTTCTAGTTTTAGTATTGCAAGTTCTCCCTTGATTTCCTTCTGTCTTTCATGTCTGTCTTGGAGAAGAAAGTTAATTTTTGTGGATATTAAGTTAACTTTGGCTTTTTTGCTTTATGGCAAAGCTTGGTAACAACGAGATAAAATGAGAGTGAAGTTGAAAGTACATACTAATAGTTAAGTCTGAGGCAAATGTATGCAAGATATATTTAAAGGTGGGGGTAAACGATCACAAATCAGATCTCATAAGCTGCACAAATTAGCTTTCTTCCAAGCTTTTTTTTTTTGTCTACAAATCTTATTAACTAAGAATACACAAAGAAATATCTTGAACTGTTGTAAAAAGATAAGAATTCTTTATTTCAGCTTCCTGCCATGGAGCAGAATTAGATTTGTGAGCTTTAACAGTGTGTTTACTTAGTTTTCACTTGGAACAGGTGCATGTTAGTCATTTGAACCCAGGTTGAATTGCCATGCTAGTTTTTGTAACAAATTGGACACAAGGACTCATCTGACATAATTAAGTGATTATTTGAGCACTAACACAAATAATTGTCTTCGGTTCTTGCTCTCATATCATTAAACCAGTGTTTAATGTGCTTCCACTTTACGTTGGACTTGTTTCAGTGAATGGGGAAAATCAAACCATTTTCACTGTTTTTTACATTTGATTTGATTAAAATCCACAGCTCACTTCTAGTAGTTCTCAGCCTAATGTTACACTGAGAAGTCTGAAGATGAAAGGACCATCTGTTCTGTCTTGCTGTCTTCGGCTTCTTTACAGTGCTGCCTTGTTGCATATGGATCAAGCAGCATTGTACAGGGCTATGAAGGCATTGAGTCTTCTCTACCAACTAGAAGTGGGTTTCATTTCATTTCACTTTCAGTGGAAATGTTTCTGTGGCTGAATTAATTACTGAAAATGCTCACTTAATTTGAAACACAAATGCCACTTCTCTGTAAATTAAGTCCTTAATTCTTGAGGGTTGCACAGCTTTTCCTTTTCCCCAAGTATGCTCTGGTTTAAATTTTGGAACCGTGTTTTAATTGCTGGTTGTTTGGGGTTTTTTTTTTGGTTTCTTTGAGTGGTTTTTTTTCTTCTTGAAGACAGTCTGTTCTTTCATGGCTTAATTTTTCAAAGCTGTGTTGAAGAGTGAAAAGACTTAATCCTTTGCTGTTTTCTTCCTCTTCTTTTTAGAAAATAAACAGAGTTGTGTTTGTTGGCAATTTTTTACGTGTGAATACTTTGTCAATGAAGCTTCTTGCATATGCACTGGATTACTGGTCAAAAGGCCAGCTGAAGGCCTTGTTCCTTGAACATGAGGTATGCTGTGGTTCATTTTATCTGTGTGAATTGTTTTTCCATAAATCACAAATGCATGTTTTGAGTAGCTCTGGTGTGTGTGGTAGCCTGAGACACCAAACACTTGGTAAACATTGACAATAAGAGGTTTGTCACGCTGTATTTGATTCTCCAGGGACAGTGTGCTCTGCCAGGGAAGTACTTCAGTCACTTTGAGGTATCTCAGTTCACACTCAAGATCTTTGGAGAGGGGCAAGGGGATGTTAAGCTCTGCACTCACGGCTGGTTGTTTGGGGGGGTTTGGGTGGAAACAGTCATAAGTATTGTATTTCAAAAGGTTACAGAGAGATCTAAAGCACAGGCTTTTGAAATACTTACATTGCTCTCAAATGAGCTTGAGCAACATCCTGAAAGTCAAGACTGTTTTTAACAAAGACTGCTCACATACCACTACAGATACATGCTGAAGTTGTTGTAGTGATTTTATGCTCTGAGACTAACCTGCTTTTAGCAGCTCTGCAGTCTAGATCAGTATGTAATGCTGAGAGTTGATTTAGTTAAAAGACAGGCAACCAGTATTAATTACAGCAGTTGGAACACTTGTAGCTTCTTAACAGTGGGATGGTAATTTTTATCCCCATTTTATTGGTCTGCAAATATTGCAGCACTACATTTATTCCCCTTCACCTGATTCTTACTTGTTTCTTTTATTGCTTATCCTGAGCCTGACAGTAGTCTGTTTGGTGCCAGTGTAGAATGGTTCCTTGTTAGTTCTGCCCCCTTCAGATTTTTCTTGGATTAATTTTAAATTCTTGTATTTGGTCACATTCCAGACACCTCTCTACACATGGATCTTTGTAAGTATTCAGTCCAAGAAATGGTGTTGAATCTTGGGCATAGTTCTGTAAAAATGTGAGGTACAGTTAGTTTAAGAAATGTTTGATTCATATTGGGAAAGGTTATTGAAGATCCTTTGGCAACCTCAAGGGGGAAAACAAAACAAATCTGATTGCCGTGCTTTAAGAGTCACTGATATCTACGTGTCTTTGAAGTCCTGCAGTGTATAGGAGGCTTGGGGTCAAATCTCCTAAAGTGAAGCTAGAAGAGAAGGATAAAATGTTTGCTTCACACAGCTTGAAAGACTTATTACAAAAGATTATTTATGAAAGTGTGCATGGTGTCTTTCTGGAGCAGTGGTTCCCCCGATGCTTTTTTGTTACTGAAATGTGATTAATGCAGGGTTTAATACCCTTCTTGAATCTCAACTATTTTTTGTTTTAAACAGGGATACTTTGGAGCTGTTGGTGCTCTTCTTGGGCTGCCAAATTTCAGTTGAGATACCAGACGTCACTACACTGAACTATTTTTCCACCTGAATGACACTCGTTTATGACAATGGGAACTAAATCTGAGGAGGAGAGGAGAAAATAGCAAGATTTTCTGTAACTCTTTCTAAGAAGTAATCAGCTACTGAATATTTCCATTATCAAGAAGGGGGTTTCACTCTGGGCATTGGAAACTGAACTGTTTGGGGATATGTTTATGTTCTTTGGTACGTGTAGCCAGCATTGAACTTTTAATATGCAATACATCCTCTGAAAGCAAACTTCCAGCAGAAGGGACGCCAAACCCTTGAAGTGCTCAGCGTGAAAGCGTTGCAAGTTCACTCCTGAGGCTTTAAGCCCATCAATTTTGTATCAAATTGATGAATGAACAATTCTTTTCATTAGTTATACTTTCTTATGAGCACATTGTCCTATGTGTACTTCCAAAAAAGCTTTGAAAACAATGGGGTATTACCTCCCAGATGAGGAAACTGTAGACAATTGCTTCCCACAGGAAGAACAGTCATTATTTTTATGTGTAATGGAACTAATGCTGTCATTTTCTGTGGGAACAATAGAAACACACCAAAAAGAATCAGCCAAAGCAGCAGATTAAGCAGTTGATGTTTGGAAAGATTTTGGGAAGATGCTTGCTTGCCCTCTTCATTTATTTGAAGATGCAGCTGGTAATTTGGGAAGGTGCCCCGTGTCTTCGGTTGGATTTGGAAAAGAATTTAATAATTCATGAAGCAAGCTTTTGGGGATTCAGCTTGTGAGGAGATGACTTCCAAAATGCCTTATAGGCCTGGGATTTCTTTTGTCTCTCTTCTGTTCTGACATAGTGCATCATTATTAAAGGTACACACAACCTGAGAGAACTGAAGAAATCCCTATGAAATAGACTAAATATGGGACCTCATAATTCTGATGCTTTGGCTCATTTCCATGGAGGTTTGGAAAACTCCTGCCCCATCCTACTAATTTGAAAATGTGATTTCTCAGTATTACTGGAGTTGATCAGAATCTAGTTAGATGTTGAGAATGAAAGGTCCTTGGCTTGCTTTCGGATTTGGAAGTTTGTTTTTGGATGTTGAGGACAGCATCAGAGTTTGTATTGCAGCACCAAACGGACCAATACTTAGTGCACTTGCAATATGGAACCATTCATCAAATTGTGGCCTTGGGATAAAATCCTTCCTCTGGAAGCTGATCTTTGGGGTTTTCTGTCTACTTTTAAAACTTACAGTTATGATTATTGTAATGAGTTTAGTCCTGAAGCCAGGGTATAAGGTCTTAAACTTGTAAGAGTATTATACAGTCATTAGCTATGTGACTCTTTGTGAACTAAAGAGCTACCCAACTTTATGATACAATTCTGATGTTAACTGTTTTCTATAAGTGCATGAAGAACAGCCACACTAGAACACATTCATATCTTGGGGTTTAAGGTATTTTTCAAACTGATTGCTCAAGTATTCCACAGCATGGCTGTGGGATATTCACAGACACATCCACCTGGTGTGTTAGAAACCTCTATGTGCTATTTTCTCTTCTCTTTCTTTTCTTAAAATTCAAAGCCCATACTAACATCATCTGTTGTTGGTTTCCTTAATTTTCTGTGGTCCTTGTAAGAGTGTGTTAACTTAGAGTAGCAGGTTCATTGAGCCCAACGCCAACCGCAAGTGCAGTTCCTTTTATTGCTGCTTTTCCTGGTACTCATTCTGCATTTCCCTTGTGCTTGCTTTGATGTTTCACGTTAAACAAAACAAAAGTAACACTCACAGTTCAACTATTCTAATCCTAAATCAGAGCACTTCAGAAAACAGGTGAATATGGGGCTTATAGGGCGCCTTTATAAATGCTGTATGCTGTTAAGTTCCAGCTGGCTGCAGCAAGTAACCTGCATTTGCTTGCAGAACTTTGTACAAAATGAATTTTTCTGAATGTTTTGACAGCCTCCTGAAAAGTTTTCATATCAACTATCTGGTTTTTCTTGCCAAGTGAGGTACTTACAGACAGATACTACAGCTTGATTAGATGCGGTTCCTTTAGACCATATTTGTTGCTACTTCACTTGTCATTTTGTGATGTTGAAAGAGAGCTGCTCTTGAAGCAGTAGTTAGAGGTTGCTTGTGAGTTTAACCAGAAGCACATGTACAAGATGATTACCTAATGACCGTGGTTAAATTCAACCGTTTGAAGTTGGTATGACCCAAGATACATTTTTTTCCAAGTAAATTGTACAGAGTTAGAGAATAAATGAATGGAGTAATTCTTGAATGGCTGTACTGTATAGAAACTACTGTGAGAATCAAGAATTACGCCCTACCTCTGTTTTACTGCCCTTGAGCTTCTCAAAAACAAATAACTTCCTTTTGCTAGTTTTATTAGCACAATTGTTACTTCATTACAAGAGCAACCAGAGAAGTTTTCAAGCCCTGGCAGGGATCTTCTGTTCAAGCCACATCTTTGGATTTTGTTGCATTTTTCTCTCCACTTACAGCTTGTTACTTGAGTCTCCAAAGATTGACTCTACCACCTGTAGAAATGCTAGGCAACACGAAACAGTTGCAAGATAAGCCTTAAAGTCTTTTCAGCTACTTTTTCTTCTAGGTGAGTTGAAAAGGCTTGTTTCTTCTACACAAATCACTGAAGGTAACTCATGTTTTCCTGATCTTCTGTTTTTACTTTCACCCTTGCCATTTCTTTTCCTCAGGCTGGTTGAAGCAGCTTCAGAGTGAATTGATTCAATGTGGTGTGTTACAGCAGAGAACATGTGGGGTTTTCTCAGGGCTACTGTTGTCTCCTCAAATGGAACCACTTCTCTAGAGGAAAGTTGTGTGACATTTCTAAAGCAACATGTAAAGCTCATTTTGAATGTGTAATTGTTTTCAGCTCAATCAGCCATGCGAGTGCCTTTTCTTTTGTTCATATAATGCCAATCTCACTGGTGCTGGGACTTCTTTCACAAGGTTTTCTAACCGGTGTTGCTTACCAGAGAAATGGCAGATAATTTTATTGGCCATAGACAGATCCCTTCAAGCCAGCATAGCTAGAGATGCCAGAAAAAACAGCACCAGGTTCCTGTCTTCCTATCCTGGTAGCCCTTATCTTGGGGTGAAGCTTTTGTATTTCTTGGTCTCATCCCTTCAGCTTGGTCCCTTTTAACTATTAACGCACAATTTTATTGTATCAGTTATCTCCCTGAAAATCAGGCAAGTTTTTAGTCAGATTAGGTACAGATTATTTCTGGTCAAAGTAGTTAATTTTTAAGTGAAGCTACTCCATGCTGGTGTGGCTATTAAAATTAACTGCTTTCACCTTTCTAGTTCTAATTAGGGTAAGTGCAATTTGAATGAGAGGGGAGCTTCTGCGGTATATGTTGTGTATTCAGCAAGCTGGAATGAACACCTCTTCATCATTCTTTACTGAAGCTAGCAGAGTTTTAACTATATACACTTTTTTCATTCTTCTTAGTAAAACCTGAGTAAATTTGGCAATTCAGAGAGAAGTAGCACTGATAGACTTTCTCTGTCTTACATCTTAGTTGAGGTTTTCAAAGGCTGTTCAGACACCTGACCTGCCTTTTGAAGATCTGTCAATAGTGTTCTGCAAGCAAGAACCCCTGTGATTCTACCAACACCTCTGTTGATAATTTGAGAGTTATAGCTTGGAAAATAGATGAGACTCTCTCCTGCTTGCTCTCAGCCTGTATATTAAGAACAAAAGTTCTGTCCTGGCTTCTCATAATGGATTAAATATTCCATCAGCAGTACTGTTGAGATTGCTACTTGAGTTTGAGTTGTTGGTACTGTATCTGCAAGGTGATCACATTGACTTTAAGAGTTGTAATACAAACTCTTTGTCTCTATCCAATATAGGTCTTCAGGAAATGCCTACTTCCAGATAAGTTACAATAATTTCTCATTTCTAAACGTTTGGAACTAATTGAATTTTAAAAGTTAACTAAATCTAGAGCAAGTCCGTGCTGCTTCAAGACTAGAATCTCTCTTAGCACTCAATCATTGACTTATGTTAGTGTCTGAGTTTACATTCAACCTCTTTTCAAATACCACTGTCACTGTTCCCGTTCTGAGTACTAGATGGCTGTAATCCTGAGGAACCAGCTGAGTTCAGAAGAGAGATGAAGGTCAGTGGGGTTCTGCTGAGCTAGTTGTGGTCAGCTTTTTGTCCCAACTCCATTTGCACATGTAACAAGACTGATTCTTTCTGTTGTCAGTGTTCTCCTGGCAACAGGGCTTTCTGCATCCTTTCCCCTTATTTTTTATTATGTAGGCTTAAAACCCACATAATAGAGCTTTGCTTGTGTTAAGTGAACAAAAATCTCTGGGTCAGATGAGAATTACTTGACCAAGACCTGTAGGTCACAGCGCAGAGTTTGGAACGCTCTGACACATACAGTTACTATTTGGTTTGTATTCCTTTTCCCATTCCCCATCAACACACAGTGAGAGGCAGCAGACTTAAAATCCTTGTGGATAAAATGGATGAATTGAGTCTTCAGACGTGACCATTGGAGATAAAAAAAAAACTTTGTCACAGTAGAGAGGGAGAAAATTCCCTGCTTATGTTCTTTAAGTCTTACTGGTAAATTCCAAAGTAGATGGTACAGTATTCTGTTACCTGTGATAAACCTAAACAATCAGTAATCTTTAAAAGTCTGCAAAGAAGCCTGTTTTATTAGTTTTGTTTCCTTCACACGTATAAAGCATATTAATTATTCACAAAACCACATTCCGGACACATCTCAAAAGATGCTGTAATATATTTGTAATTATTGATGTGCTAATGGAATATGTTTGAGCAGTCTGGGTTTGCATAACTGAGTGCCGAATCCTGCTCACTTTGGTTACTTGAGTAAGATGATGGACACTGTTTTAAACTACTGAGCAAGATTTGGCCTCGGTCTTCTGCCTGAAGAAGACATTAATGCTGCTTTGCATATTCCTGCTGGTGCTAAATCATCTTTTGAAAATAAAGGTTCTAAGTAGAAATTGTAAATAAAATATTTATGGCCTGATCCTTCTGAAAATTTATCATTTGCAAACATATATATATTTTTTTGTTTGGCCTTATTTCAAGTTTCCCTTTTGGGTTGTTGTTTTATTTTTTTTTAAGAGTATGTGGACTGTGTTTGTTAGTGTGGTGAGTCATTGACGGGTTTGGCTTCCTGTGCTGCTCTGTAAAGGCCCAGAACATTCCCCTGGTGCGTTATGATACAACGAAATTTCAGTGTTATTCTTCATCTCGTTTTGTCATTGAAGCTGTTTAAGCAAATAGTATCAAGTAGAACACAATTGACCCCAGTCCTCTGCTAAAACGTCAAGCAAATCAGCCATTGCTACAGACATTTGGGGAAGCGTTGTTGAAAATGCAAAACTACCGATGCAATTTCAGTTTCAAAGCTGAATTTGTTGATTAGTCTTTGCCTGTAAGATCAAGTGGAACATGGTGTGTCAGTTGCTAATCTTAGCTATAAATTGCTAGCATTTCCCAGTTGTTCTAGCACCAGTTTAAGAACGTTGTAAGTAGAAGCTCTGGGGAGAAGTCTGTTAGTTTCAGATTGTGCATTACAAAAGAATTTAGTGAATTAGTACTTGGAGGCATATTGAATTACAACATCTAGAGCGGGAAGATTATTGTGTTGATGTTCTAGAGATAGGATATAGAGGGCTTTTGGTAACCTGCACTGTTTTTACATTCCTGAGTTTTGCATTCTATCAAAGGACTGTTTGATTTTTCCATCTGCTGTCTCATGACCTATAAGCCTTCTAATCACCAGTTCCTGTCTTCAAACGTTCGTTGTAGGTAGCTAGCGAAACGGCCAGGCAAACTGATACTGTAAACCCTTGGAAGATGGAAGTTCTCCGAAGAGCCATTTGGTTAAGTTGCCTTATTCTATTGCATTGCACTCATGTTATGTCTCCACTTTCTTGTTTACTGTTCAGACTCTGAAGATGTGGTGTAAAAAAAACGTGTGCTACCAATTTTTAGTCCCAAATTGCCGGTGAATACCTTTGTCGGCTGTTAATACAGCTCCTGTAAATGATACCTTGATGCCATCTGTAATAACAGCTCTTGTAAATGGTTTAAATTATTTTTCTTTTTATAGAGTCTCATGATTGAATGTACAGATTTGATCCCTTTGTTACGTCACCAAGTAATTTGATTTGGGCCCAAATACTGCCAGTGCTGTAATTCATCCCATCAAATCTTTTGTAAATAATTCTTTACTGCTTGTTTGCATGAATGAAGCCTGGATTTCATTTACTTTGTCATAACCCAACTCTTCTGTGATGGGCCTACATTTTACAGTTTGTTTTCCTGGGTTTATTACCATTTGTTCTGTATGAATGTCGAAACAGTACTTTGTCTTTTCCTAATAAATAATTTGACATTGTTCATTGTTTGCCTACATTTGTGGGTGGTGGTGGAGGGGTCTCTGGGTGTGGTTTTTCCTTTAACATCATAAATTGCTGTGGTACTTGATGTCGGGGGATTGTTGTGTAACATTTTATACTAAGGAAACATGACTGGAATTGTTTTCATGCTCTTTTATTCCTCTCCTTTAATAAAAGCCTATATTTCACAGTTCTTAGATTCAGATCCTGTTTTAAAAAACTTCTGGTGTCCTGAAGAATGTTAGTTTTGCGGTCTTGGAGTAGAAAGCATGCTGTGGAACTACCCTAAGCTTTTGCCTTCCAAATTAGCTTGAGAGCACGTGTGGATTTATGCACACAGGTGATGTTTTCCTGTTGAGTAAAATACTTAACATGCAGTTTATACGTGATCTACAAACTGCAATTACTCCTCCTTTGGATTTATTCTTCATTTATCTTTTGGAAAAGTCAAATTACATTGGCTTGATGTTGTTCAGACTGGGTGTCTGTTGTTGTCAGAATGAAGTCTGTGCCACAGCAGCATGGTGGCAAAATGCATCTTGTTACAACTTTGCTATGTCAGAGACTGTTCAGGGTTCCCCATACAAGTATTTTAGCCACTCGAACTACAATTCTTTGCTTTCAACTGCCAAAAATGAAGCCCTGAGATTTCACTTGTGTGTTTTATCTCCATGGAGTCTGGCAGAGATGAGATGAGCTGTGCAGCACAATGATTCTTTTTCACCTAGGGGAAATGAGCTTGTAAGAAAGACAAGTTCCTTTACACATTTTTGCAGTGTTGATTTGTTTGGTTTGCCATTTCTGTAATGCAGAAATACCTCTTGTCTCTTTGCATGAATTGTAGTAGCCTTTTGTGGAAGCTTGTTTGCATTTCATCTGGGGCCTTAACTGCCTCTTGGTGCAGCACAGGAGACAGGGTATGCTGCATGAGCTTCATTTAGTTCTGTCTTATCTAGATATGATTTAAAAAGGAATCATATTAAACAACTGACTTCCTCTTACTGTAAGACAGCTGTATGGGAATTTCTAATTTAATAATCCCTCTCTTTAGAGCTATAGGTTAAAATGAAGTCTGTCTTCTGTCCCAGAGTAAAGCTGCCCTGCTCTAAAGGCCTTTCTGTCTATCCACGGGGGTTCAGTAAGTGTATCCACTGTCTGCAGTTTGAAGCTGACAGCAGGAAGAAGTAGCAGTCAGGTGGTGCTCAGCATGTGGGCAATAGTGGGGCTGCTGACCACATTCATCAGCTCAGGTTGCAGAGCAGTGGCTGCATCTGAAGTCAGGACAGGGAGAGAGTGTTTATGCTTCCTGTAAGTATGTAGTTGAGAGAGTTAATTTGGCAATGGTGGCTGCTTTGTAACCTCCCAGAGTCACAGGGTACCTGACCTCCAGGAGGCTGCAGCACCTGTGTGGCTGGCCCAGACTCCAACTGTGGGCCCTGTGCTGGGCACAAAAAGGGAGATTGTGAGAGTACCTCTGTTCTGTCAGGGTCATAAGCAGTTACAGAAGAAACAACATCAGCATTCTCTAGGTAAAAATTTCCAAGGACACAACAAAGTTCTTTGGTTGCCTTTCTTGGGAAGGACATAAAGCTGTGCTGTGTAGAAAGGAAATGTGTACACTGAGGGTGCTTAAGGTCTTGGGAACATGTTTGAGTTGATGAGCAACTTGACACATTTTTAATGTGGGGACAGATACCTCTGTGGGGTGCAAACACTTTACCCTCTCAACCCTTTAGGTTCTGGCTGAGCAGTGCTGACTGAGAGGAGCGTTCAGCCAAGGTTTATTGCATTGTTTTTCTTTATGTAATTATAAACGAGATTTACATACAATTTCTTTGCCTTAAAACAGCTTACACATTGAGCAATGACTACAGGATGTGTTCTAGCAGATATTTGCGTGATGAAACCTGAAAGGAAGAGGAATCCAAAGTGACAGCGTATTTCAAGCAGATTCCATCAACTCAGAGGCATAATTACAGAGTGAAGATTTGTAGCCAGAGTCCTGAAAGGTAAAGGACCTGCAGCCTGTGTAAGGACCTAAGAAATTACTTGCTAATTAGATTTTGAGTAGTTTCTGTACTTCATGTCATTGCCCTTGGGGTCTGTGATTCAGCCAATTTTCTATCTACCCTGTTGTCCACCTGTTCACCCTGTGTTTTGCCAGTTTGGCTCTAAGTAAACTGTGAGATGATGTTGGAGACCTTGCTGAAGTGAGGATGAACAACATCCAGTGCTCCTCCAATTAGCTACTGAGATAGTCCACACAAAGCTATGGGGTTGGTCAGGTACAATTTGCCCTTAGGAACAGCATGGCCTTACCAGTCGCTACCTTGTGCTTTGTGTGCCTGCACATGTCTCCCTTCCTGGGCCTGACGAGCCTGTGGTATCCCACAGGCCTATTTCTGAGGAGATGCGATATTTGCATTCTGCCAACTGAAACCTTCCTTTGTGGCCATGATCTGCTGGTGCTCTGCTCTGTTCTTATCCTCAGACAGAGCTTGACTGGTCTGGCATCATGTGTGCCCAGCCAGCTCCAGGGCTGCTGAACTGTTTTCCTCTGCAGTGCAGAATGCCTTGCTCCCACCTTTCTGCTCCTGAGGGCAAACCTTAGGAGTGAGAAGCTGAGGCAAAGAACATACTGACTGCTACATCTGTCCTGACTTTTCTGTATCTCGTTACTGGGGGTCACGGGGCTTAAACAAAACAGGGTGGTTCTGTTGAAGGGAGGAGACCAGCATATCAGAGTGAGTGATACTAAGAGGAAGGGCCCTGACTTTTGTGCTTATCAGAGGCTGGTGACAGCAGAGGAACGTGATCCTGGAAGCAGCAAGAGAGCAGGTGCTGCTGGCAAGGGAATGCAAGGAGGGGTGTTTAGTGCAGTAGAGACAAAGAGCTGCCGCCCAAGTCGGTGGCATTAGGGATGGAGAAAGGTGTGGCTGGAGGAATGGACTGCAGCAATTTATTTGCTGCTTTTAAAGAGTTCTTAGTGTCATTGACCAGGAAGCTGTGCTAGCTGTTGACTCCCAAACTGATGTTATCTGCAGTATATGATTTTGTTCTGACTTTATAATCCTTCTCACTTTTCTGTTGTGATCAATTGCTTATCATTTCACTTGAGTTCCTTGGTAAGAGGCCACATATCCCTTAACAGTCAGCTCAGGACAACAGGAACCAGAACATTGTGTGTTTTTCTCATTATGGGTAGATATCCATCTTTCCAGGACGATCCCTAGCCATCCTATCACCTACCTGTCTGTAACCCTTCCCTCATCCATCAGGAATGCATTGTAGTTGTTGTAATCATCTTTCTCACCCAATACTGCTGCTTTGCTCTGATGGGGTGAGAGCAGGACTCCTGGGCTGTGTGATTTGCAGTTTTCTGTTTTCAGCTGCTTTCCCTCTTCGTACTGGGACATTGCACGGGGAAGGGGAGCAGAGAGTTGCCAATGCAAACAGCTCCACAGCCAGACCAGGAGAGGAGCTTTAAGCAAACATTGCAAATGCAGGAGGCTCCCTTAGCACACAGATACGGTTACAAAACACTTCACAGCATGTTCCAGCTTGGGGAAATTAATGTAGCATTAATTTTAGGCTGTTTGCTGACAGTTCACTAGCTGTGGTTGTGCTGCAGCTCTGTGTCAATTTCCTCTGTATCAGCTAACAACTCGAAAATGAATCTTGACATGAAAATAAGGGCTCATTTCCCACCCATGGCTCTGTAAGTGCTGCCTCAGTGTGGTGATTTCCCCTACCTACAGCTGGATACCACCGGCCACCGGCTCTTGCCTGCAGCTCCTGAGAGTGACACTAGATGCGTGCCCCTTGTGGTTTTGTATTATGCAGACACTTAGGGACATGGGTGTTGGGGCCTGGGCTATACTGAGGGAGGTCAGTACAGAGGACAGTGTAAAACAATCAGTGTTCATGCTCAGGCCTGCAGTAGCAAAAGTTAGTAACAAATGTAAGGTCGGCTAAAAAGGGATAACAAAGGATAGTGAAGAATAAAGAACAGTAGGGTATTCAAAGACAAGTGTGAAGAGTAAACAGTAGAGTATTCAAAGACATAAATGATCCTATGTTTTACTTCTTCAGCCTTTGTGAGATCTGGAAGTGAAGTCTCTTCTGTTGAGTTTTCCTATATTGTGTATCCTCAGTGTATTTCCTCATTTTCCAGAGTTGGCAGCAGTTTGGATGGAGAGAGAAAACTTTCTGAATCTTTCCCTCCCCCCCAAAAAAAACAGTTTTTCCTAACTTTTTGCTGTTAGAGATGGATCTTAAATCAGATCTTAACATAGTGCTTTGGTGGAAGTGGATGCAATGCAGCACAATGGTTTTTACATACATAAATTAAGTCTTCTGACTTAATTTGACATCAACAACATAGTGATTATGCACTTGGGCTCCTGCAAGTATTGGAGCTGAACTTATTGGTTCTTTGAAGTGTATGTCCTATAGACATATCATAGAATTGTAATATCTCCAGGGATGGGGACTCTCCCACCTCCCTGAGCTGCCTGTGGCAGTGTCTAATAACCCCCTCAGGAAAAGTTCTTCCTCATCTCCAATCTAAACTTCCCTTGGTGCAACTTGAGGCTGTTTCCTCTTGTCTTATCACTTGTTACAGTAGGGAGAAGAGATGGACTCCCCTCACTCCAACCTCCTGTCAGGGAGTTGCAGATGGTGATCACATCTCCCCTCAGCCTCCTCCAGACTAAACAACTGCAGTTACCTCAGCTTCTCCTCATAAGACGTGGGCTCCAGACCCTTTGCCAGCTCTGGTGCCCATCTCTGGACAGACTTCAGCACCACAGTGTCCTTCTTACAGTGAGAGGCCCAAAACTGAACACAGTAGTTGAGGTGAAGCCTCACCAGCACATAGCACTGGGGGACAATCACATCCTTGGTCCTGCTGGTCACGCTATTTCTGACACAGGCCAGGATGCCCTTGACCTTCTAGGTCACCTGGGCACACTGCTGTCGATCAGCACCCCAGGTCCTTTTCCTTTGGGCACCTCTCCAGCCATGTCTCCCCAAGCCTGTAGCGTTGCCTGGGCTTGTTGTGACCCAAGTACAGAACCCAGCACTTGGCCTTGTTAAACGTCCTACAACTGTCCTTGACCCATCGCTCCATCCCCTGCAGCTCCTTCTGAAGACCCTTCCTGCCCTCACACAGAGCTCCCACCCAGCTTTGTGTCATCTGCCAGTTTCCTGAGGGTACCTTCGATTCCCTCATCCAAATCATTGACACAGGTATTAAACAGAGCAGACCCCAACACTGAGCCCTGGCTGTGCGTGTTTGTAAAGCGAATACGGGCGCCCGAGCTTGACCCTTGCTCGGGAAGCTTCGTGGGTGCGTGTGCTTTCAGCTGAAGTGGCACAGCCTGCCTCAGCCTTTGCCCACGGTGGCACGAAAGGCCCAGGCCAGGGCCCGCAGCTGCTACCCCGCTGTTGTGAGCAGCATGAGAGGGAGAGAAGGGGAAGGCGGCGGGAGGGGTGGGCTGTGGGGAGGGCGGGCGGCTCCTGAGGGTCGCTCAAAGAAGGAGCTGAGGAGCGCCGTGATCGCTCCTCGTTAGTATAGTGGTGAGTATCCCCGCCTGTCACGCGGGAGACCGGGGTTCGATTCCCCGACGGGGAGAAGCAGCTGCTTTTTATGTCCGGGAGCTGTAGTTTTTTATTGTCTCTTCTGTCCGTCCAGCAGCAGCTCTGGTTGAGAGAAGGGAGAGATGTAAGTCCTGTGCTGCAGGGAATCAGCAGCTCCTAGCACTGCCTGCAGCTCCCTTGTGCTGAGAGCAAACACTTGCAGTGACAACAGATGCAGCAGCACACCTCTAAATGAACTTGTGATTTGCTACAAGAAACCTAACCTTAGTATTTAAAAACATCCACTGATCTAGTACAGCTTTTGATGTGAGACCTATTGCCCATTGTTACAATTTGGCACCTTATTTCAAGTCTTCTTCTCTTTATCGTTACCTCCATTATTACAGTTATACCCCAGCCCTCAGAAGCATTTACACTTCGACCAAACATGTTTAGAAAGCAAACTTTCATGTGAAAAGTATGTGGTTATTTCAAGCAGCCCAGTAAACATATATTGTTCTTAATAATTCCAAGGGGTTCTTCCAAAAGAAAAATGTCAGTAGCTTGGCTGCTGCCAGCAGCGAGCCAGCATCCATGTGCCTCAGCTAATCCCACCGTCTCTTTCAGAGCTTTCTTGCTTTTTCTGCTAGGATCAGCATCACCTATGCAGGCAGTGACTAACACCGAGCTGTGGGACAGAAAATGTGAGATTCTGGACCTACAACTGCAAATCCAGGTCCTGCTTGTGGAGGCGTCTCAGCAGCACACATCCTTTGAGTCCCAGTCATCGGTAAGTTGCAGGGAGAGTTATTAAACATCTTGTGCACAAAGAATACTTGTATTTAAGTTTCTTGATGAACAAGAGTTTGCTCGATTGATTGTTTTACTCCTTGGAAACTCCATGTCCCTTATCTAAGCTTGCAGAGGTTGACCTAGCCCTTCTAGAAAAAGGAAATCCAAATCTGCTGTGTCACTATGTTAGTGATCAGCTGGTAGTTTGTGCTGGCTTCTGCAACTCTGCCTCCTAGAAGCAGGGACTGGTTCCAGGTGGGCTTCACTGAGGGGGTGAAACTGGAGCAGTCAGCTTAGTTCTAAGGTGATTTTAAAATATATTTGCTTAGTTTTGTTAAACTATATTTTATCCAAGCTGGACAGTACTCTGGAACACATGCTCCATCTGGGAGCGTTTCCATGGACACTGGGGTTTGAGGCATCCCTGGGGCTGGCCCTGAGCTGGTCCTGAGGAACCTCTGCCACCCTCACAGAGAGAGCTGTGACAGGCAACAGCAGCACAAGCTCATCAATGATGCTGCTCCTGCACGTGTGATCTGAAACCTGAAGTGGCTTAAAGAAATGTGATAAGGAGGAGGAAAGGTTAAGCTTTTGGTTCTTGAAAGGTGAAACACTGGTGTAGAGATTACCTGTCGTGAGAAGATGCAGTGTTGAAAGTAATGTTTGGTTTCACAATGGGGTGTCTCGTTTGGGACATGACGTTTAACATTAAAAAGCATGTTACAATGTGTTTTGATGGCACAATAAGGCTTTTGGTCACTCCTTATTAGTTATTAGTTATTAGTATTAGTTTAATATATCACTGATCTCTAGTCACTTCAGTTGCTGAATTGTAGGGCTTGAAACAGATCTTTTTCCAAATTAGAGGGTGTCAACAAAATATTGAAAGGAATGCCACACCTTAAAGCCTCCTATGTGGCCACTGCAGCTCCTGCTGAGGAGAAAAAGCATCCAGTGCATTTAGAGAGACTTCTTAATAGCTCTTTCTACAGCTATGAAGCTAGACATGTTGAAATAACACTTGTCACTTACATGTTTAGTTAAAATATGATCTTAGTTTATACTGTCATTCATTAGTTCATCCAAATGCCTGTGTTCCCTGAAGAAATATGAGACCGCTGTCCTACTCTCCTCCACATATACAATGACAGTATTTTACTCAAAGGTAGTATCTTTGTCAGGCCCTAATAACTTGCTTCTCTGTTCTTTATTCTCTCTCTCCAGAAACATGGCAATCCTCTTGAGCTGTCAATTTTTAGAGGGTTTTTTTTTTGCCACAATGTTATCCTTTTGGAGAATTTGCTGGGTAACTGAGAGCATCTTATTTTTAAAAGAAAGGACTCCTTCCTTCAGCTCTGGACTCTGCTTTCTCTGCTACTTGGCTATGGATAATCTTTGGGTAAATTGTTGGAAAACATGCCTTCATGTTTTTTAAATGGTTTTTTCCCAATCCCTACTTTTTTTAAAGGATGTTGGATTTCCTAATCAGGTGACTGCCTTGTGCCCCCCAGGAGCAGCTCTGCAGGGCACAGCTGCTGCCCAGCCTGTCACCAGGGACTGCTCAGCATGCAGGATTGCTGATGTGGGTCTTGTGAGCACTACATCTGTTCCAGTTTCTTCTCTCTCTCTGTAGATGCTCCTTGAAGGCCTCGCACAGGCTGTGCACCTGCAGCGCTGTGTTTTCCAGCTTGGCCCTGGCAGTGCACTCAGGGCCTTTAAGCATTCTGTTGAACTTGGATCTGGCCCAGCTGGAGCTCAGCGCCTCTCACAGCATCCTGCAGCTCTGTAGAGAGGGACCTGGGAGTTCTGGTTGATGAAAAACTAACAATAAACCAGCAGTGTGCCCTTGTGGCCAAGAAGGCCAATGGCATCCTGGCGTGCATTAAGAACATGGCCAGCAGGTCAAAGGAGATTGTTATCCTTCCCCTCTGCTCTGCCCTGGTGAGACCTCATCTGGAGTCCTGTGTCCAGTTTGGGGCTCCTCAGCTCAAGAGGGACAGGGAACTTCTGGAGAGAGGCCACTGCAGGGCTAGTAAGATAATCAGGGGGCTGGAGCATTTTCTTTATGAAGAAAGGCTGTGGGAACCGGGACTGTTTAGTCTGGAGAAGAGAAGACTAAAGGGAGACCTCATCAGCACTTAAAAGTACCTAAAGGATGGATGTCAGGAGGATGGGGTGACACTATTTTCTGCAGTGCTCAGTGATAGAACAAGAGGCAATGGGTATAAGCTAGAACACAAAAAGTTCCACTTAAACACAAGGAGAAACTCCTTTAGTGCTGAGGTGAGGGAGCCCTTGCCCAGGCTGCCCAGGGAGGGTGTGGAGGCTCCTTCTCAGGAGATTCCCAAACCCACCTGGACATGTTCCTGTGCCCCCTGATTGAGAGGAAGCTGCTTTAGCAGGGAGTTGAGCTGGATGAGCTCTGGAGATTCCTTCCAACCCTCACCCTTCTGTGGTCCCATGATTCTATGATGTGCAGCAGTGCCTGCAGAACTGGGCTGCAGCCAAGCCTGAGAGTGGATTGTGATGTGGCCAGCTGGACCAGCCAGGACTAAATGCACTTGCTGCTCCATGTGCTTGGTAGAGCTGTGTTTCTGTCACATACAAATGAGGTGTATGTCCAGTGATGGGAGCAAAAGCACTCACGAGCCTGACAGGGTGCTCATGAATAGGCTGGAAGAGCAGAGGGAGGTGTCACAGATGTAGTATGGGCTCCTCTGTTGGTACCTCTCATCCCCACAAGCCCAGTCCTTGGCAGAGTGACGAAGTGAAACTGCTTCCACATGTTTTCTTTAGTGATTTAGGCTTAGTGAAATCTTCCTCAAGCCTCTAAACTGCTTCTGCAAAACCTACCACTGGCCCTTTTAAGTCATCTATTCTCACCTTCAGCCCTGGGGCTATTATTAAAGCAGATCTGTGTTCCTTCACCACAACAGTACCCTGGCAGTAGCTAATACCTTTCCTTCTAGGGCAGCAGCTCCTGGGTCTCGGCCTCACCCGCATCCAGCGGTTCTGGGTAACACTCAGTTAATGCCTCGTGGCAGCAGATGAAGGAAATGCCTCCAGCTGGTGCTTACATTTAAATGTTTGCACTAGCATGTTCCCACTAGGCTAGCTGAACAGCAAAATATTGAGTTCAGTGCACTCTCACTACTTGATGTTTTTATCGTTTAAGGCTCGAGACAACTTGTAAATGCTTAAAATAGCGTGAAAATCCCTGTGCTGGCACAGGCTCCCAGCCTTATTGGAAGGCTGTCTGCTGTTCTCCTGGTGTAGAAGTTTCATATGTTCCACAGAACAATTATGGTAAAGCCAAATTTTAAATAACCAGACCTATGTGACAGTTATCATTTAAAAGGGAAATCTATAAGTTCAGGGTGTCAGAATAACAAGTTGTTTGAAAAATGGGAAGTGCTGAGTGACCAGCTGTCCGTCAGCCCGGCCTTGGTGGGCTCCACTGCAGGAGCTCCATTGATTTCCACTATTTTTTCCACATAGTGGAAATGTAATATGTAAAACAAACTTTTCTGAAGGAAAGGAAGAAGGAAAAAGGCTGCAAGACCTGTGGCTGTTTAGACTAGAAAAGGGACAACTGTGGGAGGACCTCAGGAATACTTGTGAGTACCTAAAGGGTGGATGTCAAGAGGATGGGGTGATGGGTTTTATTGCAGTGTCCAGTAACAGGACAAGGGGAAATGGGTATAAGCTGGAACACAAAAAGTCCCCCTTAAACACAAAGAGAAAGTCCTTTGGTGCTGAGGTGGGGGAGCCCTGGCCCAGGCTGCCCAGGGAGGGTGTGGAGGCTCCTCCTCAGGAGGTTTCCAAACCCACTTGGACATGTTCCTGTGTTCTCTGATCAAGGGGAACCTGTGTTAGCAGGGTTAGGGCCAGAGGAGCTCTGCAGGTCCCTTCCAACCCCCACAACTCTGGGATTCTGTGATTCCCTGAAGTGGGGAGAAGGGTTATGGGAAGCAGGAAATCCTTTGCTTCTGACAGCAGCTTGGTTGTGAGAGCAGCAGCTTATCCTGGCACAGGGAGACAAACCTTTGCAGGTTCATCATACTGGCAGGTCTTTTCACATGGATAGGCTGAACCCACTCCTCATGTTATCAGCTCTGGCCTTGGGCCCTTTCAGGACTCAGTTTTTCTAGTTATTGATGCCCCAGGCTATGTGCCCAGTGCAGGTCTGCTCTTCCCTGACTGTGAAATGCCTCTTCCCTGCAGAGATGCCAGCACTGAGAGGGTTGTGACTGCTGTCCATTCCTGCCTTATCTAGTTAATCCTAAAATCTTGATTGAATACTTGCCTTGAGGAGGAAGGAAGCAACCTTGATGTTGCTCTTTTTAACAGAGGAATATGACAGGGGGTAAGAGGGATACAGGCTGCTTTTACCACTGTGGTATTTGTAACTAATGTGATGGAGGACAGACAGCAGGTTTGCTCTTTGCTCTGAGCATGAACATTAACGAGGGATATCTGTTCTGGTTATAACCTCTCTCTGCTAGTGAAACCTCCCCCTTGGTGTGGTCTGTTTTGGGAAATAACAGCTTTGGCTGTTAGACTAGAAATGGGAAGGAAATCCCTTACTTTGGCATCCAGCAGTTGAGATGGGCAAACTTTGCATGTAAAGAAAAACTGGACATCCCTCTTACTCAAGCCTACCTGATGCCAATGCCCAGCCCTGCTGCTCTGCCTGCCTGCTGCAGACAGGCACAGGATGTTTCTTGGCCCACCCTGACAGCATGCCTTGAATTCTGTAAGAGGCCTTTGGCTAAATGATAAGCCACTTACCTTCCAACTGTATACTTTTTATTTAACTGTGAATAAATACTCCTGTGTGCAGGCTAATAAAGCTGTCTCTTTAGGCAAAAGAATGACTCAAGTTTAACCTTAGCTGTGAAGTCACTAATTATCTTCTTTCACAGCATGCATATGCACACACACCCTTTTAAATATTTCTGAGAGTGACTGTGTCCAACCACATGGTTACCAGCTGCAGCCAGCCCAGGCTAAAACATCACACCCACGGTCTTATTCGAGTGCAGATGAAATCCAGATGCACAAATGCTCGAGTTCTCCATGAGGGAGATGCTAAATGGTATATAAAACCAGTTGTCTCTTGGCCTTTAATACTATGCACAGGTTCTGATTAGTTTTGCAGTGACTCTAATGATTTAATTGTTGGCTTCTTTTCTTTTTGTTAGAAACATTTTACTTGACTATTCTGGATAACTTTAAAATGCCAACATTATCTACACACATCTGCTGAGTGAGGATGTTGGCTTCATCTCAAAATGGCCTGATGGTTCAGGAAATGTTTTGGCCCTCAAAGGAGTCCCAAGGCAGAGATGTGAGTGTGAGAAGCTTCTAGGAATGTGGACCAACTGTGCTGCTTTTTCCTAGCCACAGCTTTATTTTTAGCATGCCTCATGTTTAAGGGTCACGTCTGGGAGACAGCAGGAGGTACTTTAGTTCCTTTATGTGAACAGCCTGACTGTTCTCTGGTTTTTTGGCTTTATGAAACAGATTTTCTTCTTCCCAGCTGCAGTATCTCCATGAAATTATTAAGGGATAGCCACAGACTCACTTGGCATCGAGTTAAAAATGAAATGAAGCACAAGGGGTTTGTGCAGCACACCAGGAGTGTGCCAGCCCAGAGGCACCAAAGGCCAAGGTGACTCTGTGCTCTGGGAGGACCCTCGTGGGCCCCATTCAGGGAGATGTCAGCTGTCCATGGGAGACACCCAGGCAGCCCTTGGTGCAGCATCTGCACAGTGGTGCCCAGCAGCAGAGGGGCTGCACAGAGCTGCTGCTTTCGTGGCACCTTCTGAATCTGGGAGAAAAGCTGCTGTGGAGATGAGGCACCTCAGTGACAACCAGTGCTCCTCTGCTGGCTTCTCCCTGGCCTTTTGAAACTCACATGACATTTTCTTATCAGCAGAAGGAAAACTGCACCTCTCCAGGGTCAGGCTTGAAGCAGAGCTCTGCAGGTGGCACAAAATGCACTAAGTAGCTTTTTCATATTAAAAAGCCGTGGGTTTGGTTAGAAGCATTGCCAGCAAAACTGCAATAGGAGGTGACATTAAATGGATTAAGCAAACCAAAATGAACATCATTTTGTTACTTTGCTGTCTCTGACCCAACTGCTTATGATGCTGTTTCCTTCCTCTGAGCCACAGCCATGGGATGTACCCAGCAGCTGTGGGCCCAGTGACAAGGAGCTCTGCTTTGCCCTCAGAGGCCTCAGCATGTCTCCGTGTGCCCCACACAGCTCACCAGGCACAGAAACCAGCCTCTGGCACAAGTTATGACATGTGTGCCTTCCATCACTCTTCAGGCAGTTACTTATGTCTGTTTTAAACTTAAATGCCTTCACCACATCCAGTCTCATCTTTGTGGAAGTGTAATTCCCAGCACTGCATCCTAGCTGTGGCCAGGGAGCTGTCTGCAAACCATCCTGCTCAGGATGAACTCACTGCTCTGAGCATTTCCCTGGCAGGGAAGAGTGGGGAACGGCTGCCTGCATAACCCAGATCCATCTGTGGTTACAGCTGGGGATTGCCTTTGTCCAAAACCAAAAACCCCTTCTTGAAAGAGAAGCATATACTTAGTGCTTTCTCTTCATCATCATACTAACTTCAAGTGTCTTAGGACAAACTATCCGCTGTGCGTAAGTTTGTTGTAGCAAATACATCACGTGTGGCTGAGAACTACCTGTTCTGCTCTGCAGGTCTAAATGATGCAGTAGCTCTGAGGAGAGGATGTTTAATGCACAGCAGCCATCAGCTGTGATTCCAGCCCTTGGATTTCCTTCAGCTGGGAGACAATAATTAACTTGTCTTAATCAAGATGCAGGTTTGCAGCATCAGTCCACAAAAATGAGGAAACAGCTTTAAAGAGTGCCATGGTGGGCTCAGGCCTCCCTTGGCTGCAGGGATGTGTGCTTGGTGAGGAGCAGCCAGCCAGGGGGCTGTGGTGATTGGTGAGCTGGGGGACAGATGTGTCAGTGATGTGTGTGCTGGAGCAGTCTGGTAAGCATCACTGTGCCCTGAACTCCCTTCAACAAATAACCACCAAAGCTCATTCTTGGGAGATATCAGACTCAAACCTTCTTCCAACAAATAGAAATGGAGGATGTGTGAAGCCTGCTCAGCAGTCATTCAGAATCACCCTCTATTCAAGTTATCTCCCCATTAATTGCTTTGCTTTGCTTTGCTTTTCCAGGACCAGTTTTGCCAAGGACCTTCATCAGTGCTGAGCTCCATGTCAGGTATTTGCTTTTTATACATGTTCAATAGATTTCATTGTAAAATTATTTCATTCCCTTGTTCCAAATGGGAAGGAGACCTGAGTTTAATGATTGGGTGTGCCTCTACTTCCAGCATGTTCTTACAAGAACATCCTTATGTGAGTGTTATTTACAGGCGTGTAATGAAATGGGTATGTGGTAGAGCATTTTTGTATGTGCCTGTTGCTGCTTAGACAGTGGTTAGCACAGGAGAGAAGTGCCTTTGCAGTAGGGTTTCCCAAAGGATGTTTCTCAGGTAACTGACTAATCTGAGTCCTGGAAGCCTCTTCTATTGGAATGACTTGTGCACAAATCCTTGACTCAGGCTAATGCTGTAACACAACAGAAATATCCCATTCTGCTTCTACACCAGGCTGCTCTGTTCAAAAGAAATATTAGCAAAACACCTCCAATCCACCAGAATCCATCTCAAAACCCTGCCTGCTAGTAAAGAAGATGGCAGACACACAATAAACCACACAGAGCCTGTAAGCTAGCAAGCTCAGAGAGGAGGAGGAGGAATCCATTCTGCAGAGTTAACACAGCACAGTTGGGAATGCAAAGGTACAGCGTGCCCAGAGTTGAGCATAGCCTCACTCTTCATTTCTTACCCTGCATGGTAGGGAACGGCTGTGTTTACACGAGGTGAGAGCTGAGCCTCGTGGCTGGGCTGGGCTGAGCTCTGTGGTGCAGAGCCTGGTGAGGCTGCTGCCCTGAGCTCTGCTCCCCACTCCTGCCAGAGGGATGGTCAGGAATTACCTGCTGACTTCTGTGCAGAAACCCTGGCTTGAGAGGTAAAAGCTGTGAGGATGGAATTGCTGTGCTCCTAAGGTGCTGCAGTTTCTCTCCAAGACACTGCATCAGTCCAGGCAGCGATGGAGGTACCAGGGAAGCCCCCAGCTGAGGCGATGCCTCAGTGACCACCTCCGGTGCTCCTCCAGCAAGGCTTGGGATGGCTTCTGGAAGAGNTGCTGACTTCTGTGCAGAAACCCTGGCTTGAGAGGTAAAAGCTGTGAGGATGGAATTGCTGTGCTCCTAAGGTGCTGCAGTTTCTCTCCAAGACACTGCATCAGTCCAGGCAGCGATGGAGGTACCAGGGAAGCCCCAGCTGAGGCGATGCCTCAGTGACCACCTCCGGTGCTCCTCCAGCAAGGCTTGGGATGGCTTCTGGAAGAGCACACGGGAAAAACGCCTCGCAGGTCAGTCCCAAGGCATAATTAATCCTGTGCTGGTCTGACCTGAGCATCAGGCCTATGGCCCTGATCAAAGAACTGAAATACCTGTACTGTTTTGGCAAGCACTCTCCTGTTCGTGCCACTGCGTTAGCGTGTCGTGTTGGTGTCACACCACAGTACTCGCCCTCACCTGTGCTGCTTTTCTTCACTTGTGGGTCAAGTAGGATTCTTTTTTAGCTGTTGGCTTGTATCTAGAGCTGCAAATGTTCAGATCTATCTAGAATTTGATTTGTAGCTTTCAGTAGTTATACTTGTTCTTTGGCTGGAGGCTTGTAGACGTTTTATAACACGAAGGTGTCAGTCAGCTGCACAGTGCCCAGCAGCCTCTGCTCAAGGCACATGAGAAATTTTTCCAAAGCTGTGTGACCACAAGCAGTTGTGAGAACAAGCCCAGCAATAAGCCTGAGGGAGTAAACAAAGGCTTGTTCACTTAGATGCCAGCTTTTGGGTAACGATACATAAAGAACTGGGGACGGTTTAGCAAAAATTCACATGGTGAGAATCTAATTGTTAGGGCACAGGCTAACACTGCTGGCCTGTGGCCCAGGGAGGGAAGTGTGAGGGTTGCATGTCAGGGTGGAAGTGGTTCTTATGAAAGGCACACTAAATAAAACCTTCCAGAACAGTGGTGTTCCTGGAAGGGCCTTTGGGGACTTTAGCCCTTGTATATTGTGGTAAAAATATATGTGCTCTTAGGAGCAGGGAGGAATACTGGCTTTGTTTTCAGATGTGGCAGATTTTCGGTGTGAAGTTGACACACGTTCTGGGTAAATCCTGCTATCGATGGAGCTAAACCCCAGACAGTGTTCAAAATAAGTCAAAGCTGTGACCACCAAAAGGATGTATTTTCTTTCTTCCCCTGAGCCTACAGGCACTTCACTGTTATAAAAGAACTTTCAGAGGTGTCAAGGGACTTGACTGTTATTGCAAACATCCCTGTTCCTCATTTGAAACAAGAGCAAGGTATTCTTTGGGCTGAGATTACATTTCAGTCTGGAAGTTTATTGGTGCTGCGAGTGAAGCACAATACACTGCTCCCATGGGATGGAGCAAAGAGGCTGTCAGATTGAGGACTTTTGGTGGATGAAAAAGACACTGAGAATTGTATTTGTGTGTAAGATCTAGGGTCTGGGGGTCTCCAAAGTCCTCCAACCACTTTGAAAAATCACAGCTTTGTGTGTCTGGGTCATGACCCTGGCATTGGAGCATCAAGGCTCTCAAGCTGGAATGAAGAGTAGCACCAAACCTGTAGTTGGTACTTGCAGTTGTGGAGCCCAGCACATCATGTCAGGCTGGCGTTGCAGGGAATCTTTTGGAAGCAGTGCCAAGCCCCACCACTAAACCATGTCCTGCAGCACCTCATGTCTTTTGAATATCTCTATGGATGGGGATTCCACCACCTCCCTGGGCAGCCTGTTCCAATGCTTAATAGCCATCTCAGTGCAGTTCTTCCTCAGCTCTAAACCTCCCCTGGTGCAACTTGAGGCTGTTTCCTCTTGTTCTGTCACTTGTTAGTTTGGAGAATAGGCTGACCTCCACCTTGTCACAACTTTTCAGCCGTGGGGATGCTTCAGCAAGAGCCCAGCAGGATGCCAGGCACTCGCCGTGCTGAGTGAATCCTCGTTCAGAGCCACATTTTGTCCTGGCATTCCTCCGTTGCATCTTTGAGATCTGGGCAGTGTTTGGAAAGAGAAGAGACTCCTGCAGTGAGCTGCACTCTCAACCCCTTACTTCTTGGTATGTTATAAACTATACCAAGAGCTTTTGAGGGGAAGACCAGCAAGAGCCTTTTGAAACAAATCCCTTTGTGCAAGTGCAATGCAGCAGGAAGGGCTGGGAAGTATGTTGTTTAGCCTGCATGGAGCTGGCTTCTCTCCTTTTCCCTGGATGTGGGCTGTGCCTGGTGCTGAGGCACAGCAGTTGCCTGCCAGGCAGTTGCCCCTGGGCTTGCAGGAGTGTTGGGACCAAGCCACTCATCTGCTGTGCTGGGAAGGAGCGTGGGGTGGGTGCAACCCTTGGCTCTCCTCTCCTGCACTGTCAGGGGCTTTTTCCAGAACACCAGTTGCCTCCAACTATTTTGCAGTGTTGTGGCATGCACCCAGGGAGACAGCAGTCCCTCCCTTTCTGCCCAAAGAACTGCAAAGCCATATGTAATCCTAAAAAAATGAAGCGTGCCCCAGCCTGTGCCACGTCCCAGCCCAGTGCTGCAGGGGAGGGCTCCATACAGATGGTGCAGGGCTGCTTGCCTGCCTTTCCTCCAGCAGCACCAGCCCTGGGCTAACACAGCCCACCTGGGACAGACAGGGACACTCCCCTGCCCATGTGCCTCCTCACAGCTCCTGCAGTGCTGAATGCAAAAGATCCCCTCCCAGCTTTTGATGGACTTGGGATGTGGGGAGCTCCCCAAAGGGTGTGGCCAGGGGGGTTTCTTCATCTTTAAGAGAGGTCTTCTCAGGCTTTCTGCTTACATTGTGACCTGATGCTCTCTTTTCTTGCCTTATCTGTACAAAATGGAGTGGGTAGGAGCAGTGGGTTTAGCTATAGCAGCAGCTCTGTAAGCAGCAGGGCACATTGTGGAGCCCTAATACAGAGCCCTCATTGTGCCCAGTGGCAGGGAGGTGGGACCTGGCCTGGGCTGGAGTGGCTTGAGAGGGCTGCAGGAGGCAGGCAGCCATACCATGCCTCCTTTTCCAGCAGCAACCTTCTTGCCAAAGCTGTCCCTGGGACTCTCACTGACAGGGCAGAGCTCTGCTGTATTGGCTGAGCAAGTGGGGAGGGATGCTCCCCCCAGGGTGAGGCCACACCACTCCTGCACATCTCAGCACAGCACCAAGGGCTTCCGACCTGCCCAACTCTTCCTGCCATACCCTCTGAACATACTCTTTAGGGAACATAGAGTGATTTGTTTCCATCTGGGTTGAGATTTCCCCACCTTTCTAGTCTTGCAGTCAGCACCAGAGGAGGTTTGTTGGCACAAACCTCCTTCCAAAACATAACTGGGCCCCCAGTGGACTTGAGGCTGAGCCTGCAGCTCTGCAGAGCCCAGGCTTTGAGATGAAACATCTTGTGTTGACTCATCTTGACCTGGGCAACCTTCCAGAACAGGCAGTTGTGTGAGAGTTACACTGGGCTGTGAGAAAGTAGCATGGACATGTTTTCCCTAAATATAAGTGACAGAGCCCTGGGTAGTAATTACTGCCCTGGATCAGATGCTCTGATATGAATTGTTTCTCTGCTTGACCACCTTCTTCTGGTAAGGAGAGCAAGCAATGGCTAACTAGGCTGAGACTCCTCCTGGCTGCAGCACAGCAGGTCTCACGTGCCTGGCTGGGAGCCTGGAGACACCCTTCCCTACCTTTAAGGAGATTCAAGGTGTAAGAGCAGATGGATGTCAGCCAGTTCTCAGCTGTGCACAGCCCCATCCTTTGCAATGTGGGCAGGGGTTACAGGGCTGGAGTGGCATTTGGTGACGGAACTGTAATGTTGACTGTGCCAAAACCTGTAAACTGGAACAAAAACTTACCACTTGTAAGTGCTGGAAGAAGAGCAAATGGCATTCACTGACTGGTAGTAGAGCTTTAGTGTGTTCATATTGCACCAGACCAGGAGGCACCTACCTGCTGTCCTCTACCCTGCACTGGCCAGACAAAGGTACAAGGACTTTAGCCCACATAAGAACACTTGTATGCAAACAACATATATGACAATACTGCTCCACTTAAAGTGTTTAAAATGTGAGAAAATGGGCTTTGGTGACCTCAAAAATGTCTGCAAAGAAAGAGGAAGATGAGACTCTGCTCTACCTGTGACAGGGTGGCCAAAATGCTAATGTGAGTCTGCTCACAGACTCCAGGTAACTTCAGGGAGGAGCTGAAGGAGATTGGTTCCTTTTCTGGGAACAGGACAATGACGGACGCTGTTGCCATTGCTCCTGGGCTGCTGCACTGAGCTTAAACACTGCAGTTCAAGAAAGAAATTGCTAGGGTGGACAATGCTCCCGCTGGAGACCATGTAAAAGATGCAGCTGTGTTTCCTCTGCAGTTCCTTCTGGCCGTCTGCTCTCCAGCAATGATGGGAGCAGCAGGAGCTCGTGGTGCTCCCACAGAGCTGGGTCATTGCTGGGGGGGATGAAACTCTCAGCACTCCAAAGAGCCTCAGAAGTAGCAAAGTTCATGAAAGGAAAAGCAAAACGGTCATGTTCTGCTGCTGCTCTTTCTTCTTCTCTTCTCTGATGCCAACATCTACCCTGGCAAATCACCTCCATGTTGCTGCCCAGATGGGTGCCAGCTCACTAACTACATAACTTGTGCTCTCTCTCTCTCTCTGCAACTCACACAGAAATATCCTGCTCTTTGTAAACAGCCTAAAAATATCGTGGTGCTGTTCCTCTGAGGGATTTCAGGGAGGCTGGGAAGGAAGCTGGGGGTCAGGCTGCCTCTGGGGAGCAGCCGCAGTGTCACACATGGGCACAGAGCCATGGGACTGTCCACTCTGGCTCTACACAGATGGGGCCCAGCTGGAAGAGGCTCAAGGTGTCAGATACAGTGCTGGTGTCCTGCTGACCCAGCTCTGGCAAGCCAGAGGTGCCAGATATCTTCAGGCTGTAGTGTTAATTGTGTGAGAGTGGCAGAGATATGCCTGGAAAGCCCCAGAGCTATGTGAGAAGCACAGGGCAGTATTGAGGAGCAGCCTGAGGTGTGGGACAGAGCTTGGCTTTGGGTCTGCTCCTCTTCTGAAGAGTAGTTGTCATTTTTTTTTCTGCGTCAGTGCACTATTGGGTTCAGAGGTGCAGGTACCAGCATCCTGCAGAATGATGCTTTCTCCACAGGTAACACTGTCTTCTGGGTCCCTGTCCCAAAGTGGGACGTGTGTCTCCACTTTGGCTGATTTCCAGAGTCAGAAAAGACTGTTCCTTCAGACATCTCATTTCAGAAGCAGTTAAAAGCTAGTTTCTGTTCTCATCACAGCAGCACACCTTGTTAAAGTGTGTGGCTTTCCTCACCACAGCTTGGTCAGGGGAACCAGGACTTGAGTCTGTCTCCCTCCACAAATGATGCAGAAGCATGTTCCAACTAGAAACCTCATTGGGAGCTATTTCAGTTTGCAATGGCTCTCTGGCAGCCATGAGGGCCCTGGCACATTTTTTGGGTTTTCATTCATTAGTGCTTAACCTTGTTACCTGGTGCAAGACTGTGTGACACAGTTAATCAGTAATATGCTCTGGTGCCCCATCAGGCATGTGTTGTGTGCTGTGAGCAGCTGAAAACAGAGACCAGGGATCAGCTCTGGTCTCCCAGCAATAACAGCAGTGATCTCTGCTGTTGTGCACTACCTGGTTTCTCTGTCTGCGCTTGTAAATGTTTCTCCTACATGGGCTGTGGTGGTGGGTGGCAGGGATCAACTGCTGTCCCTGGGTCTATGGGAGCTGCCTGGTGCTGCACAATTCAGCCTCACACCAAGAGGGAATAGGTCCAAAACTGAATGAATGTATATGGTGGGCAATAAACACCTTAAGCTTGAATATACTATTAGCATCCTCTAGTGTCTACCTGCCTGAAAACCCAAGGGAACCCAAAAGCACCCAGGCGGGTTGGTGTGGAGGTGGGTGCTACCCTCTCACCTCCTTGGGCTTGCCCTCTTGCAGCTCATTTCAGCTCAGTGCCTGTGTGCCACACTCACCCTATGGACGGCTCAGCACCAAAGGAACTCAGCCCCTCAGCAACTGCCTCTTCTCCAGCAAGAATGGATTTGACAGAGAGATGGCTTTAAAGAAAACAACCTTTGCTGTGTCAAAGAGTTTGTGTGTGAAAGCACTAGATTTCATGCTTTTCCCATTGCCTCTGGCAAAAGTGGAGCAGTGTCAGGGGTGGTGTCCCCATCAGAGCACTCAGCACTGAGCTCACTCAGCTGGGCCATGCTCCAGTTGATTGAGGATCTCTCACTGTCACAACTCCAGTGCTTCGAGTACTTCCACATGTTTCATTTCCCTCTGTCCTGCAGCCGACTTAAACTGTGTGCATCCCACTTTATGCCCTGACAGTATGTTTTGCTGGGCCCTTTGGCATTGTGAAGCTCCATCCTCGTTGCCAGCTCGGTTGTAGATGCTGATGTGGGACGGCAGCTGGAGCAGCTGCTGCCCAACACCGAGGGAAGGAGAAAGGAACCGGCGTGTCAGAGCCTTGCTGAGGGCCGAAGGGAGGCTGGAGGAGCTGTGGCCAAGCTGCTCTTTCCCAGGGAGGATTCTCCACCCCGTGCTGGGTGGGATCTCAGCGTTCCTGCTTAAAGCTGAGCAGAGGAGGTTGGAGTTCAGGCAGGACTCGCTCACTTGCAGGGACCCAGGACAGGGCTACGTTCAGCTCACTCTCGTCATGGAAGGTAGGAGGAAGTTTATTTTCCTTCCTTGATTATTCCATGTCTTTAATGTCATTAGCAAAGAACAGAGTGTGAGCTGCTTTGGGGGATGGAATGGCAAAGGTGTGGGTCTGCCTGTTCCCCCCTGAGATGTGCTGCTTCGGTTTGGGCTCGTTTAGACAGAAACCAGAAAGTTTTACAGTGATTGATTTTATTTGGGCCTTAGATTTAAAAAAAATATCACTAGAAAAAGAAGATAGCTATTAGAAATCTTGAAATCTAATGCTTCAGCATTATCTGAGAGTCCCAGGGACGGCATTAGTGGTGTGGCAAGGTCAGTCTCTGGAGGGAAGCAGCATGGGCTCCAAGCTCAAGCCTTCCCCCTTCAGCTTCCCAGGAGAAGCAGAATCCTTTGGGATGTGCATCAATGTAGGCATGGGGAGGTGGTTTTCTTTGCTCTTGACCACATGCTGGCCAAGAAATGGAGGGTTTAGTTTGTCATATGATTAAAAAACTGTCTCACCATGAGTGTCAGCCCAGGGCAGGCTGGAGAGTGGGAGAGGGCACTGGAGGGGTGGCCAGGACTCTCAGTGCTCACCACTGAAGCCTCATCCCTGTCTGTGTGTGTGCAGGAAGGGCAGGGGGAGGCTCTCCCATGGAACCAGGAAAGCAGCAGCAGAGTTTTGTGCTGGGGAAACAATAATAGCCCTTGGGAAAATGTCAGCATCAGAGAAGCCTCTCTAGACAAAAGTGCCTGTTCCTGAAAAGCAATGGCAAAAGCCAAGGGGAGCCCCTCTGGGGTGGGTGCCCTGAGCCTGCAGCAGTGGCTGTCCCACCACAAGCTGGGGCAGCGAAGCCACAATGGACTTAAGCACTCTGCCATGCTGCTGGGTCCTTCCCAGCCTCCCCAGAGCTGGAGGAGGGTTTTGGGTACAAGTTGAGCACGTGTTTGCTGTCTCAGCTGACTTGAGCCAGGGTGCTCTCCTGCCTCGCTCCTGCTGCTGGGTACCCTCACGGCTCCCCCGGGCCCACAGGAGCTGGGGCCCTGTGCAGGGGCAGTGCTGGCATTGCTCTACCATCACCTGGGCCAGCCCCAGCTCCTGCCTTTGCCAAATAGCTGCTTTGTAATGCTGAAAGCATCCAGCAGGGATTGACAGATCTGTAGGAGGGTATTAAGTGTCTACATGTCGGGTGGTGCCTTTCATTTTATCACTCCACATAAAACGTTTTGTGTCCTCTGGGCAGGAGGTGGAAGTGTTACAGCGAATGTTTGCAGCAAATGAATTAGTGTCATGTTGTCCCTTCCCAGCCACACTCCCCTGACAGACAGCCACTGGGCCCTGGCTGCCTGGCCTCACCAGCAGCTCTGCTCTCACATGGGCTTTGGCAGGACCACAGCTGGGAATAACACTGCATTTCTTGTCCTTTGCCTCTCTATAAAATAAATCAAGCTGAGTTTTCAACTCTCTATTTGCTGATGCTCTCCAGCCAAGTTCTGAGTCCATTTATTTCGCATTGCTCTGCGTCACCTTGGCGATGTGCCGAGCACAAGAGCTGAGAAGAAACACAATTAGTTTGCTGCATGTGAGGCCAGGGCTGAGCATCCATCCATTGGTACACACAGGTCTGGAAGGTGGTGGAAAAAGGTGGATTCTTTTAAAACAGAAAATTACTTGTCTCTTGGAAATGAATAAGAGCACTCATCCTGTGGTGGGAGAGCTGTTGAGGGTCAGGGAGGCAGCTCTGGGAGCATTTTCACATCAATTTCTCTTCTCTTTGGTACAAATTTGCCATTCCAGCTTATGCAGTCCTCCATTTAGCAACACTTTCAGGTTTTTACTGTGATGCCTGACATCTTCTGGCTTCTGGAGCCTGGGGACCACTTGTGGGTCTCAGCTTGGTTCATCTTGGTTCTGGCCACCCTGGTTTCAGCTCTCTGAGGCTGTGGCACTGCAGAGCTTGCTGTTGCTTCCATCTTCTTCCAGGAACAGGGCATTTGTGGGGGACAGAGGTTTGTGTTTGGGGGCACAGCAGGTGATTATGCAGAGGCCAGTGCTCGTGTGCTGCAGAGCAGCTTCTTGCTTTCCTTCCCAGCTCTGAACTCTCTTAATAATGAGGATCCTCTTGAAATCTGACCTTTCATTTCTCAATTTTACTCCTCATGTGTGGGAATTGTCCCTCCCTTTCTTTCACAAAGCAGCACAGTGATTAGATGGTGTCCCTGATTCCTGCTCCGTGGCCTTTGCACGATGAGGACTTTCTATTTGTTAGGCAAAGCCTATTGATTGACAGGGAGGATGTCCCTGATGGTGGTGTGTGAAATCAAGCAGAGCCTGTAAAAAAGGGATGAAATATTAAATAAACCTTGTCAAAGGATGGGAAGGATGTAAGGGTGAATGACCAACAAGGTGACATGGTGCTGTGGCTGCTGCCAGCAGAGCAGTTCCCTCCATAGCTATGTGGGATGGAAGGAGGATGAGATGGTGCTAGAAGATGAGAGCTGTGTGTGGAGGTGGATTCACTGCTCCTTTCAGCAGCACAGCTTGGCCTAAGCAGGAACAGCCATCAGCCTTGCCGTTACACACAGAGAAGTAATTATGCACAAAGAGGGGTCTGAAGAGCGGGTAATCAAGCAGCCAGCAGCCTGTGGCTGGCTGTCCAGGCGTTGATGGGGAAGAGCCGTGAAGAACAGCTTTCCTGGGCTCTCGGGTAACTTGCCACTAGATGTCACAGCGTGCTCGGGTTTGTGGTGCAGGAGACCCCTCTACCAACCCACCCACCCAGAACCGGGGGGGGGGGGGGAAGCTGCTCCCTGTGGTCCCTCTCTTGGAATCAAGCACAGAAATAGCATCTTTACTCTGTTCTTTTCTTTTAGAGCATTTTGGAAACGCTCTTAGCTTTCATATGTTGTTCAGCAGTCAGAGAGACTGAGGGGTGACAAGAGGGGTTCTCCTGCTGCCAGCCACGGGGGTGACCCCGATGGGAGCCCTCCCAGCAGGTACCCAGTGGCCCTTCTCCCCCTGCAGCAAACAGCAAAGTCTTGTTAGCTCTGGTTAATTTAGCAGGAGCACACTGTGTGTGTTTCAAAAGCTCTACAGGGAGCATGCTTTGTCATCAGTCCCCTTTGTGCCAGCTCAAGGCAAATGAAGGCCAGAGCTCCAGGGAACAGAGACAGGCAACTTCTAGAGAGAGGCCAGTGGAAGGATCCCAGGATAATCAGGGGACTGGAACATCTTTCTTATGAGGAAAAGCTGTGGGACCTGGGACCTGGAAAAGAGGAGACTGAGGGAGGCCTCATCGGCACTTGTAAATCCTAAAGGGTGGGTGTCAGGAGAAGAGGGTGACACTTTTCTGTAGTGTCCAGTGACAGGACTGGGGTAATGGGTGTAAGCTGAGACACAAAAAGTTCCACTTAAACACAAGGAGAAACTCCTCTGGTGCTGAGGTGAGGGAGCCCTGGCACAGGCTGCCCAGGGAGAGTGTGGAGTCTTCTTCTCTAGAGGTTTCCAAACCCACCTGGACACGTTCCTGTGTCCCCAGATCGAGGGGAACCTGCTGGATGAGCTCTGCAGGGCTCTTCCAACCCCCACATTCTGTGATACTATGAGAGCTTGTACAGCTCTCTGGTACTGACCTCTGCCTAAACCACATCCAACAGCTATTTATAGGCTCACAGGAAACTCTGTGGGACCCTGAGCTTCCTTTCTCATCTAAGCCAGAGCTTTAATCAGCTCAGCAGCACAGGGAGGCGTAGATTTTGTGTGCTTCTTCACTAAACATTGCACTGAGCACCAGGAGGGTGTGTGTGGGGTCAGATTTGGGCAGGCTGGTGATGAGAGGCAAGTCATCTTCTAAAGTTGCTATAGTTTCATAAAAACAGAGTATATTGTTTAAAAGATTACAGTGTGATGCATTTCCCAAGCAAATAAACGAATGATAACTACTTCAGCACATGAAGATGCTCTTGTAGGGTGTAAGAGTATTTCCAAAGAATCCCTAATTTAATCAAAACATTCCTAAAAAGCTTGTAGTTTTCAAAAGTTATCCAGAATGAGAACTCGTTTTGAGCCTCCTTGCCCTTCAGTCCATAGCAAATCTGGTGTTGCAATCACTACTGAGGCTGTAGACCCTGTGTTTCTCACCAGAGCAGCATAGTGGAGGGCTGTATCTGTTCAATGACTGATTTAACTGATTAGGCTAATTACAGAAGCTGGAGAGTTGTTTAAAGCAGATGGAAGGGGAAATTGCAGGGATTTTCCTTGAGCTGCTTCCAAACCGATAGGGCATTAAACAAAGAAGAACTTGGAGAAATGTAAGTTACAGCTTGTGACCTGAATGCCAGCCTGTGCTGCACACACAGGAGCGTGTTCCCTCTGCAGCACAAACCATGGATGGGCTAGGGCTGCCAACCATGTGCTACTGTCTATTTTCACCACATAAAGCCCTGACCAACAACACATTGTCATTTTGCTTTGCCTGGGGTTGTCTCCTGTGTGCCCCCTCCCATGGCACACGCCCAGACATTGTGTAGTCATAGTTAGTGCCTGTGCTTTAGTATTAGAAGGCTCCCAAAGTACTGTGCTGCTTTCTCCTTAGAGACTTGAGCCACCCTACCATTCCCATCCACCTGCAACAGCCAGCACAGCAAAAGGTGCTTTGAGCAGAGCAGGGGAAGGATTTTCTTATCAGGGGCCACCCCTCAGTGCTGTAGATTGAATCTAGTTTCAGCTCTGTAGGGAAATTATGTGGCCTTGTGGAGTTTCCGAAAAGCACCTCTTCCCTGCTTCGGTAGAGGTGGGAGGGTCAATGGTCTGGATACATGCAGAGAGGAGAAAAGGTACATAAACACCAAGAAAGCCAGAAAAGCTTCTCTGGGCTGTCCTGCCTGAGTGTCTTGAGGCTGAGTGAGGTCCTTGTGGTGCATCTTCTTGGCAGTTCCTAGGGGCTGTGTGGAGGTGCCTGCTGTTGTCAAACAGGTTTACTGTTGTAGGATGGCGCTGGGACGTGGAACAGCAACTCTCAGGAAAACAAAACACAGATATGTTTGATACATACTACTGTGTACATCAAATGTGAACTCCAGACACATTAGGGCAGTGCAGGTAAAGGGTGAGCTGAGGGGCAGGTGGCCCCAGTGCTGTGCAGGAGGAACATGTAGGTACAGAGACATGCAGGGCCCCGAGCTTCCTTTCGCTTTGGATATCTTTATTTTCACTCCTGTGGCATCCTGTCACCCTCAGGCATGTCAGCATTTGATTTACACCTGTGAAAGAGCTGAAGCCAGAGCCTGGTAATTAAAACTGCCCAAGGGAAGCCTGGGGTGTGTTGAAGAGCAGTGTGGTGAGCAGGGCTCCAGAGCAGCTGCCAGGAGGAGGGTGATGGAGGAAGGCCTGGAATTGGGGACTGCTGGGTGGTTAAATCACTGTCCCAGACACTTGAACAGAAGCTTCAGCATTGCTTCTCTCCTTTCCTAAGGCTATGTGAATGCTCCTGGAAAAGAAACGTGTCAGTTTCTCCTCCTCCTGAAGTCAGAACCTGACTTTTTCCCATTTATCCTGCTCCTGTGTCATCTGGATTCACACAGGCCTGTGCTGTTTTCCCTGTGGCTGGGTGCCGTGCCCCTGAAGCTGTGATCTAGTGCCAGGACAGTCTGAGCTCTCTGGTTGTAAGGAAGCTGCCTCTTCAGTTTGTTTCAGGCTTTGCCTTCAGTGCTGACCAACTTTTTAACATCTTAATGCACTGTACCAGAGCCTTTGCTAACATAATCCCTGGTGTGGGGTATCTATGAGGGCAGCCCTGCCCTCCGAGGAGAGGAGCTGGAGCAGGGCACTGGCTGCCTTTGCAGCTGAGGAGGCACCAGTGATGCTTCCAGAGACAGAGGGTCTTCAGCTAGGATCAACCCCCAAAACCATCTTATGCTCAGTGGATGCGCCCAGGAGAGGAGCTGCCCAATATCTACCTGAATTCAACAGCAGCCCAATTGAGTCAGTGGGTGTTTTCCCTTTCATTCCAGACCTCTGAGGTGATTCCTCCATGACCTGCTGACCAGACCCCAAGATTCCTCTGCACAGTCAGGCATGGCAGTGAGCTGGCAAGAGAGGGGCGTGCTGGGCATGAATAGGAAGGGCTTGGACTCAAATCCCAAGCCTGCTGAACATTTAAAGATGAGCAGTGCACGCTGTGTAGTGTGAGCCCACGTGCAGTCCCAAGGTACAGGCTCCAGCCCGTGCTTTGTCCTGGAGTGGCCGCAGCAGTTGGCACAGGAGTGATCTTCTGTTGCCAGGAGAAGAGAGCACACGATGTTCAGGGAGGAGAGGTCAGATCTCTTCCTGTTTAGATGTTTTCTGAGCATTTCAGTGGAAAAATGACTGAGGGGACCATCCAATTTAGGAAACAGGAAATACTGCACTAGTATAAATACCATTTTGACAGCTGAAATGAGAGACAACTGGTTGTCAGGTAGGGCTGGTAAGTACACTGCTGCGCCAACAGCCCCTGTTGAAGCTCAGCAGCCAAGGGCATGTTGTCAGTGCCACACACACAGGGATGTACCTCCTCTGCAGTCCCTGCTAGTGCTGTGCCAGCTTGGAGTCACTGGGTCTCCGTGCCAGGGGTCAGTAAGATGTGTCCTTCAAATGGGGGACTCTTGGTACTCCCAGCAGCAGATACTGAAAACCCTGACATTAAAATCAGCAGTTTTATGGGGTATAAATTAGTAGCAGACTTTCCAGTGCCAGGTTACCTGTGTGGTGACATTAGCTGTCTGTATCTAATGTCAGCCCTGCTCATGACTCTTTCTCCCCTTCAGCAAATCGTTGAACCTCTCCAAGCCCCTTTCTAGCCATATGTTAAGTTGATGTAATGCTGCTTTTTATGTCTGTGCAATTACCCAATTACTCCTGCATCTGATTGCAAGTAATATGCCCTTAGGGCTATGATTCCCTTTTGTCCATTGATTTGCTGTGTGACCTTGCATGCCACCTTAAATATACTTCTAATATTCAAAGGAATTGTCTTCATTTATGCTCATGATCACTCTGTCCAGATTCCTACTCCATAACAAACCTTCCAAGCAGAGTTTCTTGGTTATTTATTGTGAAATTTAAAGACAGAAGCTAACCTCTTCTGAAATACAAAAGAGATCTGAGAGCCAAAGTTCCATTGGAATTCACCTCAAGTGAGTTTCAATGGAGCTTGAAGAGTCTAAGAAATGTAGCTACTCCTGAAAATGTCACTCTGGCTGTGCCTCCAGGGTCTGACATTACATGGACACCTGAATTACTAAGGCAAGTTCCCTTTGCTGATCCAACCTGATTCCTGTGGAGTTTGCAAAGCATTAAGTATGCACATCTTTAATGTCTGCTGATGCTGGAGGGGTCGGACGCCTCAAAGTGAAAAGTAGCGTGCATTTAAATGTCTTCTTCCAAGCTCATTTCAACCCCAAGCCAAGTAATAACAGCTTTCTCTAGCTCCTGGGGGGCCGTTTTGGAAAGGTTGTCTAGTGCTGCTTATTATTGGAGAGATGAGCTATTGAATCAAGGAGGAGCGGTGTCTGAAGAGAGGTCTTCTGGAAGAATGAGTGGCCAAGGGAGAAGAGTGGGTAGAGCTTATCCTGCCACTGGGATTGGTCCCTGTGATGATACAAGGTTTTGGAGAGTGCATGTTTTTCTCTTGCCCATGTTTTTGTGAAGAGCAGCTGTGGTTTTCTTTTAGCTTTGTTGGAAGTTTGCTGTGAGGTAACATTGATGAGAAGTAGATCTGTTTTGTGACAGAGCTTGTACCTTATTTTTTGGTGTATGTTAATTGAAAGTAAGCAAGGCTTGGCAAAGCAGCTCCATGGTACGGGCTGACCCTGGGACCATCCTGGCAGTAAGAAAACACAAATTGCCCTTTCCTAAAAACGGTGCTTTGCAAAGAGCAGTCTTCTCTGCAGCAATGGAGGTCTGGACAACATTGGCAGCCAAGAGCTTTTGCTCTGCTTCATACTCAGCAATGGAGCCGGGAGGCGAATTGCGGAGAAACCACGTAGCAAGTAGAGTGAGCGAGGGTTGCAGAGTCTGACTGCCTGTCATGCCAGCCCAATGAAAAGCCATGGGCTGGAGGACAAGAGGATGGAGTGGCACCTCAGGGACTGCAGCAGCAGGATTTCATCCCCAGTCAGTTTTCCTCTCCTTACCTGTATTACAAGGGATTTAAACTGCAAAATCTCTGTGCCTCTATTAATGTGTTAATGTTGCAAGCAGGCAGTGTCAGTGCACCTGCAAACAGGAGCTCTGCTGTGTAAGGTGCTTACTTGAATCTGCAGAGTGCTTCATGCTCCTTGCCCGTGAAACCACACAGAAACAAACATGTGTGATGTGCAATATCTACTAATACTCTGGCTTCTACATAGCAGCCTTGAAACCACTGAGAGAGCTACACAGCATCAGCCAAGACGAGGGCAATGATAGAGACTTGAATGGTTTAATAAAGTAAAGCTACCAGAGCTCAGCTATGCTCTGCTTATTTTCTTTGAATTTGCTTCCTTCTCATTGCTTTTTTTTTTTTATACTGAGGCATAAATAATGTTAAATTCCTGATCACCCATGGGTCTGAAATTCAGCTGCAACAAGGGCTTCTGCCAACTTCTACAAAAGAATTTTGCTAACATGAAAGAAAAATAGCTCATACATAATAAACACTCCTCCTGACCCGTGTTATCCTTTTGCATTTAAGGTCAAACATCTCTGAAAGGAAAGGAAAAAAAAAGGAAAAAAGATAAAGGGGATGCAGAGAGTCAGCTGCAACAACAGCCCAAGCCTCTGTGTGAAGGTCCTCCCATCAGGGTTCTCGTTTTCAGACAGTTCACAGCCGCCACTACATTTTTTCCTTGGCCTGGGGATGTAAATACTGGGCTGGTAATGCTTTTCTTTACACTGGTGTAAATCTAGCTCGGAGCTGAAACCTTTGTTTGACCACGCACACACTTTATCCCTGGGATCTCAGCAGGACAGTGTGTGGTATAAAATTAATGAGGGGTGTAAATCTCTGAAGGACTTCTGCCCACTTGTGTGAATTTGACTTCAGGCGACCTCTGAGCAGTTCCTCTGGGCTTTAGCTGGTACAACACAGTCCCAGTTTGGTTTAGTACATTCTGCTGTACCCACCACAGACGTTCTAGCCAAGAACAGCTATTTGGTAATAAACTGATAATGTTTAAGTTCTTTCAGTTTTCTTTCAGTGAAACATCTCTGTCAGAGAAAATATCTACAGGTTTGATAATCAGCTTATTCTGCTGAACTGATGTATTTTGGCTGTTTAAAGTAGATGCTTGTTTTGCAGATAATGAGTAGAGCACTTATCTCTTCCTTATAGTAACTCCTTTCTCCAAGTCCATGCCCTCATGATTCAAGGAAGACTAGTGAATATATAAGATTTGGTGGAAGCATGCTGGGGACCCTAGAATGGATATTAACCATTTTACCCATCCTTGAATGAGGTATTACCATACAGTGGCCAATTTCAAATTCTACTGAGGGTTAAGCAAAGATGCTAAAAGTGCACTGGAAAGAGGACTGTCTGGTTTAGAAGTCTGGCAACAGGAGAGAGGTTTTGCTGCCCTGAGGTCCATGTGCTGGATCAAAGTGTGGCCAGGCTAAAGAGGCCAGGCTGCCTTTTCCCTGCCACCCTTTGGGGTGTTTGTGCCCTTGAGAATTACAGAAACACAGAATCTTAAGTGTTGGAAGGGACTTTGAAAGCTCATCCAGTCCAAACACCCTGCCAGAGCAGCACCACCTAGAGCAGGTCACACAGGAACTCACCCAGGTGGGTTTGAATGTCTCCAGAGAAGGAGACTCCACAGCCCATCTTGGCAGCCCCTTCCAGTGCTCCCCCACCTCAACACTTGGCAGCCCCTTCCAGTGCTCCCTCACCTCAACAAGGAAGACATTCTTACTTGTATTTCTTTGGAACCTCTTCTGTTCCAGCTTGTACCCATTGCCCCTTGTCCTATCATTGGACATCACCGAGAAGGATCCTCAAGCCTGGTGTTTCTGGGCTTTCTCCACCCACCCTGTCCCCAGAGGAGTAGGCTGCCCTTTGATGCTCACTGCCATGTTGACAAAAGAGCCGAATTCCTCTTGCTACTTGAAATAAACTTGCAAAGCCCTTGACCTTCCTGAGCTGGAGGAATATGTTTAGAGATTATTTAATTCCATTTGTCTTCCTGAGCGTGTGAGAGAGATGGCAGCGTGGTTAAGGGAAGGGGAGCGAGGGAGCAGTGTGACCAGCCCATTTCCAGATCATAGATAAGACACTGAGGAATGCCACGTGTTTTACAGTCTGCTGCCATTCTGCAGTTTCTCCTTTATATAAGCAGTATGCCAGGAGAAAAAGGAAATGGATAATCTTTTGTATTATGTTATCTCTGCTTGCAATGTTTTCCAGGACACTGGTGCCTGCAGACTTCTAGAAATAGAGTATCAGGAGATAATTCTGCAGCAGCTCTTTCCTAGTGTTCCACCATCTAACCTAGTCTTTAGAGGGTGTATCTGAAGCCAGGGTAGCCAGAAGAAATGAAGCTGATCAGGTCAGGGTAGCCAGAAGAAACAAAGCTGATCAGAGGAGGAAAGAGGCAAAATGCAAGGAGGGGAGGTTACTGGCATTCCTAAATTAAAGTGCATAGCTTTATTTAAAGGCCTTAGGAGCTGGAAGAAACTCTTAAAGGCAGAAACCACCTTTGCTCTGAGGCTGTAGCGCTAAGAGGTCTCCTGGGTATCATCACCAGGTACTTGTGATAATGTCACCATTTCCAGGCCTCTCAGCTCAAGCAGCATGGCAGTAGAGGAATTGCTCAAGGTAGCTGACTGAGGATAATGGATAGTAGGATTAAATTGAGAGGAAAAACTTAATTGGAATTAACTAGCTGAGAAAAGCCTCTTGATCTGTCAGACAGTGAAATTGCCTCCCAAGAGCAATGGTATAGTCCCAACCATGTGGACATTTAAAGGCAGCCTAATGTCTATGATTCCCTGAGTTAACGGGAGTATCTCAATAATTGGAACTGACACAAAGATTTATCTTCTTTGATTGACTAGCTTTCACAGAGGCTCATCTCTTTGTGGTACTGCACAGAGCTGTCAGGGCAGCTGTTTGCACTTAAACTGCCAGAAGCTGACAATATGTATCCATTTCAGCTCTTCAAATGTGTTCTTTGAAAAACACTTAAATCACTGGAATAGACAGTGCTAATCAGTCTGCAGGAAAACAGAGCGTCCTTACCTGGGGCTCACTGCTATAAATCTTCTGCTGCCCATGCTCAGTTATCATACAGCAGTAGAAAGCCATTTAGGTGCATTACTGCCAAATGCCCAATCAGCCTGAAAAATTGGGCTGATTTTGGCCAAGACAATAAAAGGAAAAGGTGTTTTGCCAAAAGTATGAAAACAAATGGTTGGTATTTCAGCAGAAACTCCCATTTACAATAGAGAAGAGTTAATCCCACTAAGGCGATCAGCTTATTCTGCTGAACTGGCTTCAGGGAAAGACAGTACCTGGCAGCAAGCTGTCCCTACCGGGTGAGGTTTGCAGGGAGGTTTTGTGTTCAGCACTGCCCATTTAGCTGGTGTCTGACCCCCTGCCATGGCAACATAACTCCTCTCTCCCTCTGCCCACTCTGCTTCAGCAGAGCTCTTCAGAGCAACACCTTCACCCCATGTTTTGGTCCTTTTTACAACATAGACAGGAACTGAGATGCCTCATTCTCTAGAGTTCAGCACAACATTGGGAATGATAATTTCCTAAAACACAAGCTTTCAAGCTAATTAGTGTATGAGATGTATGAGACATCTGAATGTATCAGATTGGAAGCAGACAGAGGTATCAACTGTTACTTCATGATGGGAAAGTTATAGGAGTGACTCACAGAATTATAGAGTGGTGTGGGGTTGGAAGGGACCTCTAGACATCACCCAGTCCAACCCCCTTGCTAAAGCAGGTTCCCCTCGATCAGGGGGCACAGGAAGGTGTCCAGGTGGGTTTCGAAAACGTCCAGAGAAGGAAACTCCACACCCTTCCTGGGCAGGTTAACTTCTCAGCATGGAGGCATGGCCTCTCAGAAGCACATTAGCCTGTAGGCATACATTGCTATGGGGAAAAGTTGGGCAATCTCAGCCTAGAGGGAGGGAAGCCAGGGCTGCTGGCTCTCCTGCAGGTCTCCTTCGAGCAAATTGCTTTATTTCTGGCCGTTTCCTCAGGCTACTGCATTTGCCAGTCACCATCCTTCAGTGTCTGTCCCACCTGCAAAAAAGAAGCTTGATGCTCTCTCTCTCAAATGCATCCAGCTGGTTTTGCTCTCTCATTATACCTTTAAGGTCACCAGAGGCTCTTCTGTGGTCTGCAGCTGCTGCAGGGGACTGGGGTTCCCCAGAGGAGGCGATCCTACAGAGAGATGTGGGTGCCAAGGGGAGCTGCAGATTCAGGAGAGAGCAGGGTGGCAGTGCTTCTACCCAACAGGCTGAGAAGCTTCCTGGCCCTATGGACACCACTCACCTTGCTGTGGCAGTTACCACCATGTCCCCAGTGCCTCTGGGTTCAGAAAGGTACAAAGCTCCTCTCTATTTCAAAGCATTTATTTTCCCAACGTTTCAAGGTCTTGAGATGTGGAGAGCCCATTTGCCTTTCTCTGTGTGATCAGTTGTTCTGTTATTCCTCTGCCAGTCACTATCTAAATGAGACCTAGTTAGGGAAAGGAATGTAAATGAAATATGCTGATGTTTTGCCTGGAATGTTGTCAGGCATAGCACTGTGACTACAATGTTCTGATTTACTTTTGAAGAGTGAATGGTTTTGAAGGAGTTTGCATCTCATTGGTGTGTTCTTTTTCAAACCACTGTATCATCTGCTGTGAGAGGGTTGGGTTAAAAAATACCTGTACAGAGAGAAAAAGATGAAAGCTTAAAGTGAAAATTAAGGAGGGAGTTGATAAAAATGGTTCTTTAAAGATTAAAAAAGGGGAAAAGGTTAAAAATGCACTTTGAGAAATCTAGACTTTGTGAAATATCTGTAGAGCTAAAGAAAATTAATACCAAAAGGAACTTTACACAGATGTTTGTTTCTGTTTGTGGGCTCTTGGGTTATCAGTAAATCCCTTTTTCAGAAGAAAACCTCTTCAGTCCAGAATACCCCTATTGAACCAGCTGGACATGGACTGGGAGGGTCTAACAGAGAGCCCTTTAGCTGATGGACATGGACCAGGTCCAGATGGTGATGGCCACCAAAGTGTCCCAGAAAAAGAGCCTGTTGTAAGAAGGCCCTGCTGCCTTTTCAAACAGCCCACGATGGGTGCAGCAAATAGCCTCTGTATTTGCTCTCCACTTGCCTCAGAGGGTTTTGCTTCTGGCCCACCATTCCCAGGCTGGTTTCCCACACCTGCTCTCCTTCAAAAAGTCCTTGAAGAATGTGGGCCTGAAACCACCAGCCCATGTTACAAACCTGCCACTTCCCATGTTGGCCAAGAGTGCAAATAAATATATAAAATGCTGGTTATAGACTCATTCAGCCTTTAAGAACCCCAGCTAGTCTGCTTGGCTGTTAACAGCATCAGCCCTGAGTTGCACGTCTGGGCTAGACACAGTGCGGAGATGAATTTTCTTTAACTTGTTCCAGAGTAACTCACCATTTAATTTAACAGGGCAGTTCCTTGTTCTCTTATTCTGGAATGATGGATTGTGAAATGCACTCCTTCAAATTAATCCAGGCGCTTGATTTCTGTCAGCAGAGCAATCTTTCTCAGTGGTATGCTAAGTATGCTTTTAAAAGGTATGGTGAATATGAATGATATGCACTTGGTTGATGATTTAAGTGTTTGCACTTTCCAAACATTGCAGAAAAAACAAATAGGGCTTAGCTGTATTTTTTTTCCCTATGGCCTTTCAGAAGTGATCATTCAAATAACATCACAAGGACTTAAATGGATTTCTGAATTTGACAGTACAAGAGAGGGCAACTCCTCTCTCATCAGAGCACCATTAAGTTGCAATGGTGCTGAGCAAAGCTTACAGTATTTCTGATTGCAGGGCTTCCAGAGATCATCCAGAAAGATTTCTATTGGAGCCATTAATGGTAAAATATTTCATGTGGATGCTGTCACTGCTCATCCTGGCTTGATGGTGCAAGGGAGTGGTGCCCTGCTTGCTTTGGTTTTGGTTTTTTTTTCTTTTGCTGCTTTTGCCTCTGAAAAATGAAGTGAAGAGTTTCTGGAGAGGAGGCAGAGTGTATGAATACTTTGTATTCCTATACTATCTCACTTATAAAAACTGCAAAAAGCTCTGGTGCAGGTGAGTGGGTGATTTTAAGGTAAACCAACCCATCAGCCCAGACACACCCTCACCCTTTGTTATCAGAGGGAAAGACTATCTGAATGGCACAGCCAGAAACTACACAGCATTCCCTGGGTCTGGCTGGAACCTGACAGCAGTAAATATTCTTAAATGTGGGAAGACAAGTCAAATAGTGAAATACGTGGCACTGCTTTTTAGGCAAACGTAAATGCCACAAAACTTTTAGCAACACATAAAGTGCATCAGACACTTTATTAGCCATTCATTCTTGGCAGGTTTACACCATCAGAAAATGGCACATCTAACAACTGACCTTGGCTGATCCTCCACTTTCTGTGTGGGACCAACGTGTTGGAAAGGGCATTTGGAGTCGAGCAGCTTGAATCCTTTTACTTCACCACTAGTGGTAGCCATAGAATAGCCATTGTCTTCTCTGCAAAATAGATTTAGATCTTACTGAGAAACATGTAAATGGCTTGTATTCTCCAAAGCATTGGGCCAAGATGTGTTGCAGAAAGTAAGAAACCCAGATTTTCTTCAGGGTACAGCTTATAAGGTGATTGCATGTGCTGACATCCTACTATGGACAGGGTAATATAGTCCTTTTCTTGATCTTTCTAAATCCTGTTACTTATAGAATGCATCCTTGAACAGTCACCTTGCCTAGGTAGCTAATGTCTACCTTATACCTTCCAAATCTAACTTTGACATTTGGCTCAAGTAATTGTGTGGCTATTTGGCAAGCAGAGGAAATGGCACACGTATTTTCTACTGTTCTGACTTAGCCTCCTTTGTCTGCCTCACTGCTTAAAAAAAGGAGGCAGAGAATGGAAGTCTGCTTCATTCTTCTTGCCAGCCCTCTCTCAGGACAGCACATACTGTAGTGACCTGCCAACTTCACATCCCATAATAGCCTGCACAGACAAGCCATCTAAGGAAAAACTGTTTGGCTCAACAAGGTAGGAGTTGTGTTGTGCCTGGATACAAACAGGAATGCACCCAGCCTCCCACTTTAAGCAGGCTGGCACCAAGCTTTACTTGTCTTAGGCAAGGACTAGGTACTGTTGAAATCTCCAGTGAGTTAAAGCTAATCAAGGGCTTCAGACCTGAAGTGCTTTTATTACTGGGTTTTGGTGGTTTGGGTGGTCTAATGTCAGTATTTCTTCAAATTCTAAATGTGTGAAATGCTCTTCTTTTGAGTTTTGAAAGTCTGTTACAGCAAAATAGTTCAATAACCAACCCAAAGGCTCTCAGGCCTTAAACCCAAGCTTTAACGGCCTTGCTATGTTTCCAGAACAGAAACTGATTATAACACTGATTTGCAGTAGTGCCAGGATAGAGGGTGCCATTTATATCTGTCACTTGGTAGTGGAGATCTTGTGGTCAAGTGGAGATGTGATGGAAGGTGCAGCTGTGTATCTTAAATGTGTATTGAATACAAGTCCAGCTGGCCTTTTGTCATCACGCTGCTGTATGATAAGGTCACTGGCTCAGTTTGTCTCCAGACCCAGACTTGCAGCCTTTCTTAGAACCAACAAACGTTTGTGCTTTCAGAGTAGGTGCTGTCAGCTCCTCTGGGAAAGGAGCTGGGAGAGGCTGAAGGACTGTAACAGAGATCACAGAACCAAAACTGGCTGTCGACATCTTCGCTAGTGACTTTGGGTTCTTTCTTGTCCTCTAAAAAGGCAAATCACGACCAAACCAGGATTAAGGCTTGTTGTCTCAGACACTTGTACTGTGAGTCCCCAGCTTGTCTCACAAAGAACTTTTTGCTGGGCTGCCAAGAGCCTCTGTGACGCTTGCCAGGGCCTTCGCAGAAGCCGGTGTGAGTCGCAGGCCACTTGATAAGCTGCCGCGGCTCTGTGCTCATTTAGGGCCAGCCAGCTCGGGTACTCTTGAACGTTTCTGGATGTGTCCAGAGCATGTGACGCTGACAGAAATGCTGTTTAAATATTTGGGAGTGATTTAAAAATAGTGCGTCAAATCAGTGGCCTGGTGACGCCCGACAGATCCCTGGCTGGGGCCAGCGCCTCGGCGCTGAGGGGAGAGGTCAGCACGAGTTATGTACACAACCGAAACTCTGACGAGAGACACATTGGATCCATAAAAACACGGAGCAAAACTAATCCCCCCTTGGAAAGCTCCCAAAGCCCAGGGTCCTGCAAGGTGAGGGATGGCGCTGGGGAGCCAGCAGCCTGGCTGGAGGGATGCCCACCTGCAGGCTTTGGCGTGCCCTGGTGCTTGGTAACTGGGGGAGTGTGGCTGTGAGAGCACAAACGCTCTCTGGATGCCTATGCTGGGACTGCCAGACATCCTTGGCCAGTTTTGAGATGTTTAGGCTGTCTTAATGTTTCCCCCGTTTGGTGCCCACTTGCATGTTTAGGAAACTAAACGTTAGGAATCTCAAAGGAATGAATTTGCAATCTGACCTGATTAAGGTGCTTTGGTGGTTTCTTCTCAATATTATTAGATGGAGCATCTTAGGTCAGGACAGATGGGTGCTGGACAGAAGGGAAATGGGATTCCTGTAAGAGATGTGAGTGCTGGTTACCATCTACTGTATTTTTAGTATTCATAAAATGTTTTAAAAGCCATTTTCATATATGAAGTATATTTCCTTCTTTCAAGAAACAATTACCATGCAGTGATTAAAATAAGCCACGAGGCATTGCTGAGATCCATTATAGTCTGTCTGAGAGCCTCCTATGACATTTGAATCTAGTTTTTGTGTTGCCTTTAAATCGATTTGGTGCCAATTCCAGACCTATTGTAAAAATGAGATGCATGATTAGAGCACCACTGTCATCTTTCCAAGGTTTTTCCACTCCTTTAGAATTGCTGCAGAGGAAATGATTTTTAAAGCATTGAGAATATTGACCTCTTTCTTGGCTCTTGTCACAATCCATCTAATGGCTGCAACCGGAGATCCTCTGTAGTTACCTGTCTAGACAACACATCTTGTTCATTTTCAAAATGGATTTACAAGTTACTGCTGCAATTTTACCCTTTGCCTTACAAATTCTCATCTGTAGGTTCTTCCCTCCTTCCCCTCCCTCCACCATTGGTTTCTTTACTATTGTTCTCTTTGACATCTTCTTCTCATTTAAAGTGCCAAAGTGAAAAGCCAAAATGAATCTCAGGTCCTCTGAGGTCCAGATGCAAGCTGTTCCGATTTTCAGGTGAAAATGCTGTGCCTATTTACGGCATTTATTGAGTATTTATTGCAATCTTGTTGGCTTCTATTTCTCCCAAATGGGAATAGCATTTTCAGAAGTTTACTGTAGACCTAACTTCAGTGATTCCAATCAAAAGCTTAAGCTTATGTCCTAGAAAAGAATGCACAGAGGGGAAAAAAAAACCCCACAGAATTGTGGAGTTTTCTGGAAAGGCCTCAAAAGATTTGAAAGAATTATCTGTTGGTGATAAATTTGAGCTGGGAAAATAGCAAATGACATAAATTATACCATGAAGTCAATCCCTAATCTATAATGATAGATTTGGCTCAAATTAACCACCCCACTTCTTTCCTTCTCTCTGTTGACATATTCCTGGAAATAGATTGGTAACCACTCGTCAAATACCTTTGAAAATAGTTTCAGTCTATGGGAGGGGGGAAGCAAACTGGTCCAAGTTTCTTTGATATTAGTTGCTCATCCTGAACAATCGATTTATTAGGTGTAGCTAAGATCTGTTGGTCTTCAGTTATTCATCTGAAGAGATGCATGCAGAAGGAACAGTTTAGAATAGAGCTGTGACCAGTTTTACATTTTCAGAGGGATGCAGTGGCATAGGAAATGATTCTTGTTAGTTATTTTATACCAAAAGTTTTCTTTCTGAAGCATCCCTTCTAGAATGGATCATTTATTCATGCTGAAGTCTCAGCCATCTTGGAGGCCTGTTGGGAAGACACAGAGTGGATGGTTTGGCTTGTTTTATTCAAATAACTGAAAATGTCCTGGTGAGTTTGTTCTCATTATGTGCTGCTGAACTGGCAGTCAAACTACTGTTGGCTGTGTGCCCCTGGGAAGAGACAGTGGGTGGATAGATTTCAGAATCACTTCAGAAGACATGAGACGCATGCTATAGACTGTCTGAGAGTTGAGATAAAGGTGAGCCGTTCCTTTCCCTAGCTTCTGCCTTCACAGAAATGAAAATGTTGACCAGTGGCAGATGAATGCTGATCTTCATTTAGCCCAACAGAAGCTCTGACTTTTATTTTTCACTCTTCCCAACCCTCTTCCTGGCAAGTACCCCTTGTAGCAGGGTGCACATGTTGGGTAAGCAAAGAGAATTTGGTGATGTGGGCAGGAATGGCCCCTTGCTAGTGGATTTCTTTTCCTCCCTTTTTTTTTTTATCTTTTAACTTTTGTCTGGTAAACTCACTTTCAAAATGAACACAACCAGTTTTGACAAGCAGCAGGGGATTATATTGAAGACCTGAGCAGCACTGGCATGCCCAGGTATCTGGCAAATCACTCATCACCACTTCCATGTCAGAGTCCCTTTGGGCTTTTCCTGCCAGCAGCAGATGCTGTATCCAAGGAGGTGGTTAGTGGTGGGCAGGAGGGGTGTGAAAGAAAGCTTTGTGAATCTGTTGGCTTCTTATGTGGGAAGAGTTGAAACAAGATAGTTTTCCATACAATGCCACATGTATTAAGCAGAGGAACTTTATGGTGTTCTGTTTCCTCCAGCATGGTTGTCTGGCTCTCCCATTTTGTGTAATGTCTCTGGCAAAGATCACCATAGTCCAGGGCAGGACACTGTTTGCTAATGCCTGAGCAGGACCTGGCACACATCTCCAAGGTTATGTTGAGGCTTGCTCTTTTGCGTTTGTTTCTCACATGAAACCCCTCTAGAGTTCCCTTCTGGGGAACAAGTAATGGCTTCAAAAATTTACTCTTGAAAGTATCAGATCCCAGCCTTGATTCCTTTGCTGGGAAAAGCATTTTTGTCACTTGTGAAAGAATTCTGCTTTGTATAAAAACACAAACACTCACGACTGTGAATCTGTAAGGGCCTGCGTGTGGCACATGCAGAAAGAGTTCTGTTCCCAAATATCTCGGCTCCAAATATAAATTGGTGTGATCTGAAAGCTTCCTCAGGACCATTTCAGCAGCTAGAGTGTAAGTAAACCAAGCTCAAGTATTGTTATGGTTCTAGAAATGCCCTTTCATAAGAAAGATGGCAAAAGCTTTCAGAGAAGATACTTTACCAGAAGCAGAAATTACGAGCAGCAGACATATCTTTTTCTGCAACTTATGCATAATAACTTGTTTAATGCTTCAACAGCTAGAAATTGTCATTAATTTGAACTCAGAATGCTCTGAAAACAATCCTAGTTATCCAAAACATTGACTACATTCTGGTCAAAAGAACTGAAGCAAGGTTGTGTTACCAGGCATCTGACTGCTTTCCTTCCTCAGAGACTTCTGTCTGCAGGGACAGATTCTGAGGAGCTGTTTTCCTCAAGCATCTGGGCTGATACTCTGAGGTGTTAATGCTTTTATATAGACACTTCAGGAGCGTTGGTGGCTCTGCCTTTTGTGTCACCTTTGCCTTTGCCACTGGCTCTTGAGACAGGAGAGGAAGATAAGTGATTGAGGAAATCAAAGCGTTTGCTCCGCTCATTTTTCTCGGCAGGTGGGGGAGTCAGAGCTGTGAATTTTTTGCTCTGGGTACCCTGTTCTCTGCCAGGAATGAAGGTCTGATGTTGATACACATCCCTGGAGGGGAGATTCCTCAGAGAGCTTCGTGTGCCCACTACAAGCACATTTCTCCTGACCCTTTTCAAGTGCAGTGTTCTGGGTTTCCTATGAAACAAGATATTATGTTCTTTGTTGCTACATTCTCTCACCCACATTTTAGGAACTTCACTAGTTGTGGAAGAATTCTTCAGTTTGTTTACTCTAACCATAAAATTTCCTTGAGAAAATCCCTGGAATTGCTTGTGATGGCAGAGTTTTCCCCATTAAAAAAAAGGCTTGACTTTTAACAACAGAAGCCAAAAGCTCAGCTCCAGCTTGAGGTCTGACCTGCTCTAATGAGAGGCAGATTGCATCATTTTAATGGAATTTAAAGGAAGAGTGAAGAGCCAACCAAGTCATTGTCATCTGCTGGAGAAGGCAACACTCCACACCATCAGGGGTCATCATTTCCAGCTGTTTTCTTTCATAGCATAGATTAGTTGTGATTAATGTAGTAGTAATTGGCCTTGTTCAACCTCCTACAATTGCCTCAACCCATTGTCCAAGTCCCTCTGAAGAGCCTTCCTGCCCTCAAGGAGATCTATGGTCCTGCCCAGCTTTATGTCATCTGCAAACTGACTGAGGGTGCCCTCAATCACCTCACCCATATCATTGATAAAGATGTTGAACAGAACAGGCTCCAGCACTGAGCCCTGGGGGACACCACTACTTGTCCAGCCACCAACTGGACTTAATTCCATCCCCCGCCACTCTCTGGGCCCGTCCTCAAATCATGAGCGTGCTGTAATCCAACAGCTTTTTGACTGACTTAGAGGCACACCATTTAATCTTGATTTTTGGGGAGAAAAATCTGCTGTTGATTTCAGGGGGCTGTTGAACATGGTTATTTTATCATCCTTCGGTTCTTTCACAGATGCTTTCTGACAGAAACACAGAATGATAACCAGATGCCACTTTTGTAATGTGACGAGTTGATGTTTTGTCTTCACCTCTGTGTCACTGCTGTATCCAAGAATCTCTTTTTAAACGGTGCTGTTTTTCTCATTTTAAGCAAGGTTAAAGACTTTATTCAGCTCGTTCTTGTAATAAGAGAAGAAAAATAGTCACACATTCCAGGTTTTTGCTCATGGATCTTGCTCCCTGAAGTACACATGCTAGCAGTTTGTCTAACCTGCCTTGCATCACAGATGATAAAGCCTCCATCTTTGTCTTTGAGAAAATAACTTTCCATCATTGGATTTCCTTGTCAGGAAGTTTTTTGCTTTGTTAACTTGTTTTTTTCTTTCCCCTTTATCTGATTTATTTCCCATTTCAAATCCTTTTGAATCAAGCTTATTAATTATCTTCCTTGTAACTCACAATTCTTTTCCACTACTTTTAGTATTAAATCTCTTTTAACTCTGTCTTAACGTGTTTTATGTAGGTGTTTTTTCTCCCTATTGGTCCAACTCCTGAATTAATCATGCAGCTTTTCTCTGAACAACTTGTTTCCATAGAAATCTCTTTCTTGATGCCTTCGTAGGATAATCACAGATGAAGTCAGATTTCTTCATCTCTTATGTGTTAACTCAAGATCATCAACAAAGAAACTCAAGATCATCAACAAGAAGCTTTGCTTGGGGCAGCACTTTTTTTCTATTGTAGCTAGCAACAGGACAAGGGGTGATGGGATGAAGCTGGAACACAAAAAGTTCCATTTAAATATAGGACAAAACTATTTCACTGTGAGAGTGAGGGAGCCCTGGCACAGGCTGCCCAGAGGGGTTGTGGAATCTCCTTCCTTGGAGGTCTTCAAGACTCACCTGGACACGTTCCTGTGTGACCTGATCTAGGTGGGACCTGCTTCTGCAAGGGGGTTGGACTAGATGATCTCTAAAGGTCCCTTCCAACCCTACCATTCTATACTTCAATGAGATGTGACTCCTTTTCTTGACACTAATGCTTATCTGAAATAACTTCAGTGGCTTGGGGCTTCTGTACAGTTTTGGTTCATTATGAGCTGAGGGGTTTAGAAGCATCAGGGTGATCTATACAAATGATCACCTTTTGTTCACACAGTGTTTTTTTGAAGTTGTTCCAAATGGCCTGCTCTGGGATTGTCTTTCACCATACTTGAGCCAGGTGAAACATCAGTAGTTTGGAGACACTGTGTACAGAAGCCCAACATGTGCTGACCTACAGTAGGCTGATGGCTGGGGATTTTGGCGGGGCTAAATTGGCTGGTAATGTAATCAGAAAGGTTCTGGAGAGCCTTCAGCAAGGATAAGTGCTTTCAGAAAAGAGTAAATCAAGCACTAATGACCATTTGGGGAAAAGATCCTGTTTTCCAGGCTTAAGTTCCAAACAATGGTGTAAAGCTTTGGGGCTTTAGCGATGTTGTTGGGTGGTCCTTGGCGAGCTGCAGAGCTGGGAGTAGAAAAGCCCAGATGAACAGGAAAGATTTCCTTGTCATCTTTCCCTCTGGCACAGGAACCGCCATCAGCAGCCCCGTGTGTCTGCAGCCAGGCAGCTGGGTGTGGAGTGTTTGACACACTGAGAGAATACCCACATGCCTCTTCTGAAACTGAGGCATCATTATTCCAGACGTCCTTGTGAACACAGTGATTCCCACTTCAGATATGGGTGCTGAGGACAAGCTTCTGCAGAGTGTAAACTTACTGTGTGTGGGGGCTGAACCTCCTCCAGTCAGAGGCTGATGCAAGGATTCCCCAGGTTCATTGTACTGTAGGATGGATAAAATGATCAAGAGAGAGGAATGGGATTCCTTCCTGAAATGCCTTCAGAAATTCTCCAATTAATGCTATGTCACACTCAAGTAGTTCCCCCATAAGATTGTCTGTGGGTCTTTTCTTGATCAGTTACCCTTACAACTGTAGGAAGCTTGCTATAAGTGCCTAAAAGAGAGAAGATGAACGTTCTAGGGTTATGCATTGTCATCTCATGGCAAATGCCTAAAGGAAAAGGAACGGGGAAGAGAAACTGCATGTTCTAGTTGGAGCATTTCTGTCACATGGATGCAGTCCACTGATGTTTTCTCAGGTTTCCATTATACATTCTGTCTCCCTAACCCAAGCACATAGCTGAGAATTTAATCAAGGTGAGGTGTGTCCTTTTTCTATTCCTTTGGGTGGGTCTGATTAAAAGCGTTTTCTTAGCTCATCAGAACTAGACACCACATATCACACAACCTTAATTTGGTTGATATTGTGTAGCCCAGTGCCAATATCAACCATCTTTTTTTTTATTATTATTGTGCCCTACAAACTGGCAGTTTGGGGGACTAATCTCATGGAAAGGAAACGGTACGTCTGTACAAATTTAACATTTGGTTGTTATCCAGAAAACAAATCTAATGATAATGAAACACACACAGAAATTGCGACTTCATTAGGGCATCATGATCCTAAAGGAGATCGGGATGTATGAAATGAACAGGAAAAAAAAATGCACTACTTCACTTCTAAAGCCTTCACTTAGGGGAAAAAAACCCCAACCAGTCACATCCAGAGGAATTCTTGTTTTAAATAGAGAAATTTTGGTATCTGTTGCTTTCAATCTCTTTCTGTTTTTCCTGCTGTGTTTTAAGCTCCTAACTGTAGGAGCCTAAACATTACAAGAAGTCATCCCACAGAAATCTAGAGTTTGATCTGGTTACCCAGAGTGGTTCATAGAGTTGGAATTCTCTTTCCACCTTGGTAAATTAACACAGTATAATTACACAGCCCCTTATATCTGCCCTGTAAAACTGTAATGCCCAGTGATATAACATTTTTAGTGATTTAAAGTTAGCTTCCAGGGAAATAACTTTAAATGTATGAATACTTTTGCTCTGTTTTCCTGAGACCAGCCTACGTGACACTTGCACAAGGCTTGTTCAGGTTTTAAAGGCTGATCATGTATTTTTATTACAAATCTACAACTGGCTTAAAAATCAGCTCAAAAGTTTTTTTTCTCTTTGAAGTAAATTTAATGGGACAAAACAGACCCTCTAAATTAAAAGTTTGGGTCAGAAAAACTGTCACTGAAAGCAGAAAACTTAAACCATAGCAGCAATGAACCACAGCAAATGCAAAGGAATCCAGTTAGTTGCAAAGGTCACAAGGCATGCTGATGTTTTTCACACACATTCATTGCTCAATTCCATATGAATTTCTCAGCCCATAAGCTTTTTTTTTTTGTCTAGACCAAACCTATACACGTAAAATAAAAGTAAAGGTTCTGACTGTTCCTTGACAAGGGTTGTGGCAAGGGACCTGACTGCAAGAGGATAACCACATCATGCTCCTCAGCAGCAGAGGTCAGGCACTGGTTTTAACTGCACAATTCTGGAAGGGGTTGGGTTGCGAGGACCTTGAAGATCATCTAGTCCAAGCCTCAGGCACGGATGTCAGCTCGTGTTCTGTTCCACCTCGAGTCAAAAAGGAAAGTCAGCTGCTGGGCACAGTGTCTGTGCAGGATGCAAGGGTAGTCTTCACTGCTTTGGCGTGCAGGGTGGAGGCCACACTGTTCTAGGCAGTTGTTAGGAAGGGGGAAAAGCTAATTTTGTAACACTCCGAGTACTCCATCAAACTGACACTGATAAGATGTTAAAACATTGATGTAAACCGGCATTTTGGCCGTGAAACGTTGATCTGTCTTCACTCGAAAGGCCGCGGGGGTAACGGGAAGGCGCTGGCGGTTCGCAGAGCCGTTCCTGCCGGGACACCCCGTCCTGAGCTGCCCGGAGAGCCGCAGCCGGCCCGACGCCCACCGCCGCTCTGCCCAGGGCTCGGGGACCGGGGCTCGCAGCCGCCCCTCCCGGGGTCCGGAGCTCAGGGTCCCGGTTCGGGGCTCGCAGCCGCCCCGCCCGGGGTCCGGAGCTCAGGGTCCCGGTTCGGGGCTCGCAGCCGCCCCGCCCGGGGTCCGGAGCTCAGGGTCCCGGTTCGGGGCTCGCAGCCGCCCCGCCCGGGGTCCGGAGCTCAGGGTCCCGGTTCGGGGCTCGCAGCCGCCCCGCCCGGGGTCCGGAGCTCAGGGTCCCGGTTCGGGGCTCGCAGCCGCCCCGCCCGGGGTCCGGAGCTCAGGGTCCCGGTTCGGGGCTCGCAGCCGCCCCGCCCGGGGTCCGGAGCTCAGGGTCCCGGTTCGGGGCTCGCAGCCGCCCCGCCCGGGGTCCGGAGCTCAGGGTCCCGGTTCGGGGCTCGCAGCCGCCCCGCCCGGGGTCCGGAGCTCAGGGTCCCGGTTCGGGGCTCGCAGCCGCCCCGCCCGGGGTCCGGAGCTCAGGGTCCCGGTTCGGGGCTCGCAGCCGCCCCGCCCGGGGTCCGGAGCTCAGGGTCCCGGTTCGGGGCTCGCAGCCGCCCCGCCCGGGGTCCGGAGCTCAGGGTCCCGGTTCGGGGCTCGCAGCCGCCCCGCCCGGGGTCCGGAGCTCAGGGTCCCGGTTCGGGGCTCGCAGCCGCCCCGCCCGGGGTCCGGAGCTCAGGGTCCCGGTTCGGGGCTCGCAGCCGCCCCGCCCGGGGTCCGGAGCTCAGGGTCCCGGTTCGGGGCTCGCAGCCGCCCCGCCCGGGGTCCGGAGCTCAGGGTCCCGGTTCGGGGCTCGCAGCCGCCCCGCCCGGGGTCCGGAGCTCAGGGTCCCGGTTCGGGGCTCGCAGCCGCCCCGCCCGGGGTCCGGAGCTCAGGGTCCCGGTTCGGGGCTCGCAGCCGCCCCGCCCGGGGTCCGGAGCTCAGGGTCCCGGTTCGGGGCTCGCAGCCGCCCCGCCCGGGGTCCGGAGCTCAGGGTCCCGGTTCGGGGCTCGCAGCCGCCCCGCCCGGGGTCCGGAGCTCAGGGTCCCGGTTCGGGGCTCGCAGCCGCCCCGCCCGGGGTCCGGAGCTCAGGGTCCCGGTTCGGGGCTCGCAGCCGCCCCGCCCGGGGTCCGGAGCTCAGGGTCCCGGTTCGGGGCTCGCAGCCGCCCCGCCCGGGGTCCGGAGCTCAGGGTCCCGGTTCGGGGCTCGCAGCCGCCCCGCCCGGGGTCCGGAGCTCAGGGTCCCGGTTCGGGGCTCGCAGCCGCCCCGCCCGGGGTCCGGAGCTCAGGGTCCCGGTTCGGGGCTCGCAGCCGCCCCGCCCGGGGTCCGGAGCTCAGGGTCCCGGTTCGGGGCTCGCAGCCGCCCCGCCCGGGGTCCGGAGCTCAGGGTCCCGGTTCGGGGCTCGCAGCCGCCCCGCCCGGGGTCCGGAGCTCAGGGTCCCGGTTCGGGGCTCGCAGCCGCCCCGCCCGGGCCCGCCCGCGGGGAGGGGCAGCGGGGCCGGGCCGGGCTCCAGGCGGGAGGGCGCGGAGCGCTGCTCGGGGCCGGCGGGTGAGCGGTTCTTTGGGGTGAAGACAGGGTCGGAGCGTCGGCTCGGGCCGGGTTCGGCCGGCTCGGAGCGTCCCGCGGCGGAGGGGGTTCGGCCGCCCCCGGGGGTAGGTGACAACCCGGGGGCAGGACTCAGGTGGGTGCTGCAGGGACCTTCCCTTTCGCTTCAGCGTGGCTGCTTTGCTGCAGTGACACGGCTCGAGGGGTGCCTGCCCTCCAGATCACACTCTCCCAAAAAGCTGTGGCTTTTGGTTCATAGCTGGATGCGTTTAGGAAGCGCTTAGTAGATTTGATGGTGTTGCTGCATGTCTTTGAATATCAACGAGCTTTGTCAGGGTTTATTGACCAAGTAAAAGGCTTGGGCTGGGCAACTGTGAGCAGGCTCAGCACAGCAAACTCGTGGCAGGGCTGATAAACTAGCTTTCTTTTCAATGTCAATGTCACTTACTGGCCAGCTGCTCTAGGGTTAAACAGTTCCTAACGTGCAGGTTGAACCTGTATCACACACTGTGGTAGTGTTGGTATTTTGTAGAATGAAGAGAAAGTTGGTGCTGCATGACAGAAGAGCACAGACAACACGCTCGTTTGGGGGTTCGTTACTTCAGTGCTGTAGGTTTATTGCTATTTGCTTTATTGGAAGCAAGCAGTTACCCTTCCTGTTACAGTTCCTCCTAGGAATCTTTACAGCAAATGTTTCTCAATCCAGTACTGTAAAACTGAAACTGCCCTAAAGAGCTTCTGTGTCAGAGAAATGACGTATCTGTTCCTGCTTTACAGCCATGGGGACTGAAGCACAGAGAAGCAAAGTAGCTGGGATCAGAGCACAGGGAAAGAACTGCCCTGTCTCTTGCCCCACTTACTTGAAATTTTCAAGTGTGGGCTTGGAAATTAGAGTTCCACTCCCATTCCTCCTAAAGATGATGGGAGTTAGGTACTTAATTCCCTTGAGGCCTTTGAAATTCTTGCAGAGCCAACACTGCCTTCTGCTACGTAGAAGCAATTAGAAGGTCGGTCGGCACTGACAAGCCAGTTAATGTGATCTGCAAAGAAAATGCCTTTACATGTGTCTAGGTCCCAGTAACAGACATGGGAGGCTAATGACAAAGACCCAAGTAACGATCCTAATGTCAGCTTGGGAGTCCCAGTAATCAGCTTGGGAAGCTCATGCCAAGGAGCTGGATAAGGATGCAATTAAGGTTGCTACGAAGTACTGGGATACATTGCAGTTCCCAGCTGTGATAACTGAAGAGTTGGCCGCGTTTCCAAAACACATAGCATGATAGTAAAGTAGGAACATAAGGACAAATATCTTGGCCTTTTCATTTGCCAGGCATTTATATTCACTATCTGCATGGAGAATGAAGGATCCTGGCAAAATTCCAAGCAACAGGCTTCTTTTTTTTTTTTTCTTCCCCTCTCAAGTGGTTTCATAAAGTACAATTAAGCTTTACCATTTGGTATTGCCCAAGGGACAACAGGATAAACATTTCCACCTACTTATGATCCATCTCAGCTTTTAGAGACTTTTGACAGTTTTACAAGCCCCTGACTGCTAATCCTGGTCAGTGCAGAAGCCCTGCTTTGAAAGCATCGCATCAGAGCTCCAGCATGGAGTAGACAACACAGTCTCTCTTTTTAAGTAAGAGGAAACGGAGGGGGAAAAAAACTGGTTCTTGAAAATCCCGTCACAGGTGTAATTTCCTTAGGAACTCATGGTTGTAGCGCTTCTCATGCATTTTTCACAGAGCGGGTATAAAATGAAATACCTTATTAGCAGCTGTAAGTCAAAGGGAAGTAACCCAAATTTCTATAGCCCTAGGAAGACACACAGACAGGAAAGATGCAATGGGAAGCTCATCATTTTATCTTCAACTGGACCCTTTAAAAACCTTGTTGCTTCCGACACTGCCAGCACAACCAAAAAGGACAGGATCTAAGTCGCTGCGTGGAGGACCTGCCAGCTCTCAGGTCTTAGCTTATGGCTCCTGAGCTGGAGGAAAAAAAGCACTGCAGAGTGCATTTGTGTGACTGCCAAGCATGCCAGGAGCTTGTTGCCTCCAGTTCTGGAGGAAGCTGAGGGGGATGGTAGTTAAGGATTGTCAGTGATGAGAGGAGGCAGCAGCATCTCTCTCTGTGCTGCCAAATCAAGCAGGTTTTGAGATGGGAGCTCTGGGCATTTGTCTGTTGCTGATGTTGGAGGATTACTGCCAGGGAGAGAAAGTAAAAGTCTTCTTAATAATGGCAGAGATTTGGAAAGAATGAAATCCTTTGGATTTTTTTCTGTTTCCCCCTGGATTGATGTAACATGTAGTCAAAATCAAGAGCCAGTCATAGCCTGTTTTCTGTTCTCCTGCCTGTACTCCCAGGGCACACGTTGGAGAGGCTGGGGGAGAGTGTGCTGAGAACAATCCAGTCCTTCCCACAAGCACTGCACTTACATGCTACAGAAAAGGGGACAGATAGAGTCCTGGAATAACTAACACAGAGATGCTGCAAACAGCAAGGCAACCTCTCAAACTATTTGCTCACTGGAGTGGTTTTGGAAGATGTTCAAACTTAAACACAAATCTCTTTGATTAAAGAATTGATCACCACGTGAGCCTTCCCTGTTGAAACTGGAAAACTGCTTTGGATGAAGACAGAACTAAAAGCAATGCATCCACTGTGGTTTTTAGCAGTATGCTAAAAAAATTACATTGAAATAGAACTACAGTGAGAAACCTCTGTGAAAAAAATGATGCATTGATGCTAAGGTTCCATCCTATGCTGAGCTGCCCAGAGGGCTGCCAGCCATTGGTGAGCAATTGCAGGTTCCCATGCCTGTGCCCACCATTGCCCTTGTCTTGCCACTGGTGTTCACTGGGACATGTGGCAGCTGATTCAGAAAGCTAAAACGTCGCAAACATAATCCTACAAAATGAAATGAATCATTTTCCTGACAGTTTGGCTGCCTGGGCTGGGCTCAGTGGTGTGGGTGAGGAGGGCTAAGTGCATGCAGTCAGGGGAAGGAGAGAAGCAGGATTCCTGCTTTGGCAGCAGATCTGTGCAACTGAAAAGTCACACTGCATCCCAAGAATAAGACTCATTGTACTGATGCTTTCAAGCAGAAGTTTGTGTCCTCCCATTTTCTTTGGAGCAAGTACCATTAAACATTCAAAGAACAATTTGACACTCTTCTTTAGCTGAAGTTTGCAAGCATCTTGTAACGAGACTTGAGTGGCCAGCTTCATACACAGCTTCTCACTGCTTTCACTTGCTGTCAGGAAGGTGCTGCTTCTTGTGAGGAAAACATCTCAGAGACAATGCCTAAATCTCAGCACAGATGTCTTTTCACTGTTGATTAGCATGCGTTCATTCTGATAGGCATTTCATACCCCTTGTTAGCATCTGCCTTCTAACTACCCGAGGAGTCTGGGTTTGCTCAGATGGGGGAACACAGTTCTTCAGGTCTTATACCCAAGTGGATGAGGAAAAGGAGGTGTCAGCCAAGCTGATGTAGATACTGGGGAGGAAAAGGGGTAGCTGCTGTGCAGAGGGAGGGCTTGCTGGGGCCCACGGGGCAGGGCAGGGTTTATGTCTGTCGCCACCCAAGGTGGGTATGTTACTGTAACCACTAATGCCTGTTGGTCTTCTTTTACGTCTCTGTGACTTTATTCCCAGAGGTTAAGAACTCTTTGGGGTCCCTGAGAGAGGGCAATGCTAGGGTGCTTCACTAATATTCTGCCATTACTATCTATATGAGTTTCTACTTGTTCCTCAGCCTGCACATGCTATATAAAGAGTCTTACATGTCAACACTGAGCCCAGCCCCATGGAGAGCAGTTCCTTCCTTTTGAGCAACTATTTCTTGTTTCCTTTATTCTTTCCCTTCTGATATAGATCATTATTATCAGAGTAATACAGGCTCATCTGGGAATTTTCTTTCATCAGAGTAAAACTCCTGGGTGTCCATTATCCCTTTGTCTCTTCAATTTCTGGTAGGATTGGGAGGAGACAGCATAGATGTCCCTGAAAAAGAGAAATATCTGTAAGACTCTTTGGGTAGTTATTTTAGCAGTCAAATATTCACAGCAAATCTAATGTTAAATAACTGTGAACATGCAGGCCAGGAACGTCTCAGTGCTTCAGGTGTTGTCTCCCAACACAGCAGTGGCATTGCAGCATGGGACTGAGCAACGGTGTGTTAGAAGGCCTGGAGATTTACATTAGCAAGGAAAATCCTCTCAGCTCCTGTGTCTTTGTCTTATGGCAGAGGCCACCTCTAGTGTCAGAATGCCTTTGGATTGTCAGTCATATTCATTGCAAATGTCATCACTAGCTATGAAACATTTTCTAGGCTGTTTTTCTTTGCACCACTGTTCATGTTGGGTGTGCTCTAAATACAGAGTTGTACCTTTAACATGTGGAGATCTGAGGAAGCTTCAACCCTTACCCAGTTGCCCTCCTGTCTGAGCTTAGGAAAGCTGTGCCCAGGCTCAAGTTGACTATTTATTCTGCAAGGGGGTTGGACTAGATGATCTCTAAAGGTCCCTTCCAACACCTACCATTCTATGATTCTATGATTTAAAGTGAGGACTGGAATGAGGACAACTGTAGTTTCTCCAGAGCCGAGCTAGTTGACCCAGTCTGAGGGGTTTTTTTTGAAGTGAGAATCACTTTGTGAAGACTTTTAGTGTTAGACTGGTCATCCTCCTGGCTCTTTGCTACAGGTTTTTTTCCTTTCCTGTTTTGCTCTGTGAGTACAATGTTTGTGTTTTATCAGCCCCCTGTCTTGGTATTCAGTAAATGCTGTGTTATGATAAAGATTATGATAAATCATGTCACTGAGTATAGTAATAAATGTAGGCATGGTGTATATAGGCTATTGTGGAAGAAATTAGCTTCTGTTCTGCAGTTTGGGGGAAAAAAAAAGAGCCATGCATCTGTTTTATGTAGAAATACCCTTATCATCCTGTGGTATCATTTTATTCTCAGATGAAAAAGCCGTGGAGTTTTGTGTGGGAAAGCTTTTGTTATGGATGGCATTGTCCAAATGAATCGAGTGATAATGGAAATAATTTAAAGTTTAGAAGGAGAAGAATAAAATCATGGAAGTTTTGTAAGTTTTTGGATGAGTTTCTTCAGTCTGTTGTGCTGATGGCTTAAAAATGAGAAGCTGGAGCAAAGCAAGGCGTGCATTTGAATTGCTATGTGTGTGAAGTGCCTTGGAATCCTCAGCTCTGACTGTATGTGTAAAGAAAATAGTTGTAAGAAAGAGGTCTGTGGCTCTAGCCTAACATGCTACATCTCAAGGTGCTTTAGAAACATTTCTCTCTTCCGAGTTTGATTTTGAGGTAGTTTTAAAACATTACTTTGAAAGGAGTCTTTGCCTCTTGGTTGGTGTCTGTTGCACATGTGCTGGTGTACAGGCAGACAGATAAAAAAATGAGTGTGGGAATCCTCTCCTGTTCAACAGAGCCAGTCACTTCTAGTATTTGCAGAGTGGAGAGCCTGCTGGCGTGTACTCGTGTTCAACATGTTTATGTTGTTGAGGCATCTGGTGAGTGTTCTGTGATTGTGTGAAGTTATATGCTGCTCCTGCTCCTGTGGGAATGTTACAATGTTGGCCATAGGGCTGTATGAATTGTCACCAAATGAGCAGTTAATTCTTGACATCTGCTGTGCCTCAGTGGCTGCCAAGTTGCGTGGGTAGCTGGCAAGGAAATAAATATTGATAGACCCTAGCAACAGGTACTCCTGAGAACTCTTGTTCTGGGAATGCTTAGGCCGTGTCCAGTGTTATGAATGTTGTGATGGCATTTTAAGTTTATTTATAGGGTTTGTTTGTGTCTTATCACCCATCTCTCAGAGCTGGAATGCATGAATGGGCTTTGCTGTGTATGGGCACAGACACATGTGTCATACACCCTTCTCTGGTGACTCGTTTCGGCATGTAACAGATGCTTGCCTGTCCAAATCTCAGGAGTAGCTGATATACACCAATGCATGACATCCCAAGTATGTGCTCATACCTAGCCTCTCGTATGTTTGCTACCTACCCTATGTTGGAATGACCACTCCAGAGCTCCCTGCACATAACTGCATCGACACAAGAATTTCTTCCTATTTTAGTAATATACTAACAAGCAATTGAGATAACAAAATCCTCTGAGGATCCATCAAATAAAATGAGCTTGCTTGTATTGTGAAAGCACCCTTGTGAGCTCTGTAACCGAACGATTTGGGGTTCTCATTGCAGAACTTGAAGCCAGAGAAGCCTGCGAGTGGCTGAGGGCTGCCGGCTTTCCCCAGTATGCTCAGCTATTCCAAGGTACGATCCTAAAGGCTTGCCAAGCAGTTGACACTGAATTCAAGGGGAATTGCTTACATAACTAATATTTCAGAACCTGACACTTTTGATGAAAGCCCTTCCAAATTCTGTAATGCCTTCATGCAAACCTGTAGAAAAGCAGTAAGCTGGTGTGTGTTCCTGCAGAAGGGAGATCTGAATCTTTATTAGCATGGACTCAGTAGCATTCTGTAAAGGAACAAGTCTTTGTTTGACTGTAACTCAGTCAAATTTCTGCTTCTGTGATTATTCAGTTGCTTTTCATTTCCTCGGGCTCTCTTCCTTTGGAGTGTTGAGGGTTTTCTTTTTCCCCTCAACTCACTTGAATGCTCTCCAGCCTGTGGTCTTGAGCATGATTGTTTTATTGGTGTTTTGAAAAGGAACGTTATCATAAGTTTTTAAAACAGATGCTCAGAAGCAGCCAGCCAGCTAAACCATGCCATTTCAGGTTTTCGTGTCTTTAAAGCCACTAAGACTGCTTATGTGGAGGAGATAAATGGATTTGTTGAGAATTGATATCATTTCCTTTAAAATTATTCACTTTTAAAACACATTTATTGTTACAAACATGGAATGTAGCAAAAGCTAAACTGTTTCTAAGAGAGATTATATCAAAGAACTACAGTTGAAAAGCACTGAGAGTGACTCATGCCTGCTCTCATTCCTACCTCCCCTGTTCATTGCAAAGGTAAAAACTGGAACTCAGGTAATGTGAGAGACGTGTGCTATGAAACATGATGTCTCATGGAAATGCTTCCTGTTTGACTGCAGCCTATGTTATTACATGAGCTGTCAATCTTACAGTCTGTTGGAAATGCACATTGTCATGCTTCTGGAAAATCAGTCTTCTGTATTTCCCTGCTGTTTATGCGGCACCCTGACTTGACTGGATAAAATAAGCTTAAAAAGCCAAGAAAATAAGGGTGAATCTCAGTGGTTCCCTCATCTCAGAAACTGAAACTTTGAACTCTTCAGCTGGTGTGTGGATTAGCTTCAAGCACAGAATGATTTGTCAGGCTCACTACACCTCAAAGAGCATATGTGACGTGCTGCCTGGTACCTTGCCATCAGCAAAAGCTGACGTAAAATGCCCCTAGTTTTGTACTGTACTGGAAGGAAGAAGATGCAGAGAAGCTAACCAAAGCAAAACTTGAATTTTGTATGTGTTGGTGCTATAGTCTTAGTCACTGCAAGCTCCTGGCCATGCAGCAAAGGCTTGGCTACCTGTAACTAAGGACAGCAAGCAGACACCTACATTTATTCTGCTGTTTGCAGATCCTCACTTCCATGAAGGACGTTTGTGTGAATACACAGCTATAGAAACCGATGTAGATTTATTTCACCTATGACAAAAGACCTCAAAGTCTTTGCAATGATAACTTGGGTTTCAGATGCAACTTCTTTGTTCACAGATATGCAGTTTCCTATTGATGTAAAAACTGTGAGGAAAGACCATGAATTTTTAGATGGAGATGAGATTGAATCCCTGTTCAGGTAAACATTCATTATGAATCATCTTCCATATCTCCAGGCTCCATAGTTATTTGTCATTCAGCTTTTCATGCTGTAGGGTTTTTTTTTTTCAGAGGTTAACAAAAGTCACCAACGTTGAGACTGAAGGAAATCACTCCAACTCTTGTTTAGTGCTGCCAAAGTTGGTTGTTTTAAGAGTTTACAGTAAGCACGTGCCTGAAGGTCGACTTCAGACAAGGTCTCAGTGATGTTATACTGAGCATCTAATCTGCCTTTTCTGTAGTGTGGAGTGTCTGCAGGCTGAGAAAGAAGAATCTATTCCCTGCAAGTATATGATAGTGTGACAGTTTGCTCTTCAGAATTGCCTGTTTGGGTGGAGGCATTTTCCCTGACTAGTGAGCTTCCCCAGAGCAGATCCATGAGGCAAGTGGCAAAAATGATCTGCCCAACAGGTATCATTTCTGGTTTGTTTTCCTGATTACATTTTTTGGAGTGAGAAGCAAAGATGTTGATTGGAAATGACTGTTCTGCCACAGCTGTTCACAGCACACAAGTGAAATTGCGATGTCAGTGCAAAGTCAAACTCGTTGCTCATTGACTTTCCCCATGTCAGAGTGCAAGGATAATGTAGAGGGATTCTTTATTGCTTACTGCAGCTTTTGAAGCCTTCTCAGATTGTTTAGCAGGTGAAGTGAGCTACAGCCTATCCATGTCATGCCACTTGACTAATCCAAGGGACACAGGAAGACTTTCTAGCTCCTAAGGGGCTGGAAAGTTCCTCTTCTGGCAAAGTGGTTTGGTCCTTTTCTGTGTTGTTAGGTCACTTCTACTCAAATTCTGCTTCTAACAATGGGAGCACCAACAGGAGCTGAGCTGGTTGCATGTACAGCTCTCATGCACAGCAAAACCTAACTAATGACATGAAGTTACAGATGAACTTTGGGTAGATTTTGCACCATGGTGTGAATTCTGTCTTGGGAGTTCCTGGAAGGCTGTCAGGGTGCCTCTCTACTACTGCCACACGTGTGTTTGACAGTTCAGTGACTGACTAATTTGGGGCTTCATTGATTCCACAAGTTGTAATTTAAATGATAATAAAGATAATGAGATCCTTCCAAGGATATGGAAGGACTTCTTCTTTTCAAAAAGACCATAAGAAGCTCACTCAGAGTCTGTTTCATTTTCCAAATCTCAAATCAATTTGCAGCTTATCACAATCACTAAAGTCCATGATATGATTTTTTTAAATTAACTGATTAGCTCTGGTCCTCTTCTCTAATTTTAAGATCTGGAACTGTGAACATTATGGGGTGGCACTAGTGTTGGCAAAGTACGTGGAGTGCCTCTAACAGTACCTCAGTCTTTGACACCAATAATGAAGACTCCACAGGAGAAGTTCACAACTAGTTTGGCACATGTTTGTTTTCAAGAAATCAAATAGTTTCTATTTAAAGCTTCTGCCTTTTTTTCCCCGCTCATACCCCAGACGGCTGAACACGTTGAACAAGTGTGCATCCATTAAAGTGGAAGTGAGCCATCAGAGGAAACAGGTTTGTAAAGCATGGTTCATTTTCTCATGAATAATGTGTATGGCCATTATTTCAAACCCCTGGTTTTAAAAGGTGCATGAAGGATTAGGAATTGGTGTGCTTTCTTTGCTATTGTCTTCCCTCCTGCAAAGCATTTCCTTTTGCATTTTACACTGAGAAACACATTGATGGAGGCTGAAGTTCCGTAAGGCTCACATTGTACCTTTGTAAGGCAGGTTAGAGGTGGGCTTTGGACCAGGTTTTAAAACCAATGTGACTGTCCAATGGTTGCACCAAGGCCCCAACTCTTGTGTTGCTTTTCCTAAGTAGTTTCACAACTCATTTAAGGTCTGAAAGTCAAGCTTCCCTCTTTTTGACTGAACGAAGGACAAGATGTTAAAATGGACAATGCAAAGAGTGTTGGTCATGGCCAAATGGTCAGCCAGGAGAAGCTGGGCAGGTTTGAGCTGTGCCAGCATTGTTGCCTCGCAGTTATAGCCACATCTTGGCTAGTAACATCAGCATTGTAAAGACTCTCTGGTCCCAAGGATTAATTGCAGAGCTGGCAAGAAAATAACGTCATCTTTGGGGAAAGATGTAGTTCTTTTTGGAAAGCTCCACTGTGCTATCAGGGAAGAGTTTTTGTTTGGCTTTAGAAAAGGCCTTGTAAGCCTTTCAAATCTGTTGACTCTTCCTCTGGTAAAGTTACCAGATTTGTCAGCATGTTTTTCAGCTAACAGAACAGAGCTCAGGGCAGACCTTCGGGAACTGAACGGTTACATTTCCATGTGCTGGCCTTGGGGGGGTCTTTGGAGAGGACAGAAAATTAAAGTCTCCTTTTTTTTGTTTCACATTTTGTTAAGGTTTGCCAAACTTTGCCCCTCAACTGTACTTTTTTTCTTCTCCCCTTCCAAGAGTGATGAGTCTGAAGATGATGAACCTTGTGCCATAAGTAACAAATGGGCGTATGAGAGGTGCAGCCAGAGATGGTCTCGTATCGAGAGCCTAGAAGGTTTACCAGGAGAGGAAGGTGCTAGTGCATCAGCTCCAGGCAGCCCAGTCCTGAAGAGCATCAGCAACGAGGATACTGTCTTTCTGGATCATGGAGAGAAACATGATGTGTCCTCAGTTCACAGTACCAGCAGCGGTGACAGTGACCTTGTTAGCTTCCCCAAACCTTTTGAAGACGTGGAAACCAGCACCAGCTCCTCACGATGTTCCTCAGTTAAGGTGGCTTCACTGGACTCTACCTTTAGCTGTTCTCCTCCCCTCTGTGAACCTGTAAATATCACCAGTGAGGAGAAGCTTGCAGATAAGTCACTGTATAAAAAGAGGAAGAGCCTTCTAAAGAAAATGGAGAAGCTGCACTTAAGGAGTTGCAACTTAAGGAGTGGTCAGTCAAAGGCCAAACCCATAATAAGTGAACCTGTTCTTCTGGAAGGACTTAATGAAGAAAAGATGAAGATGCTGAACTGTGTAAATATTTCTGACCTCTCTGGCATCCAGACAAAGACCAAGTCTTCCTTTTCTCCCCAGAGCTGCAATAACAGCAATCAGCCTGGAAATAGCAGCACGGTGAGCACTGCAGGCCCTGCTGTGAAACCACAAAGCCCCTGTGAGGGAAGGGGGTTGTACGCAGAGAACTTGGATTCCAGCAAGCTCTTGCCGTGGAATGATCTCTCTCAGCAAAACCTAAATAATGACACGAAGTTACAAATGAACCAGATGTTTCAAATACCACAAGGCCATAAACCTGGCACGTTCCCCAAAGCACTTACAAACAGTTCCCTGTCTCCCGTAGACAACTCTTCTGTCAACTGGAGAACTGGGAGCTTTCATGGGTGCAGGAGAAGCAGGAGCAGCAGCGGTTCCAAGGACTCCAAAGCCCCCAGGAGCCCCCTTTCCCACACAGATAACAGGCTCAGTGTGTATGACAACATGCCCAGCATCGAACTCGACAGCTTGGAGGCAGCACAAGTTGGTGATGATGATGTTTTTTCAGAACTGAACCATGTTATAGAAGATGTCAACTGCCTCAAAAAGTTGGTTGATCAGTGGACAGAGAAGTTCTCAGATGATGGGGATTTGGACTTTGCCGGTGACTTGACCTCTTTGCATCCTCCCTCACCTAAAGGAATCTGTCTTGAAACTGAAGGCTCGGAATATAAGAGAGCAGACCTCCTGGCCACTGAAGGGGAGGACAGATGTGAACTGGGCAAGGAGATCAGTTCTGCAGACCTGGCATACGTGACAGACTCTGAAAAGACCAACAGGTCAGCCATCCTTGGGTTTGCCTAGTAAACTGGTCCCTTGGGAACCTTTCCTCATAGTTTCTCTCCATCCAAAATGTAATTGCTCTTCTAGAACCAAATATTCTTGAGTAAGTCTGTTCTTCTGGGTTGGTGCCAGGTACTGCTGGTCTGTAGGCTCTGTAGTATTTCTGTCTACTATGAAAGCAGAGTGCTCATAAGGTGCATGAGCTCTTAGATACTTGGGGTCAGACTTCATGGCTGTCGTGGTTTCGGCCCATCAGGGAACAAAAGACCACGATTAGCCTCAAGTACCGAAAACTTAAGGATTGCTAAAGGGCAGGGAGGGCTTAATTGCCGCTTAAGGTGCAGGACAAAACAGACCAGGCTACTCGGCTTGGGGAAGAAAAACAGAAAACAATTTAATACCAACTAAAACACAAAACCCCAAAAACCAGAACCAAAACAAAACAACACAGAATGGTACAGAGATGAAGAGTCCGACCAGCCCTTTAAGACCACCTGCTCCCCACCCCTCTCCTCTTCCCGGGCTCAGAGCCCTGATCCCGGTGTTTTATACCTCCGTCCCCCCTGAACGGCCCAGGGGGGCAGGGAGTGGGGGTTTCAGTCAGTCCGTTCCTGGTGGCTTCTGCCGTTTGTCTCACCTCAGGGCAAGTGGGTTCCGCACCAGTCCTCCTTGCAAGTCCGTGAGGTACCACACACACATGGCAGCCCTGCACGGGCTGCACCGACGCACATTTGTCCCAAAGCCCTGCACGGGCTGTACCGATGCTCATTTGTCCCAAAAGTTGCTGCTCCTCTCTGCCTCTCGTGTGGGGCTGCTCTGCGGTGCACAGGCTCTCCAGCATGTCCTGTGCCATGACCGCCTCCCCCACACAGTCTCTGGCCCGTCCGGGCACACTCACATGAAGTTGCTGCTGCTGATCCATAGGTTGCAGGGGTACCGGCTGCACTCTCACCACGGCTTGCAGAGGGGTCTCTGGTCTGATGCTCCATCCTTCCTCCTTCTCCGACTGTGGGGTCCGCATGGTCGCCTCCATCTTGTACCACTCTTACACCTCCTGCCTGGCACCTCAAATTCCCGTCCCTAAATAGTGATGGCAGAGGCGCCAGATTGGCCCAGCCGGGCCGGGGGGTGGGTCTGAACCCAGGAGTCGGGGGAGAGTCTAAAAAACTTTTACCGGGTCTTCACTGCAACCCGCTCCCCCTGTTACTAAGCAAAAAACAACTCCTTGCTAAACCATGACAACGGCTAGCTCGTTGTATTTCTTACTGAGACATTTTGTATCACCAGAGTAGCTCCTGGATGAGAAGTGCTTTTGTTTGAATGCACCTCACCATAGGATGCTCAGGAGCTGCAGGTCATTTAGTGCCAGGTGCTTCACAGATACAGGCAGGAAGCTAACAGGGACACTGGAAACAGTCCTAAGCTTGGACAATATTTATCCTGCAGGCCTGGGAAGCAACACTGGTCCGTGGAAGACAACATGCACTTGGAAAGCCTTTCCATCCAGACTGACAGCCAGTCGGCTGCCCAGCTAGCTCGGGCACAAAAGCTGGCTTTACTGAAGCTCACAGCTTTAATGGACAGATACTCCCCTTCCAGTAAGCAGGGCTGGAACTGGTAAGTTGTCTGATATTAAAACAACTTGTGTTGGAAAGAAAGGATTTGATGTAACCGGGTGAATTTCTTTCCCTGCCTCGATCGCGTGTGTTGAGATGAGGAATTTCATCCTGTTCAATTGCTGGCAGTTTTGTGGTTATTTCAATGGCTCCAGGATTCCCTCTGCTGTGAACTGCACTTTGGCTCCTTGCTGGTGGTCACGTTGTTACTGATTTTTAAAGCACATTGTTATAGGTTCCTCCTTAACTTTCCCCTTTGCAGGGCTTTTGTCAGACGTCCTTCGCAGGCACTGCGGGACCTGAGGTGAGAATCCTTCTCTTCAGCATCAGGTCCCAGTTGTTGGAACTAAACCAATTCCCAATTCAGTCACTCAGAGGACTTAGAAATATCAGTTCAAATCTTGTGATTGATAGGGATCTGGTAATTGGCTACAGGAAGAGGTGAAAGAAACCCCTGCAGTGTCCTAAAGAGATGGGCCATACTTGACACGAAGATGCTTTATTAAAGCTGATGCCACTGTTGAAATGAGAAAGTCACTCCTGTGGTTGCCTTTAGTGATTTTCTCTCTCTCTTAACGATGGTATGTGTCAGAATTTGGGGCTGTGGCAAGCGTAACTCAGTCCTGTCCCATGCGTGGAACTGAAACAGCAGGGTGCAACAGTGCTGGAGAGCTAATGAGTTGCATGTATTGGGTTTTGGTTTCAGGTCTGTACCAAAGTTCATTAAAAAAGTAAAAGCCTCTGACTACAAGGACAAAAATGTGTTTGGGGTTCCTTTGCTTCTGAATGTCCAACGAACGAGCCACCCGCTGCCTAATGGGATACTGCAAGCACTGGACTATTTAAGAAACCACTTTCTTGACCAGGTATGAAGTTGAGAGCAGCTCTGTTCCACAAACGGCTTTGCTCTAGGGAATCAGTCTCTGCTTCCAGCTTTTGTGAGGAACTTTCTTGCCTCCTAGGGCTCTCAATAAGCAGGAAGGTGCAGGTCTGAGGAGGTGGGCTGCGAGGAACTACCTTGTATTGTATTTCTGTGCCTTGCCTCGCTGAAATCATCTGCAGTCAGTTCTCTTGGTACAAGCAGTCCAGCTGCCTTCTCCTGGTGAGGCAGCATGCCTCTGCTGCCTCAGGAGGTAAATCTACCTCACAATGTCATTACTCCCTCTGTTCACTGGTTGCTGGTAGTGCCCCAGCTAATGTGATAATTTATCTTGTTTCAGCTGAAATGTACCACTGTGCAGAGATAAAACATCTTAGAGCAGTGCCTGTAACATATTTGTCTGTCTCTCCAATCTGTATTTAGCCACTAAGTGGAGATGTGTGCATGGCAGTGAAAGCCTGTGTTACATCTGCTGCTTCTGAAGCAGAGCTGCAGAAACGGGAGACTCTGTGACATGAGCCATGGCAGTTGAAGAAAAGGCTGTTTGCTGTACCTTGCAGTTGTAAAAGTGTGTCATATTACGCCAAAGCACACAGCTGTGCATCCTGTGAGGTTACAGAGCACTTTGGTGGCAGGTCCCAGGGTGTGAGCAGTCAGCTTCTTACGAAGGCAGTGTGTTTCATTTTGAGGTGGTGGCTTCTATTCACTTAATAACTGATGAAAGTAAACACTGTCTTGTGGGGCACACAGGGAAACTTACAGCAGAAACTTTGTTGAGGTCAAATCTCAATATGAACCAGTAGAGTGCCCAGCTGGCCAAGGCCAGTGGCATCCTGGCTGTCAAGAATAGAGTTGGCAGCAGGAGCAGGGAGCTGATCATTGCCCTGCACTAAGCTTTGGTGAGGCTGCACCTCAAATACCGTGTCCAGTTTTGGGCCCCTCTCCACAAGAAGGACATTGAGGTGCTTTAGAGCATACAGAGGTGGGCTACCAAGCTAGAAAAAGATTTGGAGCACATCTCATATGAGGAGGGGCTGAGGGATCTGGGGCTGTTCAGCCTGTAGAAAAGAAGGCTCGGGGTAGACTTTATTGCTCTCTACAACTATCTGAAAGGAAGCTGTAGCAAGGTGGGGGTCAGTCTGTTCTCCCTGGTAACAAGCAATAGGAAACGGCCTCAAGTTGTGCCAGGGGAAGTTCAGGCTGGATATGAGGAGGAATTTCTTTGCTGACAGGGCTGTCAGGCATTGGAAGGGGCTGCCCAGGGAGGTGCTGGAGTCACCATCTCTGGAGAGGTTTCAGAGACAGGTGGATGTTGCACTGAGGGAAATGGGCTGGTGGTTGATAGGGCTGGGACAAAGGATGACCTTAAAGGTCTCTTCCAGTCCAAACAGTTCTATGGTTCTAATTTCATGGGAAATTTCAAAAATCTAGGGTTTTGTCTGAATCTGGATGGATACTCACAAATGAAACAGTAATTTCCCTCAACTGCCCTTGGACAATGTGTAGAAATCTTAGACGTATCAGGTTTATCAGCTCCTGGGTTATCATCAGTCATGGTTTGCCTGGGAAGGAGCATCCACGCTGCTTCTAATGACACAAAACTCTGTTGGTGTGAGATCCCATTACTGCAGGCTCAACTTTTGTCAGAGGTTTGCTTCCCGATGACTCCTTTCTCTGCCTTTTCCCTGCAGGTTGGCCTGTTCCGAAAATCTGGTGTCAAATCCAGGATCCTCTCTTTGAGGGAAATGAATGAAAGCAGCCCACACAACGTATGCTACGAGGGGCAGTCGGCATTCGACGTGGCAGACATGGTGAAGCAGTATTTCCGAGACCTTCCCGAGCCCATCTTCACCAGCAGGCTCTGCGAATCCTTCCTCCACATCTACCAATGTAGGGAACAAATGACACTTTTTCCACTTCCTTCAATGGCTTCATAGTCAGCTGTACGAGGCAGTGGGCAGAGTAGGACTTGGTGGGCCATGTTGCCTTGTGGTGTAATCAGAGGAGTCAGGCAGGGTGTTTCTGAAAAAGATGAGCTGGTTGTGGCTCTGGATTTAAAGGAGCTCCACATCTGCATGCTATGGGCCAGCTAGTTTTCTGTGCCTCTCCTGTTCCTAGAAGGGTGAGTGCAGCAGCATTGTAGCAGCCCTCTCAAACTGTGTTTTTAAAACAGTCATTTCCTTGTGAAAATTTAAGAATCTAGTCCCCTTGCTCATGGTCTGAAGTAGCTCCTTGTGCAAAAAAGTCCTGTTATATTGAGGCAATGTCTTTGTAAGGTGCCCAAGAGCACAGCTGCTGTGAAACAGCACCTTTGCCTGGAAACACCAGCAATTTTCTGCCTATGCTCTGACCGTTACTATCCTTGAGGCTCAACCTAGGCAAGAAGGAAAAGTGAAGCTGAAATCTAGCACTGAATATAGTTTTAAGCGTGTTCCATCTGTAGTACTTTGCCCTCAAGGAATTCACTTTCAACAAGCAGCTGCACTGTGGGGCTGGGGTGGGGGGGAGCACTCGCTGTAGGGGCTTGTGATCATGTAGCTCCAGGCAAGTTTCTTCCTTTGAGAAAAGACTTTGAAAGTCAAAGTATGAGCTTTCTGAGTGGTCTGAGGTTTGGCCTGTCTATGTGAGTGTTATTGCCAGGAGCCCATGAGCTGCTGCTATCTTGTGTATGGTGTAAGCTCAGAGAGTTTTTGATTGGGTTTTATTTTCTGACCTGTCAGGCTTTGAGAGTTTTGCCTGCAAGTGGTTTGCTTACTTGTTTGAAGCAAGTTTTCTTTTTAGCATCCACAACCCTTTAGATGATCTTTAGAGCTGCCTTCCAACCCCTACCAGTCTGTGAGTCTGTCAAATCCTTTCTGTCAGAAGGTCCACAGTTCCTATTGTCCAGTGGATGTGGAACCATTTCCTTCCATTCATTGTAACAGGGTCTCTGTTCAACTCCAGCCTCTCGTTTTGGGGTAGAAACAGCAAATTATTTCATTCCATTCACCCTAGTGAGCAAGTGTCCAGATGAAATGACTCTCTTTTAGAGAAATGTGCCGCTCTCATCCAGGAGCACAAATGTGCTTCTACTTGAAGGAAAAGAGAAGTGATGTTCTGCTCTTGGTAGAGGTGTGAGCTGGAGCAAGCCTCATGACAGGGGTCTTTAGTGTGAAGTAAAACCCCTTGCCAAAACATTGGTCTCTGAATTATCTGAGAGAGAGCATCTGCTCTCTTCATGCTTGAAGCTTTTTTCTCGGAGGAAAAGACAGTACAGTAGCTGCCTGCTCGAAGTAACATTCCAGAGAAATATTTGAGGGGGTATTTAGGATCTTATTTGGGGTCTAATGAGACCCTAAATATCCTGAACCAGAGCTGGTTCAGGATAAATTCATTCAAACGGTGTCCAAGACAAATCACAGCTGAAACAGCAGCATCACTGGGTGTGACTGTGCATCTTAACAGGCAAGAGGAGAAAACTCTGCTTCTTGGAGGTGACCTACAGTTCCAATGCCCTGCTTAGAACTCAGGTGATGGATGCTTCCTTCTCTAAGTCACGTGTGATCTTCATCCCTCTTTCTGTTTTCAGACATGCCAAAGGAGCAGCAGCTTCAGGCTGTCCAGGCTGCTATTGTCCTTCTCCCAAAGGAAAACAGAGAAGCTTTGAGAATCCTCCTGTTCTTCCTGCGGGACGTGGTCGCTTGTGTGGAGGAAAACCAGATGACCCCGACCAACATCGCTGTTTGCCTGGCACCTTCTTTGTTCCACCTCAACACCCTGAGACGGGATAGTTCCTCCTCCTCCACCAGGTATTAGCATCTTAATCTAATGCTGCCATTGCTGCTGTCTAATTAAAGTGTTCTCTGCTGGCACAACCTGGCCTAGAATCAGTGTTTGCTTTTAAAGGGAGAAAACAATGTGTGTGTGTGTGTGTGTGTGTGTGTGTGTGTGTGTGTGTATTGGGGTTTGTCTCAAATATGGTTGTTGAGGATACCTGCCCTGCAGGTATCTGTCAGATTGTAGCAGCTTGCTGGCATTGCTTCTGCTGGGTGGGTAAGGGGATGGTTCCTGCCAAACCTAAGACAGAAGGATTCTGTAAATTTATCTTAGTGAGTAAAAGTATCTGGGTTGCACAACATCTCCCTTTTGTACGTGCAGGGAGGAAGGTGCCCTTGGGCCAAAGTAGACATTTAATCTCTGAGAGAATTCGTGCCTTATCTGGTCTCCAGAGGCAGGGCTGTTTGCTTTACTCCATGCTCCTGCATATGGACAGACACGTACCAGAGCAGAAAAGGATAGCTGACTTTGATGCAAAAATTGTGCACCCATCAGAGTAGTGAGCTGGTTAGTTAATCACCTCCCTTGGGCATCTAATGATGAGGGCTAGCTCCAAAGCAAAGGCTGTCAGATGTGCTGTTGGTATCTATCTTTCATGCTAATAAGGCAGGCTCTGAATGGCACAGAGAGGGGAAAGAAAATGCTAAGGAATGGCCCAGACTGTCTGAAAATGCCTGAGAGCCTTCTAGTAGAGCCTTGGGCTGTGGTTGAGCTCTGGGGGGATTGCAAGAGCAGTGGGGCTGGATGGAGCTGGAGGGGCAGCAGGCCCTTCCTGGATTGCACTTGTGTTTGTTTGAGCCCCTGGGAGTCAGACTTGGAGAGCTGCACCTCTTTGGTTTACTGGGACCAAAAATAGAACCAGAGTTGTCTCTTTGTTGTCACTGTTCTGAAGGCAGGAAGCTTTGAAGCTTTAGCTTTTCTGTAAGTGGGCATTGATGCCAGGGTGCAGGGCTCGACTTCAAAGGGTAGAAGCTGACAGGTCTGACTTTGAGGAGCTGCACTGAGGGCTCTTATCTTCCACTCAATTTTCAAGCCATTTGGCAGGAATGCACATAGATAGAAGTATCAGAAGCCAGGATTAATGAGGTCATATAATGACTGTGAATTAAAAGAGGACTGTTTGCAAAAAATGTGTCTAGTGTGGCTTTGGCCAAAGGAGCGAAAAGGTCCTACACAGGGCTGTGCAGGGTCTCAAAGGAGCTTGGTACTTGAAGGCTACACACAAATCAGCTTGGGGGTCGTTGCTGTCTTTGGCCAAGCGTGTGACAATGTGTTCAGGGAACAGAGCCTCAACTTGGCTTCCTTGGGCATACACTGGTACTAGTCAGTCCTGCCCTGGGCACTCTGGGTGTGTGCTGGGAGGGCACTGTCTGTGGAACTGCTGTGGACACAGCACCCAAGGGCCCTGCAAAGCAGTGTGGTTCTGCTGAAGCTGCTGGTTTTCAGCCCCCAGGCAGGCCAGCTGGTAGGCACCTCGTCCCTGTGGCTCACAGCATCTTCCCCACACAGCCTTCCTTTTACTTTCCCCTCTTTGCAGATCTAGTCAGAGGAAGTGCAGCTTGGGGAAGCCAGACCAGAGGGAGCTGAGTGAGAACCTGGCAGCGACACAGGGCTTGGCCCACATGATAATGGAGTGCAACAGACTCTTCCAGGTAGGTCACTTGCTGTAGCAAAGTGAAAGCCCTGAGCAGCCTGGTGCAGGTGGTTTGCTTTGGGCCAGGCTCCTGCCAGCCCAGCTGTTTCTCTGAGCCTGTGCCAGGTAATCAGTGTCACTGCACACTTCACCACAACTACTTACTTGTAATGGCTGTGAGAGCATTCCTCCGTGTCCTCCTCCAGCCTCTAACTATAGGGGTTTGACTCCCTGGGCTTGGGGCTGGCTGACTTAGCACCTGTGGGGCAGAGATTGCCATATGCGCTTGCAGGGAGGCTCTGACCAGGGCCAACCATCCCTTCTTACAGGAGTGGGCTGGAGCTTTTGCAAGCTGGGGCCTGGCTGGAGCAACAGCCATGCCTGTGCCTGACCATGGCTCCCAGTAATCTGAAGCCAGACCTTGCCCCACAGACAGACTTCCCAGCGTGACCTCGGCCTTTGCACATCGTTATGAACTTGCCTGGTGATCACTGGACTGTGGCTGATCCTGGTTGCTGTCACTGGACCTGATCCCAACTCCCCTTGCTGGCTCACCTTCCTGGCTCAACCTCAGGCCTCAGCACACGGTGGATGTGGATGTGTCTGATGGTCTGGACTCCTGCCTGACCCTGGCTGCCAGCTCTGGCCCAGCTCAGGTACTGTGGGACCAGTCAGCTGTCCTGCCAGCCCTCTGGCCCACTCACTTTTTCCTCGAGGGGCTGCCAGCCCTCAGTGCACCCCCCAAGTTGGCAGCTCAGGCCTCCCTGTGCTCCAGCACTGTGCCTGGGCAGGGCCACTGTCCCGTGGCTGCTCTAAGCTGACTCACAGCCCTGACCCAGGGCTGCCCCAGGCTTCTGAGTGACACCCCCCTCACCCTGGGGTCTGATCTCTCCATGGCATCAGTCCTCAACCTGGCCAGGGCTCCTGTGACTCCCTCAGCCTACAGACAGCCCTGGCAGCAGGGAAGTTGGCCCCCCTAAAACATCCCCAAATCTCAAATTCGGGGATTTTTGGACCCACATCCACCCCACACTCTCCTGCTGTGACTGGGGTTCTACACAAGCAGAGCTGAGGCCAGGCCTGTGTGCTGTGGGGCTGCCCCTGGCCGAGGGCATCCTGCTGCCACGGCCCTGCCCTGCCTGGGGAGGGACTGGTGCTGATGCTCAGACTGCCTGGAGGTTGATCCCCTTCTGCTGGTGCCCACGAGGAGAGGCCTTGGGCCTGGACCTGTTCCTGCTGCTCTGGACCCAGCTGCTGCCTGGACCCCGAGGCCATCGCTGGAACGTGGCTGCTGCTGCCTCCACCTGCCCATCAGCCTCATCCTCACCTCAGCCTCCTCTCAGTCTGCTCCCTGCCTCAGCATCTGTGCCCAGGACCCTCTGCTGCTCACCACTGCTGTTCCCAGGCCAGCTTTGCATCTCCTTCAGGTACAGTGGGATGGGTTCCTGGCTCCCAGCCCTGCCTCACAGCCCCAGTTGCTCCCTTCACTCTAATGGTGAGGATTGTGAGGGCCTGGCCTCTGCCTCTGCCAGGAGGAAGGGCATGGCCTGTGCACAGGAGCTGTGCAGGCAGCCCCTGGCCTGGGCTGTGGCCTTGCACCTACAGCTGCCAGTGTGGATATTGTTCAGGCAGCCCACTGTGCAGCTTCCACAGCTGAGCCCTCCTCCTGCATGGGAAAGAGACCCATAGACTGTTGCATCTCACATATCTGTACAGCCCTGTGTGTATATCTACATACACACACACACAGCTGTGTCAGTGAGCACCTAAACCAAATGCAACTCCTCATTTCTGGGCTGCTTCACCCCTCACAGCAGCCCTTCTAACAAATCCCAAAGCACTGGCAGGAGCTGTGTAGCTGTCCTCATGGTTACTTGAGCTTCATACACTCCCAGCAAAGATGTTTGTCAACTCTTCAGGGATTCAAGGCGTTGCTGCTGCAGGGAAAGGCATTTCCCACGTGTCTTCCTCTGAGGGAATGTTGTTAATTAATCTGCTCTTCCCCTGGGCTTCCCACTCCCCCAGGTACAACTGCTGCCTGCCTGGTGCTGCTCCCACAGCAGGCAGCCCCAGCACTGCTGTCCTCCCACAGGCATGCAGGATGACACCTCATTTCTGAGGGCTGGTGCAAGCCAACTGCACAGGGCAGTGATGTCTGTGTGTGTGTGTGTGTGTTTGCTTTTAAACAGCACACCCACCTGCACTCCATTGTCCCTCTGGATGTTGTTTCCCCACCTCACTGCTGTGTTACATTGAAGTTCAAGTCCTCGAGTGTGATGCTTAATCTCTTTTGCAGGTACCACACAGTTGCCTCGGTCACAACTTCCACGAGACAAACATCCTGAGTGCCAGGGCCTCCCACTGCTGGGGAAGGATGAGGCTGCTCAGCTCTCGAGAGCTCTGTGCTCTGCTGAGGGATGCCAGAGATGAGACTGAAAGCTGGGTGTCGTGCTCACACCTGGCAAATAAGGTAAAGGATAGCAGGAATCATCAGAGTAAGGTTGGCTCTGGGGGCATGGCTGACTGTATTGTGGTTGGAGGGTTTCCTGGATGTGCTCTTGGCTGTTCTGAGTTCTCAGTCCTTAACTCTGCAGACTGAAGCAGAGCAGCCCTGGGCATGGGCCTTGGGGTTTGGTTCCTGCACAGAGAATTGCTTTGAGCTGTGGCTATGGCCTGTCTCTTCTATCTCTGTACCTGAGGCTTCTGAAGCCATGATCCTCTCTTTCCTTTCCTTACTCTTTCTCACTCCTTTTCTCCCTTCCATCCTGCCTTGTTTCCATCTTTCAGTCTCCTCCCCTCCCCTCCCCTGGAGCAACTTCCCTTACTATACCCCCACCTCAACAGACACAGACACCTCCAGTTGTTTAGTCCCTTTATTGTCACCCCCAGGGCACAGCTACATCCTCTGCACGGGTTTAATCCCCAGGATGTCGAATCCTTTGGCCATGACGATGGCAGTGGCTTCACACAGCAGCAGCCTCCACATGTTCACCTTCACGATCTGACCTGCAAAGCACCAACAGAGGAGCTGGAGCAGCTGCTCCCAACAGCCCACGCTGCCTTCCCCAGGGAGCCCCATCTGCTCCCAGCCAGGCAGACTGACCAGCCCTCGTGTTTCCAAGTGTTCTCCAGGAAGACTCAACCTTCCTGTTAAGAGGCTGTGCCAGCCACCATCCCTCCTCCCCCACGGGCACCACTTGTTGTGCAGGAGTGACTAGTGTAACAACAGCCTTCCCAGCACAGAGAAACACCCGCCAGCACTCACCACTCTGCCTGTCCTTCTCAACGCAGTAGCAGTTGTCATAGAACTCGGTGAAGGTGGTGGCCAGCTCATAAAGGTAGTCGCAGAGCGTGTGCAACAACAAGTCCTCCAGGATCTTCTGCAAGATCTCAGGGAACCTCAGGATGCACTTGCCCAGCTTCCACTCCTTCTCATGGTCCAAGATGAGCACCTCCTCCCTGGCTGCCTTCCGCAGCATCTGCTCGTCGATGTTGGCCAGGCGAGCAATAGCCCTGCAATGACCCGGACAGGCTGCTGGTGAGGCTCCCGTGTTAGCCTGCAGCTGGGCACCTCTCTGGCCCGTCTCAGGGCTACCACTGGTCTCCTCACTCGCCCTGGCCTGGGTTACCAGGCCTAGAAGACAGCCAGAAGCCCCGGGAGAAGCTGCAGCCGAGGGAAGAGGGGAGGGATGTGCTCTGGGCACATGTCTCAGTGAGGACCTGCTGCCAAGCAAACCAGCACTGAGGGTGCCAGAAAAGCCGTGTGGGGAGGTGAGCAGCTGCTGGAACACAGGCTCAGCCCCCTCCATCCACCTGACTCCTGTAATGGGCTGCCCAGGAGCTGCTGTACCTGATGCGGGTGAAGGCGTAGAGCAGGTAGGCGGCCGTGTTGCCGCGGTCGTCCAGCATCTTGTCGAAGGAGAAGACGTAATCGTTGAGCCTGTTGTGGGACAGGTCTGCGTATTTGATACACCCAAAAGCCACTGATGTCTGGGCAGCTTGCAGCTCTTCTGCTGTGAGCACCTGGTGGGATTTCAAAGCAGATAAGAAGCGTCAAGAAGGTTCTGCTGGTGGCGCAGGCAGCCCCGTGCACGGCTCCAGCTCAGGCTGCTGAGGGGATTCGCCCGCCTGGCTCTCGGTGAAAGGCTCACGCCCAACTCTTCCACCTTGAGACACCAGATAACCCCCCATCCTCACCTCTCCTGCACCCAAAGGGTACTGCAGCTCTGCCTGGGTCAAGGCTGACTCCCTCTGCTGCTGAAGGACTTACTTCTGTGCCCACAATGTAATAGACACGTGGCACTTCAACCTTTAGAGAGCACTTTGGACAGTTCACGCACAAAACCCCTCTCAGGTGGAACACAGCCCTGTCACCACGGCACAGCACTTTGTGGCTGACTCCTATCAGCTCCCAGGAGATTTTCAAGGTGTATGTTGGGTTTTCTTTTTCCTGTGCTTCCCCAGGTTCCTGTTTCAAAAGGGACTTTTCATTCTGACCCTCTGCTACACAGCACCAAGGAGCTGCACTTCCCAACTGCACTGCCTCACACAGGGCTGGCACACAGCTTGGGCTCACACCGCCCAGTTCTCTCCAGGCCACTGAGATCCAAGACACAGAACTTCGTGTTCTCGGGGCTAGCACCAGCCACCTGCTGATCTCCTCACTTTGCTGGAAGCTCTTAACTTCCAGCAAACTCAGCCCCAGTCTCCAAGTGAAAGGATGAAGCCTGATGCCAAAGCCCCCTGAAGAAGATTCTGTGATCACCAGAAGCCTTCAGCAGTAGCTCTGCAGGCCAAGGCTGCAATTCTGCTGTCTGCCACCACCTCCTGCATCCTGGGGGAGTCACTGCTGTTGCCATCACACTGCAAGGCCAGGTAACCTGCCAGACCCAGATGTCCTCCCTCTGCAGTAGGAGCCAGAAGCCAGCATGCTGCCTCCAGCTCACCTTTTCTCACTGCTCCACACTCAGGGATGTTGCAGCCTGATATCACTCTACCCAATAACCACACTGCCTGTGTACACAACCTCCTGGGCAGTTTGGCAGTGTCCATATTCTCAGCTCACATCCAGAAGGTGGAAAGCACAAGTCTGTGAACAACCGTGGGAAGTTGTCAGGAAAGAGAAGTGCAATGTGTCAGAGCCACCTTGTCCCGTTCCTTGTCCTTCAGCTTGTCCATGGCTCGTTTCAGCCCTTCCTCCAGCAGATCCATGAGACGCACCGTGTCCCCAGAACGAGTTTTGAACTTCTTCCTGCAAACAGACAATCACACACAGCCAAAAATGACACCCTGCCTGAGAGGCAAAACTTCCCCACAAACCACGGGAATCTCAGAGAGCACCAGGAAGGCTCCAACAGGCAGAACTGTCCCAGTTCCAGGCATTGGGCAGGACATGCCACCAGTGGCAGCCCCTTGCCCAGCCCAGCAAGTCACTTTACATTTTGTAAGAAACCCAGGGCCAAGCAGCAGCAGCCAAGCCCAAAAGGGAACCTGCCCACAGCACGTGCCACCTACACGCTTGTCAATAAACAAGAGGAATCTTCTGCATTCACTCAAACATCCTCTTCAGAGAGCATACAGAGGGAAAAAACTACATCCAAAGACTTACTTGTCTTCTCCCAGCACCACTCCAAAGGCAGCATGGACCACTCTGGTTACTTTGGGATCATACCAGCCAATCATCTGTCCAGCTGCATACACTGTTTGTAAATGCACCGACTGCAAGGAACAAACACCAACAACTGGTTCTCAACCTGTTCCTCCAAGTACAGTTTTCTTCCCAGTTCTATCTCTCTCCTTCACAACGAGACTTCAAATGTCTCCAGCTCCACTGACAAATTGCACTTGACAGAGTTCAACCTTTCAAAGAGTTTTTTTCCTTGCTTAAAGCAGCAACTGGCAAATTCCCATCACTGCTGGGAGGGGCTGACCACCTTGCATCTCCTCAGGTAAGGAGAGATCTGGGTCTATGCAGTACAAGTCTCATCCAGGCTCACCTACTGAGAGATTTGGGCTTCACCCATCTCCAGTGCTAACTGGGTCTCACCCTAATCAAGGGATTTTAAGAGCTCTTCATGGAGGCTGCCAGCCACCAGGCGAGATTCACCACCACACAACAAGGGTAACAGTCAATACACCACCCACACCACAAACCCGACAGCGTTCTACCCGTGCCACTGCTGCATCCACCCATCATTTGAGGTACTCTCTGCTGATCTATCCCAGCTGTGAGAGCAGAGGTTGCTGTGCTTACCTGGCCACTATCCACAACATAAATGATGGTGTCAGCCTTCTCTTCAGACAGCCGGTGCTTCAGGGCAGCCAGGTCCGAGGTGTCGTAGGTGTAACCTCCGTCCGACTTCACGATGGTCAAGGGCACCGAGAACCCCGGGACAAACACGATCTTCCGGCCATCATCAACCTGGACAAAGCCTAGAAAAGCAATGGGAAACACCCTGGGTCATATTGCACAGGGAGGTTTGTGGGCCAGCACAGGCAGAAACACTCCCCCTTCCCAGATGCTACAAGAAAGGAGAGGCCACGCACTCATCAAATAATTAACGGCTCAGAAACCCCCTAAAAGAGAACTCCCTCACCAACCAAGTCACACTGTGTACTGCTCTTCCAGAACTCAGGACTGTGCACAAGAGAGCAGACCTGTACACGTGGCCTTACCAGAAAAGACCTAATTGGATTTGAAAAGCTCCTGTTGCTGGCACCCAGAACCACCCTCACAGCCACAACGACAGCAGCACAAAGTATGGCATCACAGGCAACAGACTCGATGGAGATGCAACAAGGACTTTGTGCTGTCTCCTTCAGGGATAAGACTAGTCAGAACACTTTGGATGGTGAGATTCAAGAATTGCCAAATCCAGAGAGGAACACCTAAACCCAGAGACTTTGTTACGCTCCACTTGGCTTCTTGCCACTCTCAAAGTCAGCACGATCCAAAAATGCCACTGTCTTCAAAGAGATTTCTCAGGCAAAGTTCCAGGCTAAGAAGTCTGTCCTGTCTCACTCCTTGACTAGTTCTTAAGGATGCAATAAATTCCAGTAGCTCCTCATGCTGTTGCCTACAAATATCACCCACAAACTGCTTTTGGTGTCAGCAAGAAAGAGTGCAGCTTTCTGGAATGACACGTATAAGAACCAATTCCGCTAATGCCACACAAGATCCACTCAGGAAACGTGGCTGAGAAAAAAAATGCAAGGGTGGGGAATACATAGCTTTGAAAGCATCAGTGCTAAGCCCTGCTGAATGGGAGAGAGGGAACCTTGCTCCTCCTGGCACCTCCCACTGGGAATTTCTGACTCTGAGACCAAAAGCCTCACCTTTATCTTCAAATTCTTTCACGACGTCTTTCATCATGTCTTGGTAGAATGATTCTCCCCTCTCTATCAGTGTGATGTCCAAGCACTTGTAGATTTTCTGGAACTCTTGAGGAGGGAAACAGAAATACTTCCATTCAGTGCACACAGTGGGAGTTGGTGGCACAGCAAGTCCCTAAAGACACCATCGTCCATCTCTCGCTCAAGCCACCAGACTAGGCCTCAGGCTAGACTCAGAAGACAAAAGGTGTAGCTGGAAGCCTGCACAGACAGCCCCCTACTTTGGTTGTGCCTGCTTTTCCTTTTAAGCTTCTCACAGCAGTGCAGCAGTGACATTTAACAGAAAACCAGAGGATGGGCCCAGGGACAAAGGTGAGGAAAGGCAACACTGTTGTGCTGCCGAGACACGTTTCCGCTCGCAGTGGAGTCACCTTTCCGTGACACGTCACAGATCAGCTGCCAGGCTTTAATGAAGTCGGGGTTCTTGCTCTGCAGCAGCACCACACATTGGTAGGCACGTTTCTTAAACTCCTCTTCTGTGTCAAACCTCTTCTTGGATTCCTACAGTGAAACACAGCACGTGAAAAGCGCCGCTTTCTCCCCCGAAACGAGGCGCCGCTCGTGACAGGCTCTCCAGGCACACTCATCTCAAAAGACAGAGAGGCAGCTTACAATGTCCTTTGATCATATCCCATGCAGACAATTCAATATCAAATTGAGCACAGATACTGCATTTCACTACCCAGTAGCAGGTTATTGCAATCATCTATCAACAGTGGTTCAGTTCTTTTGTTTCTCCACAGCCACGCTGCCATTTGCAAAGCTCCTCCATCTGCCACAAAAACATCACACTTGTTTTGTTACAAATACCTTGTAAAAAGCTTGGAGATCCCCAATGGGAGGAGAAACAGTTAAGTAATCTGGGAATTTGTCTTGGAGGTGAGCAATGAGCATTCCAAACTGGGTGCCCCAATCTCCTAAATGGTTTAACCTTGAAGCAATCAAAGAGCACAATAACAATGACTTCTCCAACAGATGCTTTAAAACACACCATTTTAATCATTTGTATTCTAAAAGAAGAGACACACATGATGTCAGAAAACAGCCAAGTCCCCCCCTCCAATTTCCCTGCAATGAAGCTTCTGCAAACTTTGATTCCTAACCCTGCTACAACGCTTGCTCAGCTTTAGTATCTTACCACACATAAAGAACGATTTGTTATGTGCTTATAAACAAAGCCCATTATAGATCAAAGCAGAGATGTAAGTGTTGCCTAAATTGAGTCAAACAAGCCCACCCCCAGCCACAAGTGGACTCTCACCTCAGAACATCATGACCTGCAAACTCGAAGAGCCGGCTCATGCTTTCTCCAATGATGGTTGAGCGCAGGTGGCCAACGTGCATCTCCTTTGCAATGTTGGGGGCAGAAAAATCCACCACCACCTTGGACACAGCACCACAGGCAAGGATGAATAAAAGGCACTGGTCATTACCATACCTCATGTGTTTAATTGGAGGGGTGGTGAGGGGGGAGCAGGAGGGCACAAAGCTGGCACACAGCACCAGGGAAGGTGCCATGGGGACAAAGGAGCAGCCTTCAGCCTGGGCTCTGCAGCTCCTGCCTCAGGGAACACTCCTGGGAGCTTTATCCCTCATCCCCAGAGACCACATGGCTTCCAGCCATGGCCCCTCAGCCACATTCCACTTACTCTGCCAGAACAACCACCTGAGTGGATTTGTGCTCCAGGGGATTTCACAGCTACATTTCAGCTGCACGGGGGCAGGATGGCATGCACTTAGTGCCCTACCTTTTTCCTTCTGCCAACAGCTGGGGGTTGAACTCCGTTCACCAATAAACTGCTCAGCTGCTTCGAAACAAAATCCTTTCTCAAGTGGACATTGATAAAACCTTTAGAGGGGAAAAACCAGCAATGAGTGCTGGGGCTGCAAGGAAAAACCAGCAATGAGTGCTGGGGCTGCAAGGANTACCATACCTCATGTGTTTAATTGGAGGGGTGGTGAGGGGGGAGCAGGAGGGCACAAAGCTGGCACACAGCACCAGGGAAGGTGCCATGGGGACAAAGGAGCAGCCTTCAGCCTGGGCTCTGCAGCTCCTGCCTCAGGGAACACTCCTGGGAGCTTTATCCCTCATCCCCAGAGACCACATGGCTTCCAGCCATGGCCCCTCAGCCACATTCCACTTACTCTGCCAGAACAACCACCTGAGTGGATTTGTGCTCCAGGGGATTTCACAGCTACATTTCAGCTGCACGGGGGCAGGATGGCATGCACTTAGTGCCCTACCTTTTTCCTTCTGCCAACAGCTGGGGGTTGAACTCCGTTCACCAATAAACTGCTCAGCTGCTTCGAAACAAAATCCTTTCTCAAGTGGACATTGATAAAACCTTTAGAGGGGAAAAACCAGCAATGAGTGCTGGGGCTGCAAGGAAAAACCAGCAATGAGTGCTGGGGCTGCAAGGAAAAACCAGCAATGAGTGCTGGGGTTGCAGAAGTGCCTCCAAGCACCTTGTTTTCTTTCCCCTTGGATTTGTGTTTCCTCACACCAAGGACAAGAGCATATGAAGTTAGCTCAGCAAAAAGATTCCTCAGCAACAGGACAACTAAGCTGTCAGTAGAAGACAGTTTCCGTCCCAGATTACAGGAGTTTGTTCCACACCACTGTAGCCTTTCCTGTAGGAGGCAGATGCTGCAAGCTAGCTCACTGACATAGCTCCTTTGTGCACGCTGTCACTCAAGTGAACTTATAAAAGCATTGTTTAATGACAAGATAAATAACCTTGTCAAGGTTTGCAGAATACAAAACCAAATCCTGCTTTGTCTCCTTGTTAAAAATTAACATCCTAAACCACACAGTTTCACCTGGGTTAATCCAGGTGGGTTAATCCATGCTGGTGGGATGACACTGTTTTTCACTGCTCCTGCTTCACAGAGCTCATGAATGAGCTTCTGCCTGAGCACCTGAAAGGCTGTGCCATGTGATTTTTCTGTTTACGCTGAAGCCCTGAGCAAGATGAGCCCTTCTTTTACTTCTTCCCGGGTCACAAGGACAAAACAGATGCAGCAACCAATTAGTAACCTCCATGCTACTCCAGTGCTGAGAGGATCAGGTTTCCTCATCACACAAGCAACAGTGAGAAGGGCATATTGATTTTTGCTGTGATTTCACGATTGTGGCCTGATACCTATCACCAATAAAAGCTGCTCCCTGAAGGATCAGTGAAAAAAATGCTGATTAAAGGTCTCAGGGTTGCACTTGCCAATTCTAATACAGAGGCAGGTTTTCTGCTGCTGCCTAAGTTTGAGAGCTACAAAGCTCACTGAGACAGAAGGTGGTAATTCACCCTGTAACTGCAATTTTACATCACAAGGCTCAGCTTTCCCTGATCACACCATCCAGCATAAAAACACGCCATCAGCTTTAAAACATACAGAGTGTGTAACATGAGACTGTCTTACCAGGACCAGCAATTTCAACCTTCTCAATGCATTCGTTGGCAGGAATATTTTTGACTATTTGCTCAGCAATTTCTCTTGGGCTAACTTTCTGCCCCTTGGTTTTGAGCAGGATCTGAAACACAACAAGAACATCAAGTAAAATTCAAACCTCCGAAACATTCTGTGGAGTGAAAACAGAAAGCACAGATCCTGCAGCACTGAAAGAGCCTCAGGATCTTTTAGCTTCACCATGCAGAGAGAGACACAAAGAAAAACACCTCTAGCAAGTTGTGGAGATTAGATCAGCTCTCTCTACACAGCATTAGTCTAACCAAGCCCAACTCGCTCACGGCCTTCTGCAAAGGGACACTGAGGGTTAGTCCCTCCCTCACAGGAAAACCTTCCAGGTTATTTTTCAAAACCTGTTCGGTGTTTTGGCAAATCTGTTTTTCTCTCAGCTAGTAAAGGGACAAACTCTTTAAAAAGAAACCAACATAGCTGGCACAGTCCTTCACGTTGCTTCAAAACGTGGTTGATCCGTCTCAGGAGTATCCCCAGCTCTGCCAGCACTCACATCTGAAGGTTTGAACTGTGTAGTTTTCAGAGCAAGTCTGCTGATTTATGATTAAAAGCATCCAAAGCAAACCGCCTTCAGTCCTAAATTAGACTCAATACAGAAATAAGTGAAAGATAAATAAGATCTAACAACCCAAGCAAGCAAAGAAAATCCCAGTGCTGCCCAATTCTCTTCAAAGAGTGTCAGGAAAACTGCAGGGAAAGTAGATCCCCTTTTCCCCCCAGACATAAGTGGTCCACTCTGAGGTATTCAAATAACACAGCACAGGTTTACACACAGTAATAGCATCAAGGCTGGAAGGGACCTTCAAAGATCATCTATTCCAACTCCACAGTTTCTCTGTCCATTCCCAAAGCATCTTCTCACACAGTTTTTCGGAAAGCTTCCAAAACCAGCCTTTAGGAGGCTTCTGTGAGCCGGCCCAACCTGTCCCTTGCAAAACACTACACTCACACTAAAATTACCACAACTATTTGCTTCTGAGCACCTCATTTCCCATTCTCATTGTGCTGAGTCTGAAAAGAATCTATCACCTCGCCTCTCTGGAGGCCACAAAGCCCAGGTACGTCTTGGTCAACTCTGAATTTCCACCCTCTGCTGCTTCTATTTGCTAATTTGCAGTCTGCTGCTAAATGTACCTTCTACTGAAGTTTCAGCTTCCTGTTTAACCTGTCATACAGCTGATCCCGAAAGCCGCCCTACAAGATGGTAAAGGCTTACAATGGACAAGAAAAGAAAACCTCTGTAGCCTCTGATGCTGCTCAAAGTAGTAATTATAGGGAAAAAAAAATGAATGCAAAAGCAGGTGATGAGTGTGCTACAGCAGGTGATGAGTGTGCTACAGCAGATGAGTGTGCTACAGCAGATGAGTGTGCTACAGCAGGTGACAGGCACGTTATCTGAATCATTGCAGGCACTGCCACCATACTCCTGTTGCTCTCAGGAGCAAGCAGCCTCCTGGCTCAAACCCCAAGCATTACTGTGCTAACGAGCTGCCAGGAAAACAATAGGCATTTGTGAGAGCTGTTTCCAGGTCGGTGGCTGCAGGGAGAGGTTGCTGCCTGGCACGTACCAGTGCTGCCCTGAGTGTGGGCTTGCAGCTCTGCGCAGGGGACAGCCTGAGGACAAGGCTCTACGGGAGAATGATGACCACAGTCACGTCCCTAAAACACGGGAAGTATCTGACCTGCTGCTCTCCCAGGGAAATGCTCACACTGCATTCCCTAGCTCTGGCTGTGCTGATGGGCCCTGAGGGTGCTGCATATGTGAGCACTGCCAGGCTCAGGCCCAGTTCATAACGAGTGCCTCTGCTGGGAACAACCTCTGTAGCCAGACCCAGTAGCAGGAGCCCTGGCTCACCAGTCCAGCTGATCCTCTGAAACATGGAACCCCAGCTCGAAGGGGGCTGATCAGACACGGAGTTATGCAAACAACGTGGACATTGAGAAGCCAGGACTGCTCCAAAATCCCAGCTGTGACTTAATTGGGGTAAAGTAGCGGTCAAAGAAATGGCAAAGCTCTGAAAGGCTGTGTCAGTGCAGTCACCCAGAGCACTCCTCTGGCTGCAGCCCAGCACAGAATGCTAACGAGACCGAGGGAACACCGCACGTATCTGTGAGGGCTGCTCCTGCCTTGGCACTCGAGGCCAGGAGCCTGCTCCCTGGCACGTATGGATGCTGGCTGGCACCTATGGATATTCATCTCAAAGCTCAGGCAGTGTGGCTTGAACGAGTGGATCGTGGAGTTGATGGAGAGCTGGCTGAATGACAGAGCCCAGAGGGTGGTGATCAATGGCACGGAATTGAGTTGGAGGCCTGTGGCCAGTGGGGTTCAGCAGGGATTGGTTCTGGGGTCAATCTTGTTCAACATCTTCATCTACCACCTGGATGAGGTTGACCCTCAGCAAGTTCTCTGATGACACCAAACTGGGAGCACTGGCTGATTCCCCAGAGGCTGTGCTGCCATTCAGCAGGATCTCAACTGCCTTGAGAGTTGGGCAGAGAGGAACCTCATGAGGTTCAACAAGGACAAGTACAGAGTCCTGCATCTTGGAAGGAACAACTCCGTGCACCAGTCCAGGATGGGGATTGACCTACTGAAGAGCAGCTCTGCAGA